>JBBMJY010000008.1:16813722-16999716 GCA_037833715.1 Toxotes lorentzi | reverse complement strand
GGGCTAGGGTTGGAAAAAGGTCCATCTGGGGGGGGATTGGGAAGGGGTGGACCCCCCCCCCCCCCCCCCCCCCCCCCCATCTATAATACCAATCAAGAGAAGTCAATACATCTGTTTTCAGAGACATGATGATGACCTGACACTCACTTTTCTCTTTTTCAAGGTGATGAATTTGATAAAAGGTTATAATCATTCAAATAAACTGCAGCTATGATGAATCTGAAGCACTCATATCAACTTTGTCATATCCAAACACCATTACTATGGTTACCAAGGTCACTAGAGGCTGCAGCACTCTAAATATAAACCGGTGCAGTTGGTGATCTCACAGCAGATCACCATTAGTAATGGCTCACCTCTATTACAGCAGGTGCCCCCTCTGGTGAGGTGGCAGCGAGAGCAGCGAAGTGTCGTGGGTAAATCTTTCTCCTCCGCCATGATGAAATATATCAAACTAAACCAAATCAACAGTCCAGGGAGTCTATTTTGCCTCCACATGGCTTAAAAGCTGTAATTCATCTGATATATCAATGGTCGAGAATCACCTTTCATAACCGAGTGAACAGAAATCTAACCAACCAGCCGAGGCACAGTTTAATTCTCTGCACACATCCTGTATTTGGACCAACATCAGACCAAAAGCTAGTTCATCCACTTTTTGATTCTGACATAAACATCTAATTCAAACAAAAAGTTCACCATATTTATCAGGCAATATTTTTTAAAATGTCTTTCAGTTAAATATCTTAATATGAACCCCAAAACAATTTCTGAGAAACTCACAAAGCGACAAATTTAAAACTTTGGTTGGAGTTTCACTGGAAAATCTCTCAAACAGGTGAGTGCTAGACATATCCTGTCTCAGGTAAACTTTGGAGTGAAATGTTGGAACTGTATGAATAAGCTGGTTTCCAGCTCCACAGATGCCATCTCTTCACCATCTTTGGGGTGTTTCCAGATAAAATGAAAGACGATTATTTATTGCACATACTGCTGGTAGCTGCCAAAAAAACAGCCTTAACACTGAACCAGCTCAAGAAGAAAACACCCAAGCCAACGACAGGTGGTGATCAGTAATTAAAAGAATCTACACAGAAAGAAAATGACTTTCATGTAGAGATTACAGAACGTGCAATTCATAGGGAGATAGTTCAGGTGAAGGCAATAGGAGAAGCTGGCTCTTACATGTGAGGATTGTACACTTGAGAGTGGCAATGTTGTGGCTATCAAAGTAATCAGTCAGTCTGACTGTTCCAGATTTGTCTTTCGCTCGTTCCTGTTCACTTATTGTATTTATTCTTTTTTTATGTGATGTTATTTTCCATTATCATCGACAAATTTGAAACAGAAACTTAAAGTATCGTATGCATACTTAGCAAATGCCAGTTTACAGCTGGTCTGCCGACACAGACACAACACGCGGTACACTGATTGAAAAAATGTGGCAGAGGAACAGCAGAATATGTGAAACTCAAGAGAACAACAAGAACCTTATGCTGTAATTTTAGGGAATCACTGTTTTAGGGAACTGTGTTTATGACGCTGGTTAGACTGAGCGCACTAAATATAACTAATAACGTTCTTAGTTACTCCTGCATTGGCAATAAATTATTGGTCCACATTCATAGTATCTGAATTTAAATGTCATTGGGGTCTTAGGTTTCCTCTGTCTGAATTAAACCTGCATATGAGAGTAAAACATATGAACTATCATCTCAATTTGATTATTGTGTGTGAATTTGACTTGGATTGCAGTCCTACTACTTACACTTTTAAACCAATATTACTCAGCTAATTTGAGTTTCCTCATAACTTATTGCATGGTGGTCCTGTTAACCAACATATGAACCCAGTCAATTTAAAGCAGAGGGCTTGAGAACATATTTACAGGTACTTACAAACTGCCTCTTCTAGGAAGACTCAGCTCTTTCTGTAAATGAAAAGAGAAGAATTATAAGTACAAAAATTCAAAATGTTAATGTAAACTTTAAATAATACAACAGTTATGTGACACCTTAGGCCTGAGCCTCGCCACAGTCAATGAAAGAAAGAAAAACACAAAAACCACATTAAACTTTAAAGACTAAAATAAAGAAAGTGAAAATGAAGAAAAATGCTGTTTCTGTTTAAAAAAAAAACATACAAATTACCAACAACCAACTACTCTGCTGCTGCAGATTTACAGCTTCACAAACAGCCACCATATGGAAGGATCACAGAGCAGGTGTGAAACTGTTACCTCCCATCACAGACAACTGGGAAAGAAGTTTAGAGACTGCATCTGGATTAAAAACTGTTCACTTAAATCACATAACAGCTGAAGGCCAATCAAAGAGCACCGCTCTCCCAGTCCCATATCCCTCTTAAGTAAAACGGCATGGAAATAAAAAATTAAATTAGAAGGTGGAAGTTAAATCTTGATTAATTCATTCTTTAGGAACCCATTTCTGTGATGTGAAAAAACTTTACAAAACTTTACAAAAACTTTAACAGTCTGCTTCTGTGTTTAACTTCTTTTAGTCTTTTTAAATATAATGCTGTGTATATGTTGCAGACAGAGATCAAGGTTCACTCTCTGCACTGAAACCGTTCAGCAAAAGCAGCAACAATGCCCTCATTGATTTCTTGAGAGATTATGCTTTCTCACAGGCATGTTACTTAAAAGATAATACTGCTGGCAGACATTTGCAGTATTGCAAAGTCTTTGCAGTCATTACACATGTTTGACTCATTATGTCAACACAAGGTCTAAAGGTCTTTAATCTCACAAACTCTCTCTGTATGTACATGGTGGATATTGAGCACAAAATACAAAGAGAGCATTTTCCCCATATTTGACCAATGTAGACCTGTTTCCAAGCTAAAAGAGATGTAGTTGTATTGTAACACGATCACAGAGAAGGATTTACAGTAATGTAATATGCATTAAATGAATGCAGTGGAAACAGAGCCCTGCTGGTTTTCACTCTCCTCCCAATATATAGCATAGAAAACAGCCACCGTACAGTGACACTGAACTGAATAAATGCAGAACAGCTCTGAGTTCAGAACATCTCATTAGAAGTTATATCGGATCGATAAGAAACCACAACCGTTTCTATTGACTGACCCGCACTGTACTGAGTCAAACCGTGTTTAGACCAATAAAAATGTTGCAAAACACGCGAGTTATTGAATAAATGTAAATGGCGAAGCTTAGACTGTTGACATAAACAAACTAGAGCTATATATTAGCCTACTGCAGATACTGAACAGTTCTTTAAAAAAATCCTCATCAAAAGTGTTTGATCATTGTCATTAAAAAATAATAATTATCAGATTTTTTTTAAACTATCAAATATCAACATTGTTACAGCCACAAACCTGAAGTATTAATCAGTCTAAGTCTTAAGCAAACTAATAAACAGCACAAACACATGTATAACATGTTGCTGGTTATTTCTTGTAATGTTGCCTCCTGTTAAACTCAGCGTCTTATTGACTTTAGCTTCCTTGTGCTGAAAGCACAGTTTGGGAAAATGGCTTGTGCTCTTTCCACTGGGTAAATCGAGCGGCCACAAATACATAAAAAAAGAACTCAGCAAGCTTTTTTTTTTTTTCCTAAACATCACCTTCAGTGTGTGAAGCTGTAAGTACGGACAACACCTCGAAATGTGTTATTCAGCTCCTTCACAGAAATTATATGCCACATTTAAAAAAAAAAAAAAAAAAGTGGCAAAGAGCATATTTCTCTGAAAGCTGCCGGGAATGAATAAGTAAAACACGTCGGACCACAAACGATGCTGCTGCAGCATCTGCTGATGTGCCAGTGCCACATGGACGACCGTGCAAGCCAAAGACCAGCATCAGCCACAGTGACAGGCAAGCACACTGTGTACAGATCGCTATATCCCCATTAAACTGGACACAGCTGTGGGTTTAATTACGATAGTTTCTTGTGAGGAGGGAGGTTGTTTTATCACCTTCACAACATTTCTCCAGTGATCGGCCCTCTTGAGTTAACAGAGGGCCGATAAATAACCAGACTCTGGATCTGTTTTGTTTTGTTACTACAAATCCCACCGATTTGACATTAGATCTCTCTGTGTCTAATAATAACCTGATAAGGGCGAAGTCCTTTGTCTGAGACAGTGCAGGACACTGAGTTGATGTGAATTGGCTGCTCCAGTCAGCAGAAAAAGTGCTAAGCCCCACTCTCCCTCTGCTATCAATTAGGGCTTAATGTCTCGCTTTCCCTGCTGCCTACAGAAGACCAAGGGCAGAGAGCTTCCTTGGGAGACATGACCGCAGCTCACACAACACTAATTATCATCAGGGAATGACTTACACTGATGGGATATCCACCAATCATGGCGCACCACATCACAGCGTGAAGTGTGTAATAAAGACAACCTGAGAGCAAAGACACGCCAATAATAAACCAATTCATTGTAAGAATGTGAAATGATTTCAGGAAAATATTTACATGAAGTGAAATAAATGATGCTTGACACTCTTCATACCTTTCTGGAGTAAACAAAGCTCCTGCAGAGAAGGAGGTCTATCACTGACAGCAAGCATATTCAAAGTGTACTGCATGATCTGGTTTTTATATAACGGTGTGGGGAGACACAAACCCCAACTCTCTCTAATGTTTGGTTTTGTCTTTGACTCAAAATTAGGCTTCCACGTATAAATAAAGCAGCTCCACTCAACAGACCTTGGGAAACCAAATGTCTGTTGTCACACTTATTCCAGCAAAACAAGCACAAACAGCGGCCCCTTTGAAAAGATCATGTAAAACCATAACACCAGGAACTCTGAGCTTATAGAAACTGATCAACATACAGTGACGATAACTCTATAGCTAACAACGTTATACCCTCCACCTCAACTCATTTAGTCATAACTCTCAAAATACTCATGAAATCAAAACCCAATTTTGACTTCCATTTACAAAGGGCTGTCCCCCATTCCCACAGGGACTCACAGGTAACAATGGATGAATGTTATCCCACAGACATTGTTGGTTGACGATGTTATCAACCAATCATGTTATCAATCATGTCATCATGATCTGCATCAGAGCTGTATTAAGTTCCTGCTGATGTAAACCCAGATGTATAATACTTTAACTTTCAAATTTAGATCTAAGAATTTTACATTTTACTGTATTTTATAATTATGTTTATCTCTGCTTAACATAAATTCAAGCATTTACATTAAATGCTATTATCTCTGACAGACTGCAGAGCTGTTAAATGGGCAAGACAAACTACAGAGTAACTGCATGAAATCCTTTCATCTTGGAAAGTGTCAGTCAGGAAGACAAACCGCTGTTGAAAGACAACCTTGTACATTTAATCATTTGTTTATCCAGTAATCTTTTCAGTGCTTGAGAGATAACAATTCTGACATGATGAACCTGAAAGTGTTTATTGTTCCACAGGGTAAATGTCAATGAATGACTTCTAGCAACAACATTTCATCTCCAAGACACCACATCAAAGCCGTGGTACTGCTCTTGTAAAAGGCCTATGTGTAATGCTTCATTAATAATTCTCCTTGATGTATTAAGGATTTTCCTACTCGAGATCAAAAGTGTACTTGGTTTTACTGTGATTTGCTGCTGACTGGCAGGAAAATCCCTAAACTCATAAGACAAATCAACACCTCGAGTGACATCAGAGTAAGTAAGTATTTGTACACTTCTTCTGTGCTTCAATACATTCAATTTGAAATGTAATGAGACAATATGAAAGTGCAACGTCTCAGCTTTAATTTGAGCAGATTTATGTTAATAGGAGAAGAACTGCGTTGGAGATTGAAGACTGAATATTCCCATAACCTTTCCGACTGCATTTCAGTTATGCACTTCAGTTTGCCTGTAATTATCAGACGTGCCAATATGACGATCACTGACCAGATCTGCTGGATTACTTTGTAATAAGACGCTCCACCGATTCAGTATTGGCAACCTTCATCTGGCAGTCAGCAAACTGCAGCCCTGAGCTACGTGCAGTTGTGATAGTGAGGAAGGAGGTGAGCCAACATGTGTAGACTCAAAAATCTGGACCATTGAAGGTAAGCGAAGTAACTTAGAACCAAACCAAACTGGAGAACTGATTTGTGTAACTGTATCACTGTCCTCTCCCACCTCCCTTTTCTTTTGACTTACATTAAATTGTGACAGATGATGAGCGTATTCTTGTAACTCTTAGGAAACGTTGCTGCGTGATTTGGGGTTCAAGTGAATTTCAGAAGAACGCCTTCCTGAAATCGATCAAAGTTTACTTACTTCCACTCAGTAAACATGAATCATAAAAGGCAACGAGCTGAAAGCTGTAGACAGACTGCAGAAAACGCTCTGAATTGGGAAACAGGCCCCGGGTGCACTGCCATTACGTATTTACAGCATACTGAACTGCTCATGGGTACACCACAAGGACCACAAGGATAAAGTAAAAATGTTATTATTATTATTGCTATGACTATGAATCTCTATTGCAAAAGAAACATGACAAAGCATATAAACATTTTGTACATTTATGCAATGAGCTCAGTTCGGTGGTTTTATACTTTAAAGAATACAGATGCCTGTTGGTCTTCAGAGTGACCACAGGAAAAACAAAAGAATCTTAATTAAAGTCTTCACTCAAAATCGAATCTTAGCTTCATCTAATCTAAATGCTGCTTCGAAAGCCAGAGACCTCAAGTTTATCTGGAGATTAGGAGAGGTCGAACGGATCAATAAAACCAGTTATCTGCTCCCAACACGTGTGTCGTACAGGAAGCAGACAGACTATATATTACGGGCCTGATTGAAGATCTTCTTAAAGTGCATACATTGACCTCAGGGTAGCAAGAAAAGCAGCCTGGACATTTATAAACCACCGATGACTTGAATTTTGATCACATAGAAGCTACACGTGGGCACGTGAGTTGACTTATATTAACCATAACGACAACTTGGTTAAACCCAAACCTACTGTCCGAAGTAATATTTTCCACCATTATTCCTGGCTCCATCTGAAAGATATTGATTCCTGGGCCAGCAGGGGAAGACTCAACAGCGAAGCACATGGACACTGTCAGAGAGCTTTGCTGATTAAATCTGCTGGCATCCTCACATTTCTCCTCGTAGCAGGATGTTAAAAGTCAAAAACGTCTCATCCGATGCTGTAAGAGGACAAACAATTCATTTCGAGACTGGCACTGAGCATAATGACGCTGTGATTTGATGATCCCTCCTTTTTAATGAGGAGCTCCTTCTAATGCCACAGTAATAGAATCTTAAAGCCAAATCACATGAATGAATAGATCCATAACTGCACATACAAAGCTGACAGTGAATAACACACTTCAGCTCATTAATTTATTTAATGGGTCTGCTGCCGTAAACACTTACATTTGGTGGTCAATTTAAAAAGAGTATTTCACAACTTTCATCATTAAATTATGCTCATTACAGTCTGACAATGATGAACATCATTCCCAAACACACGAGGCTCTGTTATTGAATATGAACCTTTGGATCTGGTTTGATGATATATTACTGTTCATCTGTGTTTACACATTTCACTGCTGCTGCGCGTTGTCTTGTTGTTTGATAATTGCCACTGGTTGTTTGTCAAAATGTCAAATGTATAGAGTCGATGTTACACCACGTTAGTAACTGGCACTTGCATGTAGCAGATGTCCTCGCTCACTGTTGGAATTGTTGACTGGTTTCTGTCGATGTTTGACAGGAGAAAATGCTGCAGACAGGACGGACTGCAGGAGATGACAGAGGATTCGCAAACGGGAACAACTAAAGATGTCGGTCCAGTTTGAACAGCAGGTACTGCACGGACATCAGAAAGATGTCAGCTCCAGTAAAAGGCAGATGCCACAAGACAATGGCAACAAAAAAGGGGAGGAAAAAAAGAGATAGCTATAAAATCCTTAAACCTGCTCCATCAGCACAGAAAACAATTCTTTTTTTTTTTCCCAATTTGCAAACTTAACTTTCACAGATAAAAGTTTAGCAGATTGCTGCTTATCTAATAAAAAGTTGTTTACTAGAAAGAATGTTCTCCTTGGTAAATTAAAGCCTTTCTCCTTCAATGAATTGTGAGAAGAGGCAGAATAGCAATTACAGTTAACATTTAAGATGGTCAATAACATGACCAGGACATAAATAAACTTAGCTTAAGCAGATTCGTATACAGATACTCTTAAGTAGTTTGACTCTCCCTCGGATTGTATGTCAGATCAAATATAGATGAATTAACGGTTTATATTCAATATTAATCTGCTGGAGGAGCACCCGAGAGGTAGCTCCCTGGATCCACACCAGAGGCTGCTATTGCACACAATTGTACACACTATTACCAGCAGTTTTCTTTACTGAGTAAAATCTCCTCTTTAGCATAAATGCATCATATTCATAAATGTTCATATTGTACCTGTTCTTTTGCAAATGGGTTTGAACTATCAAGTGGTTCAACCCCCCCCCCACCACCACCACCACTCTGGTTCCTCATCAGTGTGTTTGGCCCCTGTAAGAGCCTGGCATTCCATTCAATATAATTTCCCAGTGATGACAAACATTTTCTTTTGCGATTATTCTTCCTCAAGGAACTTCACCGTTTAACGTGACCCCTTTCACAGAATCAATGAAGTGCTGATGGAGCTCAAAGAAAGGCACCGCCTCACACAAGGACACTTCAGCAGAGAGGCTGTTTACCTCTTCTAACTAAAGAAATGTCTTGTTCACTCGTCCCTCTCAGATGAGAGCTCTTCTTCAGCGTTTCGGTGAAGTCCTTGTTTCGGTCAAATTAGCACAAAAACAGTATCGAATTGACATATCATTAAACAAAAAAAAAAAAAAACAACAAAAAAACAGTTATGTTAATATGATATATATAATATGAACAGGATGTATGGTCGAGCCCTAAGGAATGTGCTCAGAAATGGGGTTAGGGTTAGTGCATTTGCATGGCCTTTCTGGTGCTGCTCCATCATGTTTTGTTAGCCCGGCTGCATCTCACCAGCTGGCTCACACCACTTCACACAAAAGGCTCTTTGGAGACACACAATGTCACTGCGCCTGTCTGGTTAGCTACCTTTTATTATGAGGCAGTGTTAGACGGATGTCAGCGGTACAGTAAAGCTCTCAATGCAGTGCGGCAGCTTCCAATAGGCTCCAAATTAAGATGAAGGACATGTGTATCACAGGCATCATTAAAATTTATATAAATCCTACAAATTTTATATAATGAGGGAACATGGCGGATATGAGCCATCACAAACCAGACTGCAAACCCAGGTAGACACGAGAGACATAACCACAAATTAAAGGTAATCGTCTTATCTGAGACACTGAAGTGGAGAACAGAGGTGCTTGTTAAACCTGAAAGTCAAATACCTTCTGATGTGGCAGGACCATTGCTACAGATACACGGACACAGTTCTACGGATTTAAGCAACAGCAGCAAACATTTGAGGATTATTTACATTTGTCAAATAAGAAACTGACCATCCAGCTCATGAACTAGAAATAACATCACGGTCAAGGCTGAGTAAAGTACACAAGTCTACTGACATGCTGCAAAACTCAAAACATCTGAAGCCTTCTCTTGTATGAATTAAGGTAATTACTTTTATGGAGAGAGCAATTACAGGAGTGCATCACATCCCCCTGCCAATGCTCCACTCAGTCTAATAAACTAAACTAAAAGCAAATAAAGGATACCAGAGAATCAACAATCTACAGTATTTATTAACTCAACAACAACTACATCATATACTTATAACTTCACCTTATTCCATTATGTTTTAATTGGCATTCCTCCTTCAGACAAGCAAACACAAGAAGCTGAGAATACTGACAGGCATTCATACTGAGCTGAACTGAACACCACACTTCAGCTGAGCAATTTATTTAGAGAACTCATTAATGAGTCTGATACTGGGAAACAGTAATTCTCCTGCGTATTGTTGGTTAGTCTGCGGTTGGTTTCTAAAAATAAATTCTGCACCCTGTCACATTCATTAGGCATCAACATGTACACTAAAGCTTTCTTTTCTTGTTCTTTGTGATTGATGATCAAGTCAAAAGAAAAAAAAAAGAAAATCTGGCATCTTTTTGCCCAAATTTATCTAAATTACTTAACACATGACTGAATTCCATAGTATACGGGTTTTTTTTGGTAGCACAAATGTGCACATATAACATCTGTTAATTTTTTTTTTTTCATATTTCCTGTGTTTCGGATAATTATGAAAATTTCTCTCCTCAAGTTTACTGAAGTTTTCCCACACAAAACCAAACCTGAACCAATAATGCAGAACAGCAAACACACCATGAGGTTAAATATTTTGAGATGCCATGATGTGGCAGGAAAACATCAACACCCAGTTTGACATTTTGGCAAATAGGGTTTTCTGTAAGATGAGAAAATACCACTCAATGAATAACAGTCATGGCTACTGACCAAGTCATAGTCCTGCAAATGAAACTGTAAAAACCTATGAGATGTTTGGCCAAATTTGAACTATAACATAAATGAGAGGCAGAAAAGTGCTCAGGACAAATGTAATGCTGAAAGATCTCAACATCAGTCACTTGAGGTCAAACACAGACACACTCCCTACTGTAAACCGTAGTCCAGTTCTTACCATCCACATCCCATCACATAAACAAGGTCTGACTGGAATGATGTCACCCCTTCCTGGCCCGAGAATGAATAGGAAGCTGTGGAGCTGAACCAGCTATACTCATTTGCCTGACAAACTAACTTCCGTGTTTCCTTTTGAATGTGAAAGTTAGAGCGCTGCGGCACGCCTGTAGCCACAGGAGCGGCCGTTGTGTTTGGTTTGTGAAGAAGAAAGAGCACAAGGGAGGAGGTGGTGGCGTCCAACAAAGGAAGAGGGAGATTAGGACAACCGTGCACAAAATTACTGTTTAGAAGATTTTGACAAATACAGTTACAAAAATGTTATTGGTTTCTCCAGAGAAACTCATTAACACCATCAAAAAAAACAAAACAAAATCAAAGAGCAGAAATTAAATGCCAGCATTTCTGCTGTCTAATTTTCACAAAGATCCATAATCACAGAGAAACACATTGACACCAAATTAGTGAACATGAAAGTCAAATGTTACCAGCTCAATTCTAGAGATTTGCTCGATGGCTAAATAAATAAAGTTCTCAAACGAGCAAAAGTTACCTCTGTTCATTGTAAATGAACGATGGATCGTAAAAGCAGTTTTATTGGTTTAATTCATCAGCCATAGTGAAGCCTAATTAAACGGATTACAGGGAGATTGTCATGAAAAACACATGCAATAATTTGAGCGGAATTTCTCAACATATTTATTAATTACACTGTACACTGCAAACTAGAGTAAGAGAAATGAAAAGTCCAATTTACGCTTTACTGTAACACCTACTTTGTCAGCTCGGCTGGAGGAAATGATTAATGTCTGAAAGGTCTTGGATTTAAAAAAAAAAAAAAAAAAAAAAAATCACATGAAATGTGGGGTAAAAGACAAGTACTTTCATATTTCAGAACACTCTGTCCTCCCTTTCCGCTTTCATTTATGTCTCATGTTACTGCAGCGTGATGGCAGGAATAATTTGATTCAGTATATCATATGTTACGAGCGGTGTCCTGAACGGAGCTCACACTTCAATCAAGATTTCTGACAGAAAGGCAAAAGCCTCAACGTGCATCCCATTATCATAAAAAGTCGATAAAGCTCAAGAAAGCCCTTCACACTTCATACAGTAATCAATCCTGCTCAGTGAATACACAGCTCCCATTCCCCCTGCTGGCAGCTAACACAAATTAAATGTGACAAATGATTCAAGGCTGTTTAAAAAGTAACGCCACAGCCACATAAACTATTCTTTCCAAATCTGTACAGAGAAAACAAAGTAGTGAAGATTAAAGCACTTGCAGCCCGATTTCAGTCAACTGTGAGTGAACATCCTCATCATCCTTCTTGGTAATTCTACTAGAAACTGTCTACACAGTTCTGCCAAGAGATTCTCTCACATACGAGACACAAGCACACATCAACAGCAGAGCCAGAATGTTGCTCACCCTGTGCTGCCAAGTGTTCACACAATCAGGTCTCAAAGTCCTAACTGTGCTCTGCTAAAAGAGCAACCGACACGGGAGCCTCAGACACCACACATGCACACAGCACAAAGTCAGGCTGCAGACGCAGCCCCACACACAAGCACGGGCTCGTTTGCTTTCCTACCTGTAGCCCTCGTCTCCTCAGAATGCTGGACTCATCCATGGCAGAGAGCCCCGACTTATCATGCCTCCCTACCGGTACAGAGCCACGCTGCACTGCCTCGCTCCTGCCTCCTGCTCCCTCCCTCAGGCTAAATCTGATCTTAGCAGCTGCTAAACACTTCCATCAGAACTTATCTGATTGGAGGGGGGCAGTCAGCTGACACCTCCTCTTGCTCCTCTCCTCCGTAACTTCAGGAGTGAAGGAGAGATGGAGCGAGAAAGAAGGACGGAAGACAGAGAGAGAGAGAGAGAGAGAGAGAGAGAGAGGGAGGGGGGCAGGAAGAGGATAGGCAGTTCTAATTTAGCGTAGCAATGGGTGGGGGTGAGCAAGGGGGGTGTCGTGGGTGAGCACCGGGGACAAGTGGGAGCCCCAAGACTCATTTCTCTGTGCAGCCATGCTTTTTGGGCACCCCAGGTGACCATGAAAATGAGAGGATATCCTTCCCAGCATTGTTCTGCCTCAACCCCAACAATGAAACTGGCATCCTGTCTGCGGCAGGCAGCCTAACACATCTCCTGGTCTTAATGCAGTCAATGAGTCACATGAAGACTGCACAGACACACACCTGAAGGTTAGTCCGGTGACAGGAACATGACGCCTGAGACCACAGCTCACACTGACTGCAGGAAAAAAAGGGGAAAGACAGAGCACTGCATGTGGAAGAGGGAGAAAATAATAGCCAGACATGCTGTTGTAAGTAACAAACGGCTCCAGACCTTTGAAACCCGCTGTGAGAAATGTCACACAAACTGTTTTGGGGCCAATTTGTTCGTACGCAAAGCTTCCTTAATTCGAAACCACCCAATACTCAAATCATTATCATGCTGAAATCAATCACACGTCCCCACGCAAACCTGTCATGTACACAACTGAATATCCTGTGTCAATTTCCAACAATTTCATGCGCTGCTTCCGTCTCGTACAGCTCCGCACAGAGTGACCACAGATTTTCACACTCTCTAATTCAGTGTCCCCGCACCCTCCTGAATTATAAACATTCAGAGAATAAGTTGTTTCCAACGCCATGCTGCCAATTCTATCCTGCAATTTTGCATTCTGTTTCAGTCTGTGTTTTTCTTTGCCCCCCTCCTTCCTCTTTTTTCACCCTCTCTCACTCATTTCCATTCACTGTGGTACTGCTCTGTGAATATTAAGTGGGCCCCTTCCATTCTCCTCATCTCCAGCCAAGCTCAAATGATTTCTCTTAGAGAGTATGGCCTGGGTGGGATGACAGATACCCACGACCGCGGTCGGTGGAGGAGGTGCATGGTATTGGCAGACAGGTGACCACTACATCAACTTTTCCCACTGTGAAACCTGTAAAAACAGAAAGCCGATGTGTGTCAGCGGCCGGGGCGAGACTCGTTTGTGCTGCTGCGCTGTGATAAGAAAGCCGCGAGGAGAAAAGTGTGCGAGTAATCAGGCTGTTTTTTGAATAAACCCCTTAAAACCTCAGAGGACGAGGATTACAGTAGTCAACTTTTTTCAGCTTGAACAATGCCCTCCAGATTACCTGAGGGAATTAAAGAATCCTGTTATGTTCAACTGACTAGTCTCGAGTCAATGCTGCTCAGAGGAACAATTTAGAAAATTCCACACTGGACTAATAATGAAGATGAAAAGCTGCAGGAACACGAGGGAGGGGTCATTTGTCTTATTCAATACAGAAAGTCTCTTTTTCTCTGCTGTATAATTTCTGTAACAAGCACTACAGCCACTATCCCTGCACTGAAACATTAAATTATTTAATGGAGTCTTAAAATGACAGAAGATTGGATGATAGAAAAATCGCCATTTATCAAAGAAAAATATCAAATATTTGCCGGCTTCTAAGTTTCTAAAAGGAGATTTTTTTTGCTCCTTTTCTCTGTTTTATATCAAAGTAAACTGAATGTCTTGGGTGAAGGAAAAAAAGCCATTTGTTTTCTTGGGTTGTGAAAATTGTGACAGGTGTTTTTCACTATTTTCTGGCATTTTGTAGACTAAACAATTTATGAATAATACTAACTTAGGCAGTTGTGCTTGTTGTCCAATACGAATAAAGAAATAAAAATACAAAATAAATAAATACATTTAAAAAAAGTGAGCAGTTATTAGAAAAAAAAACATCCCACAAAGTAAAGCTGCTCTGAGGTGGGTATCAGGGAAGCCATGAAGGCAGACTGTTTGTACCAGTGGCCTTGGAGCAGGGCCACAGAATCACCTGTGGGAAGAGTCCAGGGGTTGTCTGTGACTCATTTCCTCCTGGCAGATGGGCAGCTAAGGTTGTTTCCTCTGCCTCTGGAGAAAAAAGGGAGATCTGGCTTTGAAAGCATGCAGAGAGCGCTGATTGAGCGACCCACAGCCTCTGCTCTGCCTGAGCTTATCAGACCAAGAGGCAACCTGTAGATGTGAGGCAGGCGGAGGACGGACATGGCCTGTGAAGAGTGGTAAGGAAAGAAAGAGTAAATTCCCTCCATACAAAGCAGTGCAAAGAGTCCATCTGTCCAAAGCCAAAGGAGTAAGAATATCCAGCCATGATAGCAGAGCCAACTTCCCAATGGATGAGGCGAGTCTTTAACCTTGACAACAAGCACAAAGATAGTAACCAAGAAGAACCAATGGCTGCTTCCTCTCCAGTTTTTCGATTTTGAATAATTGGGATGTGTAAGGCCAATATGTTTCTAAAGCTATTCTGTGGAGCGTAACAGGGCACGTGCACAGAGAAACAGATTTGAAAGCACCTCATGAACATGATGCTGGATGTTTTTATGCAGTGAGATGGTTGTTACTGTTCCTCAACGCTGGTGTAATGCCAACACACAAATATACTAATACTCCCTGCAGGGAAACTATATACACACACACACACACACACACACACACACACACACACACACACACACACACACACACAACAATAACAAGATATGCTGTCAAATTATGAGACACATTTAAGGAACATTAATCTACAGAATCAAACTGGAGCTCAAAGGGAGCACAGAACAAAAAGACCAACAGAAGGTCCATGGATCTCAGAGGTAGGCTAATATATAAATGTGTAGTTCCTTCCTTTGCAACAACAAACAGTGATATCAGCAAAGACATCACTGACTTCAATTATGAGGGAGAATGAGAGTCCACAAAGGCACAACATCAGGATTATGACAGTCTTATCTCCATATCACACCAGAAGTGAAGTATTGATTTTCTGCCAAAGAGCATCACAGTCAAGAGAGATGTGCCACGCTAGTCAAAGAGCCATGCACACCCAGGGGCATGATGGAGGAGCACAAGGGAGGAAAAGAGGTGAAAAGGAATAACAGGAGTCTTGTGAAGCGGGGGGGGGGGCAAAGCATGGCTGACAGAACCACAGGGGTCTTAAACCTGCAGTGAAGGCACGGATGAGTAGGACACTGAGTGATCAATAATAGTCATACTCTCATTGTGTGTATGTTACATTATTGAGAACTTGAGCACAGTTAGATAACCACTGAACAATTTCAAGAGACGTCCGGTCTAATACGGATTATTTTGAGTGCATTTAAACGGTTGTAAAATGGATGTCTCATCTCGCTGTGGTTTTTAAACACAAAATATCCGACTGTGAACAGCTGTGAGAGATTTCACCTACACAAACCCTTTGGCTTCTTTAGTGACTGGAGAAATTTGAGGCAACGTAAAGTGAATATTGCTCTGTTACATAATGAGGAACACAATGTCAAATCGTACATCTCAACATTTTCCTGGAAGCAATTTATCTTTTTAAGTTTAGGCACTTTTCTAATGTTTCTAGTAAAAACAAAAAAAATAAAATAAAATAAAAAATACTGCCTGACCAAAAACCCACATCTCGAAATTGCCCGTTTCAAACTAAAAGAACCAAACTGAGCAGCCAATTAAATCTCTACATACGTGGATATATCTGCCAAATAAGACTGTGGTCAGAACTGACAACAATCTGAAGCTCGGCGCTCGAGATGCAGCAACACAGTCTGTTTGCTGGCAGCTTTGCAGTAATATAAATGCCACCCAGTCTACATAACCAACACCCTGAAGATGCTTGGATCCTCTTTTATATTCCAGAATATTTCCCCCAAAACAGAGACAAAGGGACTAACAATTACCAACATTTCCTACTTGAGATAGATTTAAATATCTAAGAGGAAAAGAAAGAATAGCAGCACCTTCTATTCAGTAGCTAGAAGCCGTGGTGTTTGTGTCTTTTGCTCCTCTCACAAGGTCAACCACCATCTTTTTTTTTGCTCTGAAGACCGGATAATGCAGTGGCTGCAGATGAACCCCTGAGGTGAACTCCAAAAGATACTGTTAAGATTTAGCAACAGCTTCTGTTTACACAAGACAGTGCCTGAGCAGCAGTAAGCAGCATTTCATTTTCTCATGGCACTAACCCCCGAGCCACCGGGGACATGCAAACAGCGTTAAGAATAAGAATAAGCACAAGATAACATTTGAGCTGCAGACCAGAGAAACATGAAGATGATATCTGACCAGATGCTACAGTTTACAAACAAAAGACTGCAGCGTTACAAAGTGTGGGAAAAAAAATTAGAAACAGGAATCTTATATTTACACAATTATCAAAACACTAATGTAAACCTAATCCTTTTCTGGGCTTTAAAGGGTTCATTAAGCAGTTAAATAATGTTGTTGGACAGAGTTCAGACATAAAGTGGAAAAAGAGCATTTAAATTTCCTGATAATTTATCAAATAAAACCAGACTTACAGTTAGAGTTTTGCATAAGATTTTCATGCTGTCAAAAAAAAAAAAAGTCCTTTGTGTAAAACTGCAACCAGTGAAAATAAATGTTGTTGTTTTCATATGAAAACTCATTTTGGAGGTGGAGGAGACACACGATGCATCATGGGTGTGCACTGCACCCCGATGCCCTTCTTAGTAACAAGTCCAATTTCAACCATGTATCTGTGGTACCATTTGCTGAATGAGGTCTGATGTAAAAATTGTATTAGGCTCCTGGGTCCCCATGACCTTACAGCCTCACCTGAGGGGCGAGTGCAGAGTACTGAATCTGGGCTCAGAGAGCCACAGGTGCACTTTCGTATCAAATACCCCGTATTATCAATGTGATCTGATTATATATCTTGGCAGGTGCATGAAAATCCCTCTAGACAGACAGAAATTTATTTAATTCATTCCTGGGTACGTGGACAAACTGCATGTGGTCATAGACCCTCTATCCCTCCTACGACTGTGTTCTTGAGCAAGATACTCAAATCCCTATGAACTCTGACCCTGTGTTCTCCGTTAATGGCCAGAAAGTAAAAGAAATATTCACAGCTATCAGTAAAACAAAGTACTGTAAAATTCTGGCAAACTCAGAGATTTATTCAAGTCATTAAGCTGTAAAACTCAAATAGAATAAGCGCATCGATTGGATGGCTTATCCACTGAAGGACAATTATGTTACAGGAAAGCATGCATTCATTCACTCTGGAGAGCACAATAGCCAAAGGGATTAATTTGCAGCTTTTACAAGCACAAGGATCCGTGTGTTTCAGTTCCAAATACTGAAAATACACTAGTGCCCCCCAGTGTAGGGAATGAATTGAGGTATCGAGGTACTGGAGGACAAACCAGTTAGATTAAATAAAAAAAAATGAAGTCATTAAAATCACCTGAAAGGCCTTCAGTTATTATTGAAGTCATTAATGTTGTGTATTTCACTCAGTGATCAGGATCACACACTGTAGTGGCTGCGTTGTGTTATTAGTGTAAACACGGTAACCATGATGTCATGAGTTAGAGCTCCTCTGCTTCAGGTTACCGCGTCTTTTTCTGGGTCGACCCGCTCAGATCACTAATGGTGTGAGTGTCAGTTAACCAAAATATACTGTCACACTTACTCTGAAAGCGCACACAAGCACACACACATACACACACAAACACAAGCTTCAGATGAAATCTATTACATTAACCTTTTCTCTAACCGATACCACGCACACACCGGGAATGAGTCATAGATTTACAGCATTGGATTAGCCTCTGCTTTTGATCGCATCTCGCTCCAACGGGATCACGACAGAGCACCTCATGGTATCTATCTGTGTCATCTGAAAGAACACAGTACATCCACGTTGAAGGTCATCTGCCTTCATGACTTCACTCAGTCCAAACTATGGATGCACTGGGGGCTTTACAGAATGCCTTTGAGTAATTTTCAGTTTTATTCCTTTTTTTCTTTACATTTATAAGCATTTAGACTTAAAATGCACAAAAACCTGTAACTTAAACAGGCATGCAACAATCTAAGTGGTTTTGCTTTTTATGTGTAGTTAGACATAGCAAAATTATTTTATATAACTACGATCCTTAACTCAATAAGAAAACTGCATTTAAGGATTAAGAATTAACATTTCTATACACCAGGCAACTTCTAGTTTAGTTTAGTTTGGTTTACAGGGATCTCTACTGAAAATATGTACATCCATATTGTTGTGCGCATTTTATATTTATTTCACACTGATGTTTGAATTCTGTTATTCTGTTTCCAGGGCTGAACCGTGACAACCACCTTTACCTTCGGCCATCTATATCCGGGAAAGGCTCAGAAATATCCTCCTGGAAAATACACTCAGGCTGCCATGAAAGTTCAGATATTGTGGTTCTATGCAAATGATCATTACCTAACATAACTGGTTCAGTGAATTTCACAGAGCCGCTTTTGTTTTGACCCAACTCTGTTCAAACGATGTAGGGTCATGATGTAGGAAGCACTCACCAGGCTGGAGGTGAGGGAGGGGTCAGACTTTCCGAGATTCAGGGAACACATACGGACCAGGTTAGAGATCTCAGATGACGGCTGCCATGCTGTCGGTGTCTGCTGGAGGTTGGTGGGTAGCAGAAGGTACTTTCCTGCAGAGCAACAACAGGATGAGATCAATTAAATAAAATACTGACCAGAGCACACAGAGTTCCACTGGTAGAAAGTAAAGCACGTCTGCTCAAGCCCTTTACTTTAGTACAGTCTTGAGGTTACTTTTCACATTAAGATTTTACATTAAAAAAAAAAAAAAAAAAAAAAGTGTTTATCTTATAAAACACTACACATTGTTAAAGACTAAGCCAGTGGTTCTCCACCTGTTCCACTTGGTTAGTGGGGACCATGTTTCTCTTCTAAACTTATCAGATGATTTAATTTAAATAAGTTCTCTAGGTAAAATGTGTCCATTATCCATTACAAAAAATTTTTAATAAATAATCAAAATACTTACTTAGAGTTTTGAATGTAGTGGTGTCTTTTTGTATTTTTTTACATTAATGTATGTAATTAATGTATTTACTCACATATAGGATCAGAACACTGTCTCCACCACCCTGATGTTGTCAACCAGCTTTGACATATTATTGTAAAAATAGTATACTGTAAAGTACTGTAAGTCAAAGGATAAATAGTGATGCACTCCAAATCTCCTGAATACAAAGAGATGGTAAAAATGGGGGAAGGTCGTACAGGTCGGCGTACTTGTAACATAAGATAATCCCAGCTGTCCGCTCCTGTTAGGAGTGTAAAGATGAAGGACCTGACCCTTTGAAACCAGGCAGGAAGTCAAAGGGTTAAATTAGGCCAGAGGAGGGGAAAGCCCATTAAGAGATCACTGACAATCCTGACATTACGTAACCACAGCATCAGCACACCTCAAAGTGTTGTGAAGGTAAGGAAATAAAAGCACAAACAGGTTTTAGCAACAGGAACACTGAGTAAGAATATTCTTTACAAAAATGAAAGAATTCTCCATTTTCAGCTCCAAGGCCTGGCAGCTAGATGGCACTATACGCTGCTTCTATCTTTTATCCACTTTCATCCATCCTCTTTTATCCTGCAACCCCAGGACACCGACACCGAGGCAAGACAAAGATTAAAACACAGCGTAAACAGCCTCAGCATCTGAATTAGCAGATCACATTGGACCACTGGCACTCCGTGAAATGAAAAATCATTCGCAGAAGTGTTGTCATCTTTTATCCACATGTGTATATTTCCATTTCCTGTTTAAGTAAACACTCCGGGAGACAGGAGGGGATTAACAGTCTTGATACAGTAAAGGAAGGGAACATAGTAGACCGTGCTACACACACAAAGGGAATTTCTCAAGCTTGTGTGGCCTAAAGCTGGTATCTGCTTTCATCTCCTTTTTTTGCATTTTCTGAGACAATGGCACTGAGTCAACTTTGTGGTATTTTGTTTTGTTCTGCCCTAATAAAATCAGTAACAAGTCATTTAGCTGACACACAACAACCTGCAGAGATGCATCTCATCCATCACTCAGAGATGTGGGTGGTAATTTAGAGATCTGGAATCAGGATAGTATGGTTGGAGACTGACATTTTTCTCCAGTGTTTTGTAAATGCAGTATCATAATGTTGAAAAAAACAAAACAAAATGTCTTGCATTACAAACACACAGTTTAGGGGTGACGGGGTGAGTTGGGATTTAAGCCGCTGATCATGAACTGCAGTGATCAGCAACGTGATCTTGTTTTGAGCCCAGCAGGGGACCTATCTTGCATTTCGTTCACTCTCTCTCCCTCTCCCTCAGTCATTTCCTGTCATCTTCCCACTGTTGACTCTCCAATAAAGGCATGAAAGGCCCCAGAAAAATAAACAAACGGTTTTAAGCTGCAGAAGTGGAAATTCTTGAAGTCTGTTAGTATTTTCAAAACCCTGCACAGAGAGAGACGTTAAATTATTTCCTTTAAAATTTAACAGTCATCTGTGATCACACACTGTAGACCTTTGGTGTGCCTGTGTTGTAAGTGTGGCTACAATCCCATTTACTACAAAATATGTACGCTACAAATTACTTTTGACCATTTTTTTTTTTTCAAAACACAGTGTTGTGTTTTGGACCTCTGAAAGTCTTTTCCCGACATCCAGGCAGATTCACTGCTTTCCGTATATTTCACTCCCATATGAAAGTCAATCTGCAGACCTGACACTTACCTGAGATAGAAGGGAACAGGAGACATAGTGTCTGCCTTCACTGTGAAATTTTTAAGGAAACCTCACTGGCCTTTATTTTTGTTGTTGTTGTTTTATTATTTCTTGCTTTATTTGAATAAATAAATTTTAGCCACAGGTGCTGCCTTCTTTCTCACTCCTCTGCTGATGATGATACATACTAGGAAAAAAAAAGAGACTCAAAGACTCAAACACTGAAAACATGCTTTAAGTTTTCTGTTGCACTGCGCAGACAAAAATATAGGGCTCAGGCAGACCTCTATATATTAAATACAGTACGTACACATATCCTCACAACTATACTGTGATCACTGCAGTAAAACCAAGAACTGAAGGGAGACCAAACAGGATGAGGAGGGAAAATTGTGGTTCTTCCTTCCTTACTGGCAAATGTTTTCCTCACTAGAGCCCATCACATCCCGGCATAAAGGAAATCTCTCGTCAGACACTAATCAACACTTCAACACTTTTAGAAAGTAGAGTATCTGGAGAGTAAAGTTTTTCTTCTTTTTTTTTAAATTCAACACAGGTATTTACAAGGTCAGACCACTCTGTTCTTGACCATGTGCAGATGCCCCTGTTTAAAGTGCACCACGCCTGCATGAATGATGATGTGAATTATAACAAAGGAACAAATTAAAAATCTTTACACACAGGGCAACTGCTCTGCTGGGTTTCATACAGTTAGACATGTTATAAAAATATATTTCAGCCAGGGTTCATCAGATTCCACACGTGAACGAGGCTTTGTCTTTCAAGGCAAGTTGCTCTAATTCTCAATAAAAGCCTATTTTTTTCCTGGGACATGAGCAAATGCTTCAGCTGAAGGATACTGTTGCCTCATTGTTATATTTATTACAGTTTAAACATTACAGCTTGTTATTTACAACTAATTTAAAAGAACTTTTTTTTTTTTAAAGTATGCGCCCTGAGGTACTGTCCAAACAGCAAGCACAAACTTGAAATACTGCAAGTTATGTAAAAATCCATCAAATCAAATTTTATGTAGACCAATTAACAAAGGGCAAAGCATTCATTCAAAGCTGTGGATAATGACAACACAACCTTTCTTTGACTGTGCCAAGGCCAACGTTTTACAACCAGGGAAGTGAAAGTGCTCTGCGTCGTATATACCTCGCAAGGTTCAAAGCTGTAAAACATCAGCCTGCGGGTTTTTCAGTTTTCTGAATGGAAGCAAACAAGGCTGCAGTTACAACAGAAGAGCCGTCCATCTGTCACTGTCCAGAGGCAGCAATGCATCTATGCTCATGTGAGCCAGACCCCCGTCCCTCTATCCAGAGGCAGACTCAAACTGTATACTGAACTATTTACAGTTTGTTGCTCTTCTCTTTACTAGTTTTCCCAGCTATTAGAGATCCGCTGTTGGCTATAAATTGCATGTACAGTATGTGGTTAAGCTCTTGAGAAATCATACAGTAATATAAATACTAAATCTAGTAAGGCAGTTTGTATTGTTTGACTCTTGGCTGCAGGATTTGCTACCTACCAGTCAACTTAAATCACAAATCCTCACACAATTACAATTCAGTGTGTCCTCAGCTGACTTTATACATTCCGCAACACAGTAGTTGAGAAACTGTTTTCTAATTATCTGGGGATAAAAGATATATCCCTAGTTGTAATTATTATTAAGAATTTAACCTTGATGCTGTGCAGGTCTGGATGAAATCATGTTTGTTTACATGTGTCTGCTATTTGCAGATAATGATGTAATCCTGTTGGCTTCATTAAACTTATCTCTGATGCACTTTTGAATGGTGTCCTGCCCAGTGTGACACTGTCATTGTTGCATCCTCTCTTTTTCCTTTTTTCCTTTTCATTTTTTCTTTCCCCACAGATGTAACAAATACTGAAAACTATTCACAGCGTTTGGTTACATTCAGAAAGATTAACGACAGTGAAGATAAACCAGGCTTTACAGGAATTCTACTGTAAACAGCAGGCTAATATATTTAAACTTTGCATGATGTCCTCCCAAGTGGACTAAAATAAATAAATCAAATTTCACATAAATCTTATCAAACATGAGAGCCATTAAAAATCATTTTGAACTGTGGCCACGTGAGACCATATTCAACATTCATACATTGATCATGTGTTTGCCACGTTTGGAAACTCTTATTTACAACTGCATGGAAAATTAGGACAACATGCACCAGGAGAGAAGCGGCTGTCATAGCAGAAACTTTACAAACTTCACACCACAAATGTGCTGGTGTGGCATTAGTTGCTTATAAATGTGCCAATCGGAGAGTCTCAACCAGCCCACACACACACCAATGAGAAACTAATACGAAGAGCCCATATATAAAACCATTACCTGTGAGACCACCCCCCAGGCTCCTCCTTCGAACGTGTTTTCCATCCTCACTGAGATGTCGTTTAAATTTGAGAGCAGGACTTAATCCACGAGTCAGGTCTGGGTTACTGGACTTCCTGAGGGACCTTGAGGGAGGGAAGAGGATGTTGTCCAACTAGAGAAGAAGACAGAAAAAAGCAGGTTCTTAATTTTTGCCTGAAAACTGCGTTAAACAATTAATTGATGAAAATAGATGTGGATTTATTTTGTACTGGTCAATTAACTGACTTATTATTGCACATTCACTCTCTCTGCAAATCCAAAACTCATGCCATATAGCCATTTACTATCTGTCATGGCAATGGAAAACATTTATTCTTGAAAATATATGTTCAACACTGATCAAGTATCAAGTGAAAACATCAGAAATGAAAACAAGTTAAAAATCTAGGGCGACAGAAATTCACAAGACCCTTTCATGGAGGGAGGATGTTAGAGCCACGAAAAACAAAAACCGCAAATCTAAAAACCTTAGGCAACCCCAAGGGCAGGGCTCAACTTCAGTGTAGGAGGGGTATTTCCCAGGGTGTCCCTCAAATTATGTTCTTGCTCATAGCTTAGCAAAAAAAAGTCAGTTTCTCAAGCCAAGACTTGTCAAGTTTCCACACCCATGGTCATTTCATTTTGAATGAGAACCATTTCGGTTGCAAATGCCTAAATCAATGAATATGACAAAAAAAAAAATACAACATCGCACACAAGAACAGATTACACCAGCCTTTTGTATTCTACGACCTTACATGACGCTTAGGCCACATAACAATGCTCAGAGATGTGAGGAAGAGGCACTCCCTGAGAATACAAAGACATATAAATGGCTCAGAGCATTAGGTGGAAGGAAATACTCTCTGCTTCTCTTTAGGATGATTCATGAGCCCAGAACTATTTAGGAGAACCAGGAGGATTTCTTATTGTAGGGCAGCGTGACCTCTCAAAGGCTGCAAAGATGTAGAGTAATAGTGACACAGTACAGTAAATGTTTCTTCAGAAATCAATTTCAAGATTTTTATGTTTATCTGTCATCAGTGCTAAAGCCTGAAACTTAAGATCAAACAGTCATGGGACAATAGATCGTTTGCGGCGCCGCCGAAGGCTCAAACATCACGATCTCATAACCCTAACATGCTGGAACAGTGCTGTTTATTGTTTTCCTGAAACACAGATCGATGGCAGGGCAAGATATCGCTGCATATATCGACAGTCCTCTGACTGAGCTTAGGCCATGTTCATAAAACACACACATGAAGAAGGGTGAGGAAACAGGGAGCCGTTAACAGGATGGTGGAACGTCCATTATCTATGTCTCAGCTATGTCTAAACACAGGCATCAATTCTATTTATACTGAGGTAGCACAGACAGTACAGCGCATGGTCACATTTCATTTAGAATGGATGTTTTAAATATACTGTAGGTACTCACAGAAGATGTTTTATTATTTAACCGTGTGCTGTAGAGATGACGGACGATAAAAGACTGAACATAAACATTTTCCGTGCAGAACACTGAAGGACACGAGCAGACGAACCAGAAAAGATACACCTTTATTAGTCCCACAATGGGGAAATTGTATAAGGTGCTTATAATTAGCTGTGACAATGAAATCAAACCAAAAAATTAAATCTAAAAATTGAAAATAATTCACTGTCCAACAGAAATTCAGCCTTGCTTAAACACTGTACTGTGGCTAGTTAGGCCCCAAAAAAACAACCACCACCACACACCCACCACCTAATGTTAAGCCAATAAACAGTGCTGAGGCAGAGATGGAGAGCTGTGATACCAAGATGTTCATTTTGTTTCAAATGATAATGCAAAATATATGAAAGTACACGAACCAATAAGCAGCCTTGAAGGGAAACAAATAAATGAATGAATATTATGCAGAGGGATCAAATAACTGTCATGTTGTGCAAAAGCTGATCTGTTTTGCAACCACTGGCTTCCTGTCTTATTGTCTTCCACAAACAATTACGGCATAGGCTCTGTCAAATGTCACATTTTGCTTGAACATGAGTCCAAAACCCAAAGAAATTTGGGTTAATATCACAGAAAACCAAGTAAAGCCTCACATTTTCACATTTGAGAGGCTGGAACTTGTAAATTTTGAATTTTTTTATTTTTAAACGTACTTAAACGATGACACGGGTCATGTATTAGCAAGCTAATGTTAGTTTTGTCAAGTGCTTCAGATAGCTGTGCAACAGATAAACCTGGCTGTGTATATATATATATATATGTAAATATTTATCTGTACGTAAGACCTAGACCTAGTTTGTGTGGTGCAAACCATAACATGTAAATCCTCACTGAGTAAAAGCTCACATGATAACTAAACACAGCCTGAAGGCATGAACAGCTGGTGCGACTGTCTCCAGGTGCTTAAAGGCAGATATATCAATATTAATCACAGTGAAATACAGAATGAACAGATGGTTATGTAATTTAAAGCAAACAGATAATAACTAAGCAGTGCCTCTATAAGCAGCTTAGAGTTATGCTGTGAAACAATCAGTGGAAAACTCCTGCATCATTGTTTAGAGCCAGAAGCATCTGGTGACAGACAAAAAGGTCATTTTGACCTCAATACCCAAACACCACAGACCATAATGATACACGGTGCATGTGCTATGACCTGATGGAGGCCTGCAGCTCTACGAAATGACTGCAGGTCCGTCATGTGTACGGTTTCCACATCTCAAAGGAAGTTAGAGTCCTTTTATAGACATACTGTATTTCTCAATATATTTCAGCCTCCATCACCTTTCATCATCTTCCTTCCTTGGAGGATGCATAAGAGAAATTATTTGCAGTATTTTTATTTGTGCCTTTTGTGTTGGGTTTGCCTGCAACAATGACACAAGGCAAGAGGAGTAATGTTATGTTGTTTCTGTTTTGACTGTGTTGGTTGTTTAACAGGAAGATCAGGGCTTATTAACTATCAGCGGCAGATAACTTTCAACTCATAAAAGGAAGTAAGATAATCAGCTATGAGTATCAGTGCACTGGGTCAAAGTCTGAAGTTGGGAGGTGTGCAATATCTTTTAGTCTGACATTCGTTTTCACTTGACTGTGAAAATATCCAATAATCAATGTTCTGAAATGAAAAACTTCCTTCTTGAAGAGCAACATGTGCTACAGAAAACACTTGTTACTGTGTACTCTGAATAACTAGTAAGGCAGCATGCAGGACACAAAAAACACAACAAACAAACACAACTCTGTAAGCTTTGTAATCTGTGCAACCTTTTGCCTTCATCCTCCTGACATGGTTGATGCACCACAAAGCAGAAATCTGAGCCTGTGGAAAGTGTGGAGGGCTGCCAACGCTGGCCAGAGTTTCATCAGATTTTTTTTGGTCAGCCGAGCTTCGACATCATTATCAGCAAATTATGAATGATCATCTGGTCGATCAGTAAGCCGATACTGCCAGTTCAATGCATATTGCATCATAAGACAGCTGCACGGCAAGCTCTGCTGTTAAAGGATATTAATCAAATTTCTGCTGGTCCAGAACATCTGCATTGATTTTAGGAGTGGGTGTAAGCCCTTTAAATGCCTACTTGATTACACAGAAAACACTGCAGTAAGCCAATCACAGTCTGCTTTCTGTGTGCACAGCGGGTAGCACACACGTTGCAGTTTTGGCAGCAGCCGGTGCCCTTTCACCTACCACCATTCCTCTCTCCCTGCAGCAGAGCTCCTGTGAGCAAGATCAAACCTGACCTGCCCCTCCCTCCTCCATCCTCTTTTCCACCCTCAGCTTCACACACAGTGGACAGTACCAACAATCCTTTGTTGTCAAAGCAAAGAACAGACAGCAAACAAGTGAAACAAAGAAGATGGACTGAACAACACGCAAAGTCGGTTGTGTTTACCAACTGAGAGGTGAGGCAACTTTAACCTACGTGGACTGTGAGACAAAAAGAGGATTTGTTTCTATATTAGTACATTCTGATTTATCTGATTTTATCTTATTCTATGGAGACTATTGAGTGTAACATTTACAAAACAACCCTGTTACTTTGATTGTATGTGAGATTGTACAATCTGATATCCTGATGCCCTTGTGGTCTACAGTACCATCCGTTTAGACTGAAACTAAACACCCTCCCTCTCTCTTAATATTTCTCATCATTAATACACTAAACCTGCAATAACAAGTGTGCAGTGTTTTTTAAATGACTTTTTGCACAGAAAACAGCTGCCTGCTGGAGTTGAAAATCAAAGCAGTGAGTGTGAGCCTGAAGGGTACAGCTGCGGAGGTAGGCAGATAAACAATGAGCTGAGATTCACTATAAATCTCCGTAAAACCTGCAGATTCAGGTGATAATTCTCTGCAGGTTCATTACTACAAGTGACATTGTAGTAATGACACTGTCATTTAATCATTAATTCACTATACTAGCTTTACTAATTGCTGACCTCAGATAACTTTAGGCTGCCAGTGAACCATCAGATGGTACTGTATTAAAGAATCAGTGGAAATAAGGACAAGTAAAGAGCCAAGCACAGAAAAAAAAGGGGAACTAAGTCAGATAATGTGCAAGAGACAGAACAGAAAAACAAAGAAACAGAAAAAAATAAAAGCTACTTTAGTTTGAAGGGTATATGCCAAACCATGAGTGCTGCACAGAGGAAAGGGAACAGTTCCAGCTTAGTGTGGATAAGACTGACCTGCAGAAAGCAAAGCACACACTCAGTATAGGTTTTACTCCTGCTGTCGACCTTTACCAGCCAAGACAACAAAGACTAAATGCATTGGAGGCAGGAAAAGATACTGGAGCTACAGAGATGAGACACTTTTTCTATACCGGTATATACACAAGCATACACAGCTACACAAACAAGGTGACAAACAAAAGGCCAGAACAGCAGGAAGAGCTGTATATCCTACACAGGCTAATGCAAGAATGAAAGAGAAAGACTGCACACAGGGAAACTGTCCCCAAGGTCAAGTAATAAATACTCCAACAGTCCCAGCCAAGGAAAACTCTGTGGCATTCACATACTTGTATGTGGTGTATGCTACGAGACCACTGGGCTTGGCTATGAAAGCAACACAAGTGCAAGCAACAATGCAGAATTAACGATTTCAATTTCAGTGTTTTTCTTGATTTTCTTGTTAACGTCACATTAGAAATATTATGGTATACTTCACTGACTAGCATGGTTTTGCATTACAAAGACAAAGTGGGTTGATTCATGATTTCCACATTAAAAAAAAAAAAAAAGTAAAGCAGCAGTACAAAAGAAGAATTAGCAAATGTATTCACGCCACACGATATTAATTCCATTTGAAGGATTTGTGTTGAAGTGTTGTTTATCATTTCACCGAGACGGATGAAAGGAACCTTTTATGAGCGGGAACAAATTGTTATTAGTGTCTGTTGCTGGTTGCTAAGACACAATGAGTACACGTTTTCAGTAAAACAGGAAGAGAGACCCCATACATCAATAGGCATTACTCCTCAGCTCTTTCCAGTCACCGCTCTCCTTTGTTTCACTCATCACTATCCCTGCCATTGTTTCTCTGTCATATCCTTTCCTACCCAACAACTGAGAATAACATGGACTGGTAATCATCACTTTTCCAACGCCACCCATCACTTAGGTTTGATCTTCATTGAGAAATAAATGTCGCAAAGAAGTCTCAATGCTCTCTGGTCTACAACACAAAAATTGCAAAACGCAACTTTTAAAGCCAAAATCTGCAGCTTCCCACATTGTCGCATTTAGAAACACCACAGACGGAAGATTGGTGCTTTTTACATAATCTCACTTCATCACAGTTTGTACTTTACGGTGTCACAAACTGAAACGTCATCCTTCAACCAAGTGATTCAATTTCAGTGTTCACATTTTTAATTCCATAATGTTCAAAGCAATTTTCCGTATCGCTGACTAAGTAATGAGTCTAACAATAAATATAAATTACGAGCTCGCCAGCAGATTGCCTTTTTTCTGTTGAAGCCTACTCCCCATGCTGAGTTGTTTTAGCAGTGCCCGTTAAAAACTGATTCATGCAAATTCATACGAACACACCAGTTCAGATTCATTTACTGCAAAATTATAAACAAGTTTGCATGAGATTAAAGGGTCAAATGTTACTGACGCTTCACGGTTCAACCAGATAATCACACACTCTTCTGAGAGAGGCATCCTATCCCTCTATAATCAGCTAATCTCAGGACAGCTGCTTGAATTTATCACAAATAATCTTTGAAATCCGCCACTCTGTGTGAAACAGTTTGTCCATATCAGTTTGGTTTTATCAGTTTTTTTAATCTCTTACAAAGTCATCATATTTTATCAGCTGTAGCTAAGCAGCTAAATCAGCCAGTGTTAGCTCCATGAGTTGGCTGGTTGCTGAATTTTTCATTTTCCAGCTGACTCATTTTAAAAGAAGAACATTATGAAAGGGGTCATAGTTATGCAGTTGATGAATGCATATGATATCATGCTGGAGGACTGAGGCTAAAGCTGCCTGAAGCGAAAAGTCAGCATGGATCACTGGAGGATGATCCATTCAGAAGACACAGAAATAGAGAAACAGCACTGTTCTTGCATTACAGCGTGGAGCAAGTTAGTCCTTGTATTGTATGAGTAAAAATGTAAAATCAGATTATTATTCTCTAACTTTATCCTGTTTGGCTGCTAAGATTAAATACTCGCTTGTATCTTTGAAACAGTATCTTTACACTTTTAAGGTTATAAACAGATTTTTTTTTTTAAACCATAACCTGTAACCTCAAAAAGTAACGTAGTTAGACAGTGTTATTCCACCACCACGCAGAGTAAAGCATCTTACTGCAGCCCCATGCTCACTGATTCAGCTTGTGGAGAAATCCAAAACCTGACAGTCCTGCCATGTCTAACTACGGTCACCAAGCTATGAGTGGACATTTGCTGTGCAAACTGTCAGCTGTTTGAAGGAATGTATATAAGAAGGGTTGTTGTTGCTGACTCTGTAAACACTGAAAACCAAGACATTTTTTCCTCTTTCCTTTTTTGCCGCCTACATAACTCCACAAACAAACACATCATGTGATTATATAATGCGATGGCCATTTCATACCATGCTGACATCTTTGCGAACGGTACTCCGTAAACAGTTGAGACAGAGAACATGCTCATAGCTCTATTTCTCAGGGTCAGCTGTGGTAGAGCAAACTATGTTCTGGCCGACCTTGTCACCCAACATCTGTCTTCTTCAACTCTCCCCGAATTCTAGTCTGGCATGAATCTCTCTTCCCTTGCTCTCTGCACTGATGATCTTTCTCATGAGGAAAACGGGACACCTAAAAGTCTCACAGTCCAAATCCAAATAACTCTTCTGTGATGAAAACTCTCCATGGGGCACTCCACATTTCACTCATCCGATGGACACTTCATTTTTCTCCTTACACAATCACTGTCCCTTCACTGTCTAAAGAAAATCTCAGGTTTTTAGTATCTGAACTCTGTGTCCTCCCCCAGGGGAATTCAGTTTCCTGTGTTGACATGATCTACAGTGGTTCTTTCCTTCTCCCATCTCATACATTTAACCATGATGAGATTTATTGACTTCAACAATGTAAGAAATAAAACCCTGCGTGATGTCTTCCACCTAGAAAGTCAAGATTTCCTGAATTTAAGCACAGTACCCTTGAGACTTATTGTATAATCTGATGTATAATAAAATCTGATGCACCGGTAGGCCTTAGGCCAGGGAACAAGTTATTACATATTGGTCATGATGTGCATCTGGGAATTCCACCATGAAAAAAGAAGGCAAGTAAAAATATGAGCAGAACAAATCTCAAAAGAGTTGTGTGAGCACATGACCACTAGGGTTGTCTTTGTGGATCTGATTCAGCAATGATCCTGAAACAACCTGTTTTTATTTTTCTCAGAAATTTAATTTGAGCTCAACCAGTATGTGCAACAGCTTAACTTTGCAAGGCAAATGTATCCAGGCAGTTTATTATTTACGTACGTCTCGCTAAAAGTAATGCAGCCTAACAAAACAGCCCTACATCGAATCCTACCTTCATGGAGGTTATAATGTTCAGTTTTTGCTGAAACCGCTGATACTGATGAGTGTTTCCATTATTCGGTCCGCCAAGTATTAAAAAAATACCTTCCAGGAACTTCAGATTTACTGTATGTATCAACTTATCAACCCAATCAGCGGAGTGAGCTGTTGGAGTCTCTTACCTTGCTTCCCTCCGATGATGTACACTGACCTGCAGTCAAATTCCGACCTAGAGACATTCTGTTTAGGTACCAACAAACTTAAGCTCCTGTATCGCCTTGAACGCTCAGTCGCCACTGACAGGTTGATTAAATGCAGACGCGCACGCATGCACACAAAAGACAGGACGGAGGAAAATCAAAAATCAAAGATGAATCCTGGAAAGACACAGTCCACAGTAGGAGTAAAAAGAGTCCTAACCAGATTGTGTTAATCCTCTTAGACCCAAAGCCTACACTGACACTGGATGTCCCTCTAATCACCCTGACTGGCTGCCTGCTTAAATAAATGGCTGCTTATCTAGGGGCACACCACGGGATTAGAAGAGAGAGAGTTAAACATTGTGAAACTGAAGCAAATATTGATACACAAGGAAGAACCAATGCAACGCGTGACAGTCGCCCCTCCAACTTCAGCGACAAGGCCCGAGTGGAATAAACTAAAACTATGTCAGAGTGAGAAGGATGGCAGAAAGGAGACTGAGATTTGTTTGTTTAAAACTGGCAATTTATCGAGAATTCCCAATGAAGTGTGACATCTTCAGCTGCATTATCAATCTCTTAATCGACTTGTCAAGTTCACATTTATTTTCCCTTTTCCCTAAGATCACTATCCATGGAAAAACACAGGATACAAGCTTAAGATAACAACAGTCAATGAGTAGTGACATCCCTGTGTACCAGCTGAGTCACTGAACACAACCGCCCAGCCCAGAAGTAAGTACAGTTAAGCAGCTGGCTTTAGGTTGTAAACTTGTTTTTTCTTGCCCCAGGATTGGATGCACTATAAGCATCATAAACACAACTCACACTAATATTTTCTCAAAGAAAAGTATACGTTCTTCAGCTGATAAATCTGAATTTCACGACTTCCAGTCAGCCATTGATTTTCATCACTTTCAGTAATGTATAAAAAACAACTTGCAGATAGTTGAAAAGTGCTGTTTGTCATGATACTTTACTTGAATGGCAGAAAAAAAAATGCTCTGTCAACACAAAACAACGAATTTGTCTTGCAAGTCGATCCATTACATAAGATGAACAAACATAACCAAGATCAGTGGCTTTAACTTTAACCTGACAATTGTTTACAATGTTTGCCCACTTTGGGACAGAATAAAAGGGGTCGCACTTGCCAGCAATTCCCAGAGATGCAGGTGATGGACTTCTTGTGCAAATTCTCACATTTGAGAAGATGAAACTACTGAATGTTTTGGCATTTCTGTTGATAAATGACTTAGGATGTGGCACAGAGCTGCAAAGCGGGTGAATAAAAGTCTCATTCATTTTGCCCATAGACAAAGCCATGTGGAAGAGCTCACAGTTTTTCTACAGCTTTGGCTTTGGCATGAAACTCCCACCGTGAAATAATTCAAACTGACAGCTATAACATAAACTTATATAGTTGTTATATTAAGTGGGAGCCCCATGTTTCTATATGTCAAGGAACAATAACAATATTTTTTAAAGAAAAAACTCTATTGAACAGCAGTGTATGCATAACGATTGAACCCCAAGTCTTTGTAGATGGGAATACAATGCTAGAGGAAGGTTATGATAGTTAAGTGTATTAAACATGAATCTAAAATGACTTCCGTCCCTGCCCAAACTTTTGTCAGCCTCCATTTGTCTCATAAAAATTATTTTTCTACCTCCTACAGACATTTTTAAACAAACAAATCTCTCTCCAGATGCGGTGGTTGCATGCTAAACATAGACCAAATGAACATGTCTCTCCTGAGATAAATGAGTGTTCTGCTAACCTAAACAGAGCAGCTCCAAATCAACAAAGCTTTCTAGTTGTTTTAATCCTCCGGTTAATGCAGTTTGCTGAGTGCCAGATGTCACACATGGTTAGTCCTGAACAAACTTTATTTTCTTAAATCTATGTATATAGCTTTTTTTTTTTACAGCCATCTAACAGTATTGACTTTGCCTATAGAGAAGTAATTTGTTATTTGGTTGGTACAGTCCTGTTGTAAATGATGTGACTGCTCCATGCAGTACATCATTTAGTGTAATACACACATATGGGCAAACACCGGGTTGAATCTAACAGTTGACAGCAGCTGCCAGTGTGGGAGGGCCAAATAAAGATGAATGGCTGTAAAGTCAGTGTAATAAATTCAAAGTCACTGAAAAGGAATAATGGATAAAAAGAGGGTCAGAAGCAAATAAACCTTTAATGCACAACAAATGTGATGGAAAAGCCATGGTACCTGCCTGAAATTATTTGTTTTGTTTTGTTTTTTTTTTTTACTCCCTCATAGGATGCATTCATGTTTAAACCTTGGGGGCAGCAGAAAGAAAGCTGTGAAAACAACTCTGACATATCACCACCTTTTAAGCTGACATGGTGAAGTTGTTGGCAAGCAGTTTATTTACACACCGAGCAGTTACGAAGCAACATTATCAAGCTTTCAGAGTTGTGTTACTAATCAAATGGTGAATGTAAGTCTGATACTGACCCTCTTTTCCATTTGGTTTTTGGGTCTCTGGTAGTGCAGGTAGTGTAAGGCGAGGTTTTAAAACTTTTTCACCCCCTTTAACGCTGTCATATTGTTCTCACGACGTCAATTGGTACATTGTGCATATAAAAATGCTGCCACTTTAGGATCACTTTGTGTTCTTTAACGGGGCAGGCATGAGCAGGTCATGACACTTCACATTTTGCATCTTACCCCATCACTGAGGAAGTCATTCAGTTTATGTTGGTGTTAACACTGTGTACTGAAGATAATCCTCCTAACTGTCAAGCAACATCTGCAGTTGCTGCCAAGACTGAAAGAGAAAGCCAAGCATGTGGGAAGAATAGGGAAAGGTACAAAAATCCATAATAATAAAAAAAAGGAATAATCTGTCATTTTTTTGTTGCAAGATGTTTGCTGATTTATGCCAAAATGACCAGCCCACATGAAGCTTTTATTACTTATCACATGTTAGTGAGAATACAGTTTCAAACAGTCTGACATTTAAGGCTGAAATCCACAGGATAAGACTGATCTTTACTGATCCTCTGTGGGAAACACATTTGTTACTGCAGCAGCAGATATAACTGCAAGAAAATGGGAAAAGGGGGGCTTATAAATGACTTTGTACTATGCTGTCACAACATGGGAGGTATAAATAAGAAAGTATGGAACACAAGATTTATGATTATGAGAAGATGTAAAAGCAGAAGGACATTTAACGATAAGGAATACGATGATTAACACACAGACGGATCACGTAGCTTGGCAAGCAGTGTGTCAGACTCACTGTGTGTTAAACTCAAGTATTACCTGAAATCTACAACAATTTATAATAATTCTGACAGTCTTACATGAAGTTAAAGCACAGAAATGTTCAAATGTGTGTTTCACAGGAGGCTTTTGTGAAATTCATATCTCAGCACACAGTAAATCCCCCTGTGTTTAACTTTAGCTTTCAATAATGTCTAGAGCTGCTACAACGGTAGTAAATTAAATATGTTTGGGTTCTGGACTGTTGGTCAGAACAACAAAACAAGAAATTTAAGGTCACTTAGGAGCCCTAAATCAGAAGAGTAGGAAACTAAAAGAAAGTTGACAGTAGCACACAACAAATACAAAACCAAAGACTGGGCTGTTTACTAGGCCTTTTTTACAAGCCTGCAGAACAGACCACGCAATCTATTTTATTAAACAACCAAAATATAAAGACACTGTCCAGGTGCAACTGTTGCTAATACTCCTTATCAAACTTGTAATGACATAACTGACAGTGACAGTTCACATCCAGTGAGCATGAGGCAAAACCTCTTTATAAATCTGCACTCTGTGCTTCCTGTTTTAATCTACGGCTGTTAATTTATCTTGTGCACTAAAGAAAGGTTTATGCGTGGGATAATCTCATCCTGACTGTAGGTAATGTTTTCTGTCACAGCCCACAACCCTGGACTGATTTAGGTGTATGGGATGGACAAAGATGCAACGACACTGAGATTTCGTGAAGACAGGCTCCATAGAAAGCAGCGCACTCCTTGAAACACTACACGGTGCTAAGTCTGGAAACACCGCGGTAACTGATCCGGTCAGTATGGGGAGGTAACGTCATGAGAGTTCTCTTTCCTTGTTTAACCCCGCAGCAAAAACACATAGGTCAAAGGTCAGAGTTCCCTGATTAACCCTACTGTAATTCCCCTGCTGCTGCTCTTCACTGACAGGTCATCTGACCTGCTTTTTGACATCTATTTAGTTCAGTATAACAGTTCAAATTACATCTCCTCCGTAGCCAGGGTAAGAGAGGTCACCGGTTTTAAATGAACATTTCAAAGGGATCAAGATAAAAGGCCACAGGGTTCGTCCAGTGCCCGTCGCACTGCTTCAAAACAAGTGCAGGTTGGTGCAATTTTAGTAAAACAATTTTTGGGACAAATATAATTTCAAACACTCTTAGGTCACTTTGAGGGAAAATAAAATACAAGCCCAGACACTCGTCTTTGCCGTTGTGTGAGTCTCAGCTCTGTTGAGCCGGAAGGTTATCAAACTGTTGCCAAGCCAAATAAGTTAAGCACCACTGTTAGCAAACATGACACCACCCCAGGGGTATGTTCCAGGGGATGTCGGTGCATGTTGGAGAGTCTGATAGGTTTCCAAAATTCTGATATAACCTAGGATGAAGAAAGAAACAACCATTACTGAAGTTATTTTTATTATTATTCTTCTATGTTCATACTTGGTAGTTTCTCCACATAGGAAATGCAATCTGGTCCCGGTCTGCAGGTCCGTGTATTTCAAAATTCAGTTTTGTGTCTCATGACGGGGGCTTGGGTCACGGGAAAGTAGCTTGGGAAAGTAGCAATAGGCTATCCATTGCTGTACTGCCTTGGGGCATTGCATCGAAGAAATTGTGAATCAACAAGTGTGAAGTAATGGATGGATAATGTTGCACAACTTTCTGTATTTTCCCCATTGCTTATATTGGACATCGAAAGGGATGTCAGCCAACCACACCTACAGCCTAAAGTCATATTGCATGGTGAAAAGGTTTACAGGTCTGACAAGCGCTTGAAATCTCAAACACACCCTTTCATGCATCAGGCTGCACTGTTCTCAACCGAGTCAGTAAAACCAGCATGCAGAATCATCCATGTCTATACAAGTTAAAAGGCTGAGACATGAAGTTTGCCTTCCTCATTTTCTCCATCTGTTTCCTGAATAAACACCACAGTGACTGCACTCTCCTCTGAAAGACTGCAGCTCGGCTACAGACAAACTGGGGACAAACCGGGACTGAAGTGAACCACTCCAATGGCATGTGAGCGGGTCTACATCCAACCAGGCCATGACTCAATGAGACAGAGAAGCGGCCAGGAGTCACACGTACACTGAGACTGTGAGCTAAGATGGTGCAGGTGGCTGTTTTACCACAAATAATACAACTCTGACGTTGTGCACTCTTTATTTTTATTATTTAAACATTTACATCTTCCCCGGCTTAGGTCACCTCCAATGTCTTAAAGTGGTCTGTGGTGCGTTTACCTTTTCGTCCTCTTCTCCTTCCTCACACTCTTCATCCCCCGCTATCTCCTTGCCATACTCCGAGTTTCTATCGTCCTCCACTTCGTCGACACCTTCAGACTCCGAGCTGTTGCCGTCGTCTCCGTCCCCAGAAACTTTGATGTCCAGCACCGCCGAAATTTCCTCGCTCTCGGACAAGGTGTGCGAGCCCGAGGACGACGACCGACTTTCGCCGCTTGCAGACGCCAGAAAACGCTTCTGCTCCATTATGTGAACCGAAATCGCCGATTTCTGAGCCGAGACAACTCCATGAAGAGGCGACGTCAAAACAAAAAGCTGGCCGCTGATTAACCTGTCAACACACCTGTGCAGCCCAGTGGGTTCACTTTATCAGTCTCGAGCCCGTAGAAGGACACCAATTTTGTGACACGCGTAAAAACAAACAAACAAACAAACAAACAAACAAACAAAAAAAGTCACGACGTCGTGGAAAGTCAGCGATATCGATTAGAATAGTTATCGATAGGTTCCCCGCGAGGCTGAGGTCTCCACTTCATTTAAAAGTCGCCTGTCTCGTGCGTTTGTGTCGCTCGGAGCGGCGCGAGCCCACGCTGTCACAGCCTTCACGCACGATAACGCACAAGTGGAGCCTGGTGCCCAAAATAAACCCCGCCCACAACGTGCGAGGGCGGACCAATCAGATCACTGCTGCTGCCAAAACCAAAGTCACAGCTATAACCATCTTTAGATGAACAGCCCGTCCACTGCTCCGCGGTGAGGACGGTGATGGGAGCGGTGCTCCGAGTTGCCCACAGCCGTGTGGAAGAGCTGGTACAAGAGGCGGTGCAGCGCAGAAACCTGGGCCCAGTATCTGCAGCCCCACCCGGCCCGTTCCACTTTTAACACATCCAATGTTTGGCCTGTGCATCAAACTGAAGTAAACACACGCAGCTGTGGTGGTTATTAGAGTCGTTAGTCATAAGTTTTCATTACACATCATTTACAACATCATAGAGCATGATTTTAGTCTTTTAATCACAAACCCTAGACATATAAACAGGTGCCCCTGCAGTCAGAAATTAAATTAAAAATGTAATTATTTATTAAAAATTAAAAAATATGATGATAAAAAGAAAGCATCTGCATACAAAACAAGCAAAACATATATATATCTGGTTTTTTTTTATTACATATTTAATTTATTGAAAAGCCTCAGTTTAAGTTTTAAGCTCTGATTTAAATGAGCTGACATTTTTAGCCTTTTCTTAAAAACCTGTCCCACATGGTTGGAGGGCTCTGGATGCTTCGTAGCAGCAAATCAGTGATGTAAATCAGAGATGCATCTGGGCCTGAGACCATTCAGTGCCTTAAAGATGAACATCAGGATTTTAAAATCTATCCTTTGATGCGCAGGAAACCATTTAAGGCTTTGAGTGACTGAAGGACTCTTAAACAACTAAGGTGTACAAGTACAAGAGTCACTGGCCACATCCAGAAGTGAACGTGTAGAACTGCATGAACGAGAAGCAGAAAACTGAATGAAGATACTAAATAAAATGTCTGATTGGCTGAGATTTAGCACTTTGTGTTCTCTGTCCACTTTTTCTTTTACCTGTTACAACCTTCAGCAAATCAGAGATGGCGTTTGCTTGAGGTGATTTGTTTATCTTCTTAATGGACAACATCTGTTCTTTGGAATATGCTCCTACTACTCACAGCACCCTGATCATATCTATGGCGTTGTTTTCTCAGAAATGTTTTTCCCCACTCTGGACCATGAAATCGTGACTTAGACGCTTGCATTAACATATCTGCGTTCACCAGCACACCCTCAGATTACACAGTTTTATCTTCTAAGAACCTGTTTGTCTTAACTCGATTGTGTTTTCTGGGTAAGGCACTCCCTCCCAGTATCCCTCCGGAGACTGTGTACCAGCTGTACCATAGTATCCCCACACCACGCAGAGGGCCCACTAGAGGGCCCACTTGCACAAGTGTCTGCAGCTACAATAAATGACAACAAGAAGAGGGAAGGCACCACAACCATGAGGAGATGATTTTAATTCACTATTTTTGTTGGATTCTTTTTCATAAAGCTCATAAACACATTCAAATACAACATGCATGAAGAATTACCATCACCCATCCAATCATCTTTTTTTTTTTGAAAGAGTATAGTTGTATAGTAAATATGGAGGATCCCCAAACCACCAGTAAATGTGTCAATACTGACTTTTATTGCTACAGGACTACACCCATGTATGATGTTAGCAGCTACACCCAGAGAACATCTTTCTGGCTGCCAGTGTTTGCTCAAGATTTCCACCACATTAATCCTGTCACTCGGTTGATGGATCAGCTCTCATAAGCAAGATTTCCACTGGGGATGGTGAGGTACGGGGGGAGAGTAAATCGTAAACTGTGAAGTAAGAACTTTACCTTTTTCTTTTTTTTTTTTGCCATGGGTTTCATCTGGCTTCACACAGGTTGCTCTACCTTTATAGTGGAGTTTCTGCAGTTCACTATGAGTTCTGAGATATTTTTAGGCTGTCCTGCAGGCACAGTATGTTTAAGATTCTCAGTAAGGGCCAGGGGACTGTGAGCGCTGTTCCAAAAGCTTTGAGGTCTGCTGTGGATCATTATCCTGAGGTACAATCCATCCTCTTTTCAGTGTCATTTGACTGACTGACTGACTGCGGGACATTTGTGTCCAGACTTTGCAGGACCAGAGGCTGCCACAGAACCCTAAAGCAGAATAACCCCAGCTGCCGAGGTGTTCTCTTCATCAAATGCTGCTCCTTTGATTGTGGCCACAGAGCTCAGTTGGAGCTTTCTCTGTCCAAAGCAGCTGTTTCCTAAACGACTCTGGCTTCACCAGATCTCGCTTTGCATTCTTTAGATTTTGACTTTTGTGGTTAGGTCGCATGTGAGGTTTCGTTCTGATGATTCTTGTGACGTTCACAGTGTCACTGTGCACCATCAGCACTGTGTAAGTAAGACTGTCCAGCAGATCGTTCACGGTCATACGGGGGGTTTTGCTTTGCCTTTCTGCCCAGAAGACGTGCAGTTTTATCTGAAGATGCTCTAGAAGCATTTCAGTGACTTTTTATTGCCTCTTCTGCTTTGCAGGCATCAGTTAGCTTCACTTTCAGCTCTTAAAAACCCCAACAAGTCAATTAAAGCCTAACGAGCTGATGAAGTTCTGGGACTTTACATGAAGTACAATTATTGCTTATTTTATTTTAAAGTGTTGACATTGAGATTGATCTGGTGTAAATTGCTGGCCTGCATGTTTACTCACCATTTCCAATGCACAGTCTCAGCATAGCTGCCTGTCACTGCTGTTATACTACAGTATCTATGTTTCTGAACACATGAACATGACTTTTGGGGTCCTTCATTAACTGAGACTTTGAAATGTAATGCAACTGATTTAATAATACATCCTTCTGTACCTTTAGCCACGCTAAAGCCCAGTTTAGGGGAAGACACTGTCTGTTGGTCCACCACCAAAATATCTCAAAACCTAATGGATGGATTGCTATGAATTTAGTATGAATGAACTGTAATTACCTTTCATCTCACACCGTCTGCAGCTCATAATAATTTTCATTTGTCTAATACTTTGGTTTATGACCAAATACCCACACGTTTGATGTGGAGCAGGTCTATACTGTACTCCTTACAATACATATAAAATATATACATATACAGTATAAGTTCTCTCAGGCACTGACACAAGCTTTCCTGTAAGTGGGTAAATGAAACACATGACTCACTGAGCTGGAATTGATCTTTGCTTACACCTTCTCTAACCGCTGAAAACACTCTTGGGATAAATGTGAGATCATCCAGTTGCTGATTCACATTTTCTTTTAAAATACACGACACAGCAGTCGAGAGACAGTGTGAGAGGGAGCACTCGATATAAATTAGAAATACAGTGATGCGTGATGTGTGTTGTCATCATTATTTAAACCACTTCTCATGGTCCAGGCTGCCTGACTCACTCTGATCTCAGCAGATGTTTTTCAGATTAGTATCTTGTACCAGCTTTAGGTTGACTTTAAAAGGCTAAAACTGCTTGGAGCAAATGTCACTTGGCCGGTGTTGTGTCCCCAGGGTCACCGCTCCTCGAAACCCTCCGGCTTTTTTCTCCTGAGTATAAAAACATCCTTTTCAAATGACAAATCAATACATGTTTTTTTTTCACATCCTAAATGACACTAAACAAGCATGCTAACTTGCTTAATGGGCTGTAGACTCTTGTCTTATTATTTCAAACTGTAACGTTACTGAAATATCCACTTACAGATTTTAATTTTACTAATTACACTCCAGATTAAAGCCACGCTAACTAACAACTAACAAAACAACAGACCGTTACAAAGAGGACAACAATAGTATACAAATGGTCTTAACACAGTCTTTGGCAGCATTTATTTCTTTTCTTTTTACAAATGCAAACATGCTTTCTGTGGTTGTCTTTGCTGTACAGTATGAGTCACAAAGTAGTTTTCAAGGAAAGCCCATGTCAGAGACATCACACATGAACTGTGATCTGAGTATGACTGGGTTTCACTTGTGTTCATGTGTATTTGTGAAAATGCTTTTGCTTCTGTCTGAATTTGAAGTATAATCTTTACATATGAGATATAAAGACCTTTGCTGCTGCTGCTGAACCCCACTGTGTATTGCTTATTTGCAGCACAGAGATTCTCTACAGGAGGGTAGTGTTTGCTGCTGATGGAAAGAGGTTACAGAAAACAACTGACCTCATGAGCTGCTCTGGATGTCATACTCTCTTCTCAAATCTTAAAATAGACCCCTGATACCTGAAATAAAACGGCTGCTGTTCTTACAGTCCTGACAACTGGAGCTCACTACCAAAAAGTTAGTCTGTTTGTAACTTAACAGCTGTTCAAAACAGCTTGATTTGGACAACTAGCACAACAGAGTCTTTCATTAACCATGCACTGTTGGTAGAAATGATTAGTGCAGCCCATTGGAGGGCTGTTCAAGAAAACAGTATTCAGTAGTCAGATGAAAGCAAACACTCTGAGAGCAACCCACATAATCTTCAGCTCCTGTAGCCCACAAGTGAGTTGCAGCGCATCGCTGATCTTAGGGATGATAAAAGTTAAGGTGGGGAAATTTACACATGAGAAAAACATGAGTAGGCAGGCATTTACTTGTTTAGCGGAAACTGATTTCCTGTGGCAAGGATCTTCACTGTCTGTTTCTAATTTTATATTGGTTTTTGATTGAAAAATGTTTGATCTTCTCTCAGTTTCCCTAATTTGAATACTTTTAATACGTGTTTCTGATGTGTTCGACCACAAAAAAAAACCTCAGTTGACCTTTTAAAGTTCAGTACAAGTTAAAAACACGGGCAGGAGGCCCACAAAGATGATGGCCGTACAGCCATAATAAAGAATCAAACTTTGCTCCACAGCTGGTGGCGTGCTCAAGTACAGTGTTAAGATCAAGACCATGATAAACAGCTTTAATTATATTCTTCAGGCCTGCTAACTGAACTCAGTGAGGTGTGAAATGAACTTCCTGTGTGTTTACAGTTCTGCCCTGAAGGAGGAACGTGCGGTAAAAAGCACGCAAATGCGTTAAAATAAATATAACAAAACATTAATGTACTGTACTGTAGTGTACTTGTTGTGGTTCTTACTGTGTTTGGTGCCACTTTCTGAAGACCTCCTCCACCAAGCACAAGTGCAGCCGACTCGTACCTCCTGCTACTGGTCCACGGGCATTACAGCCAGCCTGCCCAGTCAAATATGAAATCACTTACATGATTTTAGGACATGGATTTCCTCTCGACAGTGATGAAAGCTCATTATCTGAAGCTCATGTAAAAGAGGGAACGTCAGACCAGTCCTGAGTTGACTGACTGGGTTTTTAAGGATTTTTTTGAGAAACTGACAAGACACCAGCTGAAGCTAAGTTATTAATAGCTGAGGTTCAAACTTTGAGAAAACAATCCATCCATAAGTTGTGTTTATCGGCCGATCACATCCCATGAGATATTAATGTTTTCTGATGCTGTTAGAGGATGTTGTCCACAGTAGCGTGAAAACAGAGCTAAGTTCATAGTGAAAAACTGCTGAGAAAAACATAAAATGCAGATTTTCCTGTAAAAGTCAAACTCTTCAAGACATTTAAAAACGCCATGTTTCGAATCATAATTTGTCTTTTTTTCCGTTTAAAAAAGTTCAATTGGCCAGTTTAAAAATCTTAAAATGACACTTCCTCCTGCTGCGCCATTGAAAATTCCAGAGTCTGTGAACATGAATTTTTTTCCCACTTCAAATGTTTAATTATTGCACAGAAGACGAACAAGAAGAAACTCAAACTAGGATTTAATGATATTTAATGTGAGTTTCTCCTTCAGCTGGTGAATGTGAAAGCAGCCTTCTGGCGTCAAACTCTGTACAAACATCGGTCTGCACAGTGAAGGTCAAACACCCAATAAAGTAACAATGAGCAAAGAACATTTCTGAGAAGAGGCAGGCTTTAAATATTTGGTCCATTTTGTTTGGGTAATCATGATTTTCAGACCGCTTTACTGGAACTTTCTGAGACTTTGTTCACTTTTGGTAAAAGTGCGCCCTTCTTTTTTCTTGTGCCCTTTCAAAATGTCACAAAGGAGAGTGTTTATTTGAGTCAACAGTGGTCTCACTACGTGAGACCTCTGTGGGATGATTATTATACAAATATCTGCGTTTTTCTGTTCTCGAAAAACATCCACTCACCATGACAGTGCAGGATGATGCATTAACATTTTTAAAATGAAAAATATTTACTTATTCATATTCAGCTTCAACATATCAGACACAAATTATGATTAAAAGCAGAGTATTTTAAATGTCTCAACATATGTGTACTTGTTTCTTACTACTGGAAACAATTTAATAATTTGTATATTAGCTTTTACTGAGATGAGTTTGCACGTATGCTCCACAGTGATTTTCATAAAAACAAACAAACAAAAAATAATAATAAAATATATAATAAATAATACATTTTTAAGTTTCTTTATTTTAATAAATTAAAATTATATACAGATATTATTTGAAGTTTGGTCATTTTTAAAAAGTATTTTGAAATGTCTTTTAACTTAATTTATCTAACAGAGTAACTTGATAATACAAAATGATTTAAATACTTGACTTTGAGCTGATTAACTGACCATGTGATGCAGTAGTTTCTATATTCATGTTCACTCCATCCACTTACATTTAAAATAACTGTGACTATTCTCACTGTACAGGAAAACTCAGCAGTGTGCACCACAGTTCATTCACTTATAGAAACTGATGAAGAAGCAAGTCTGTTCTCTGAAACAAATGATTCCTCCCCTGATTCAAAATGCAACATTAGCCAATCATATCTGTCGGTTAACAGGGTCACATGTTGAGATCTTCAGATTAAAGTTCTGTTTAGTTCTTTGAAAGCAAAATAAGCCTGAAGAGTTCCTGAAGTCACAGTTTGTTTGAGGTCATGTTTGTTTTCATTTCATTCTTTGAGTCACTGTGAAATTCAGAGTGGCTCTTTTTCAGTACATGTCTCAGAGAAAAAAGAAATTCAAGCAAATAATCCTCTGCATCATTACGTTACAGTCATCTCCTTTGTTGTGCAAGGCTGCTTCTTGCACATCAGAGTGAATTTGTTATTTGAAATGGCAGCGTCTCTTATGCTGCACAGTTCTATTTGTGGAAAGAAGAAGTACAAAGAAGATGACGGTTTTTCTGCAAACTCCAGGGGACCTACAGTCAAGTCACTGTCATTCTTTGAGTCCTGTGAACTGTGTCAAAATGTGTCCCCGCCCCCTTTACACTGAGAGTATAACTCCCCAATATATTTCCTCCTCGTTCACTCTCAAGGCAGCGGCGTCTCTGTGCATCATGACTGTGAATGGCAGCAGATTGTGGGTGTGAGACTCTTTCAAACCCACTTTCTTGGTTTCTTGGTTTCAGTCTTTTAAACAGTCCCAGCAGACATGGTTGGTCGTGGATTTCAGTTTGATGTTTCAGACTCAAAATGTATGTCCTGGGCAAGCCATGCACATCTCTTCATCCTTGGTGAGTGGTTTATAAACTGTTTGCAACTACTATCTTGATTTTCTGTTACTTTTTGATAAATGTTCATTGTGAGTTATTTATAGGGGGAAAGCGGGTTACAGTTTTTGTAGATCTTGTTCTCTTTCTTTCTTTTTTGTAACGAATTAAAACCATTATCAGAGTCAGTCAAACTCCTGTATTCAGTCGTCAAGGCAGATTTTGATTAACGTCACCTTCTGCTGTTCACATTCAAGGCCTGATTCTTGCTAACTACACTACACTCTGCTCTCATGTTCAAGTACGTCCAGGTAGGCTGAAGTTACTTTCTGTCACATCATAAATCATCATACTCATACTCGAATATCATTTTCATATTATTTTTCTGCAAAAATGCAATGATAATGGAGTCATAAGTATTATCAAGTGCATCTTCCAACAAAAAATAAAAAGGATCATATTTAGAGTTTTGTGTTTTTTCCATTGTGAGATAAAGAATTCTTGTAAAACCTCTTGAGAAAGTAACATCTGAGAATACAGATCTTGTTTCACACCATCTTCACGTTATGTTCCAGAGAAATGCAAGCTAAAGGATGTTTTTTCCAGATATCAGCACTGTGAGCTTCACCCAGGTAATGAAAACACATCTGACTCATCCCAAACTGAATCATAAAATCAGATTAGAAACTGGGAAAAAAAAAAGTTAGTCTTCACTCTTAAACATCACCTTATGCTGCCTCTATTTCAGATGGAGTCAAATATTTAGACTGTTTTGGTAAATACAAGGATCGTGGCACAAAAGACTGTGTGTGGAGACCTGGAAACCACACATCAGTTAAGACATACGCACTCATCATACAACAAGAGTAAGTACAACCATTTTTTTTTAAACACACTAAAAATGAATTGTGATGACAACCAGTTTATTTTTCAAAGTATTTCTCCTTGTAGAGAAAAGAAGTATTGCAGAGCGTACATCAACATCACTGAGCTCTCAACCACCATCAGGTTATATGAAAAATTCAACATGACCGCTGAGGTTTTCGAAAACACAGAGTCAGCTAATTGCACAAAAGCACTTTTCAGGGGTTCACCACCGAGTCTGTGTAAGTCCACAAAAATGCATTTATCTCTGTTTGATGACAAATCTCTAACAGATCTGAATATGGGTGATTTTTTAATATGTATATATATATTTCAGTGAGATGTGGTCCTCCACATCGTGTGTCCTTCAGCCGCCAGTCTGGAAAACTAGAGATGAATGTGAGCTGGCAATCGGACGACATAGCAGCCATCAAGCATTACTCTGTGAGATATAAGGCGCTGGGCAGCCAGTTATGGAGCGAGGTCAGTGTTAAACACCTGCTAACACAAAACACGTCTGTATGAGGCTAAAACTGAAGTTAACTTTTAACAAGCAGTTTAGCACTTCCAGAACTTTGGAACAGATTAAAATAAGGCTACGAGTCTACAGCCATGCATGTTCCTGAGCACAGAGGGGCTTTCAGCTGTTCTCACAGCCTCAGTAATCTTTCTGAATCTTTACACCTTGGAGCTGTTTAGGGAGTTTTGTCTTTGATCGTGTCTCATGTCGTTAGTGCATCTTCTCTCTCAAGTCTCTCTTACACAACACAGCAATGAGATTAGCTGATTAAATACAGGTTACAACTATAACTAGGAATTAAATATCTGTGAATTCATGGTTTCCTCCTGGCATTCACTCATTTCTATATTCACAGCCACAAGTGCAATCCCAAGATGGAGAGAGATGCACTGTGGAGAACCTGAAGGCTTCACTGGTCTATGTTGTACAGATACAGTGCGTCACTAATGATAAATGCTCACAGTGCCCATGGAGTGAAACCTACACTGTCCAACCAGGTCAGTTTGTTTCTGCTTTATTGTTTTAAACTAAGTATAGTATTAAAAAGAAGCCATTTCTATCGACAGCATGTTGTTTTTTGACAAGAACAGGGAAAAGTTAAAGTTAAAATATTGTTTCTCATTTTGCAATAACTAAACGTCCTCCCTCAGAACTGACAACACAGCCTGTCATTGTGAACCTCGAAGATACTGACATTGCAGGGAAAAAAGGCTGCAGGCTGCTCTCTCTGAACTGGAAGGTAATTTTTAAAATGCACCAGAAATACAAACGGGGAATAAATCTTCTGTGCAGCCAAAGCTGATGTCAGCATGATAATAAAAGGACCCTGTGTGTTAGTTTTCTGCCAAAGAGCTGTATGATGGCTACTGTGTGACCATTGGTAAAGCATCAGGAGAGGCTCCATGTGAGCGGCTGAACACCACTCAGCCTGAGATCAGACTGATTCTCTCCTATTCAGCTTATCGCCTCCACATCAGCGCTGTCAACAACGTCAGCACCTCACCAGCTGTGAGCCAGGCGATACCACAGCGAGAGGACGTTTCCAGTGAGTACTCACTCACATACCAGCTCTGTTTGGTGATTTAAACATTTAAATCTTTTAGGCCCTGTCGACGTTGATACAGAGCCTACAGAGCGTATTAAAGGATGGTTATAAATTTGTATCCGCTGGTTTTGCAGATGGGAAGGTGAACATTACAGTCCACAGCAATACATCTTTCACTGTCTATTGGAAAGATGACCTCATCAAAACCTACGTCTGCTATTCTGTGGAGTGGAGGAAAAAGGGGCATAAAGCAGTGTCCATGTCCTTTCACCAGAACAAACACAACTACAGGACCTTATCTCCTTTACCGGGTGAGGAAATACTAACGTCTTTTGGTCAACTAAATTCTGTTTACATGCTACTGGTTTGTAAACACAGTGCAGTACAGTGCAGGATCGATTATACAAGTTTCATACTGAAGACCATGGCTTACATCCTGGTTTACTGTGGTTACAGTGAGCAAGTAAACAAGCCACAGATCAAGACCACAAGCATTTCCTAACCTTGACTGACTGGCACAGTGTTTCTCTCAAAACGTATTTACTGTTGCAAATTAGTAGTATACAAACATAATGTCTATGAGACAGAGAAGATTTTGGTATGTGAATACATTCTTTTTTTTTTTTTTTTAAATAACCAGAACCTTTGGAGCCTTACAAGAGATACAGCATCACTCTGCACACACGGCCAAACAAAGACACGTGTAATATGAAGTATATCAACGACAGCGAGAGCACCTATGGGACCACCCAGTTCTATTTCACTGAAGGATGTAAGTGAAAGTCTCCCTTTCTTTTCCAATGTGTCTGTGTTTAATTGTATAATGTTATTGGAGCTACTTCACTCCTCACAAGAGCAAAGCCGCTTGCAAACACGGATAAAGATCATCTTTAATAGGCCAGTACTGCGAGTTTCCTCTCATCCTGTCCAAAACAAAACAGTCTGACTTCTTGATATTGTGTCTGCAAAGCTCCTGTGAGCGCCCCCAACATCAGTAGCTACAATGCGACGCTGAATTCGGTGGTGCTGCAGTGGTTGTCCATCCCGGAGGAGGACATCAGAGGTTTCCTCCTGGGTTACATAATCCACTACACTGAGTACCACCACGGGGGGACAACTACAGAGAGGAGTAAGTAACATCCACCTTCTGTACTTGTTGTTTTGGTTAATCCACAAATACAAAAATCCCCATTTTGACTGCAGACATCTGCAGAAACAACACTGGCTTCACTCCCACTGTTCGCTTGCAGTGACACACACAGCCTCTAAATGCATGACTCTCAGTGGATTTCCAGTCCACCGGTTCGTTTGTTTATCACTGTCTGGGTGTCGAGGGGTTTGTGAACAATTTAGTCCAACTGAAATTCAGGTGCTGATTATTCTGTACATATTTAGCTGCTATTTTTTTTTTTTTTTTACTTTTTGTAAGACCTGTTGTTTTTTATAGCGATGTGTGAAGGGAGAGAGAACGAATATCATTGCATAGTGTGAACAGCTGCTTTGTATTGTGCAGATGACAATAAACCTTTTGAGGTTGAAGTTTGAAGTTGAGAACACTGCCGTGAAGTCTGAGCCTAAACCTGCTTTCTGGTTGGCACTTGTTTGTCAGTGCAATGTGTTGGACCAACTGACTCACAGTTAGCATGGCTAAAGGCCACTTTGAAATAATGATATATTGCAGATATCACAGTGGATCCAGAGTTTGACGCCTATGAACTGTGGGATCTCCAGGAGGGCACAGCATACCAGGTCCAGATATCAGCTTTCACTCAGGCCGGAGCAGGAGTGAGAAGCACAGCCTACATCTTTAAAACAAATCGTCAAGGTTTGTCCATCCATTTACTTTTTAAGACTTCAATAAAATCTCATTTCTGATATTTATATCTGCATACATCTTTACTGATTCTGTGTTTTCTGCATTTGTTATTTTCCATAGGATATTTTGATGCTAATCTAAGTGGTGTTATCATTATCCTTGCTGTTGTGGTCACTGTGCTGATGTTTGGATCTCCCATAATAAAAAGGTGCAATATTTCAGCAACCATTTCAAATGGATGTCACACAAACTCACTAATGCTTAACATGAGCAAACAAATATCTACCCTAAACCTACTGTACTCAACTTCTTCTGCTTTATCTAGAGCAAAAGTCATTCTGTGGCCGAGCATCCCTAACCCTGGAAAGAGCAATGCAATGCAGAATATCGAAGGACCCTGTGAAATGGTAAGTTTCTGTTTGTGCTACCAGTAAATGCACCACAAATACCAAACATCAGGCCGCAGCCAGACGTATGTTTAAACTTGTGAAATGGGTGTATTAAGACTTTTTTTTTTTTTAATTCACTCAGGAACTCCTCGAGTGCTTCAGCCCTCTGAAAGTAGAAGAGTGGGATACAAATAGTCTTCAGATAGTGGAGAAAGAAGCTGTGGTGCTTCCCAGCATTTTACCGTTAGTGTTACCGCTTCTCCACAACTCAGACGACGAGGGAGACTCGTCAGAAATGACCAGCAACTGGATCCACAGGGACACAGAGGACGCAACTGGAGACATCCTGCCTGACGAGACTACAGACACGTTCGCAAACGTGACACAGACAAACTTCCAGAGTTCTCCCTTTGCCTTCTCAAGTGAATATACAACAATGGAAATGTTTCATCAGGTGATGCCTCAGGGCATCTCAGCAAACACAGCCATCACTGAGGCGACGGAAAGTGATCCAGAGGACACACAGATGACTGTGGTGAAGTCCGGACAGGACTATGTGGGACAGTTTGGCAGCAGTCCAATCTTGGGCAGCGAGGAGATGTCCACGATTTTGTGAAAACATCTCGGAATCGGACCTCAGAACACGAAGAGTTCAAATCAAATGAGTCAGGTCAACTGTGTGGACTCACTGACACTTAAACTATCAATAGCAATACTACAAGTACATTTAGTTCTATGTTTATATCGACTGCCAAAAGTACTGTTAAACTAGAACCTATAGAGTATATTAAAGACAGAGTCCAGTTTAAGTGTGCTAAGTGTTCCTACCTCACTACTAAATGTATTTATATATATCTGCACTACTTGAACAGTCTCTTCTGTCAAAGCAAATTCGTCTCTGCTCATTTCTGTACATTACATTTTACACATTGCTGAACATACAGTGTCTTATTTCCATGTGTAAATGTGAATACCTCATGAAGTTAACACGACCGAAAGTGCTCTTATTTAAAAGCCATGACTGGTAACTGAATGGCCCAATAAACATGCATGTATTAATGCCAGCTTTGCAGTGCAGTTGTTTGACTCAGTCATCATTTTTATTGCTTGTACACAAGAAGGTAAAAAACAAAAACAAAAACAAAAACAAAACAGAAGAGTCTAAGGTTTCCTTCTCCTCCTTCCTCAGCTGCGTTTAGATCTATGCTCTGGGTTGATGCGGAGCACAAGGCATGTGGCTACGTAAGCGTAAACCAAAGTACTGGACACATTAAAACCTTGGCAAATCCAGTGTGGAGACATTTCAGGGGATCACCCAGATCATTTGGATTCATCCTCTGAGAACCATGAATATCTATACAAAATATGGCAATCCAGCCAATAGCTGAAAAAGCAATGAAAAGTCATGATTAATGAATGTTTTCACCACAGGCAGCCTTTAAGATACAGCATTGTACTAAAACGCTGCAGGTCAGGCTGAGACTCCGATATCTGAATGAAAAGTCTCTTTATTGAGTGTTTTTGGAAACAGATCAGACATATTGTTGGATTCAAAGTGAAGAGGATCAGATACATACATCCAAGCTCTTCAAAAACAGTGTTACCAAATCTTTACATCAAGCGCCCAGTCCCCCAGGAGAACATCATGAACCATGTTTCTACACTTAATGTAGTGGATACACATATAAAAAATACAATTCTTCACATACTGTCAGTCGTGTTGGAAATGCTTTTACCAAACTTTATCACAAGTTCACCACTTCAAACCGAAGCCTTGTCTGCAGAAACAAACAAACAGTAAAATCAGATTTGTAAAAGCAGTAAAGAAGTGGAATTTGGCGAAGGCAATCATAAAGTCTTAGAATCTCCTTTTAAAAGTAAAACTTTTAAACTACAACAAGCTTTCATTGAAATTCATTGATTTGTAAACTGACCTGGGGTCAGTTTACAAATCAAATGTTTTGACACATTACAACACCGTCTTTGTTTACACCAAAACAAATCCACAAACGTCCCGTGAAGGTTCAGCCTATTCTGTTATTACTAAAGACAGCTGACAATACTTTGATAGAACATTTCCCTTTCAGCAATTCAACATCCATAGCAATAAATTCTGCTTGCATCTGTCAATAAGTCTCCATATTTTATTAGAATATTCTGTACAAACTACGTCTAGGCACTTTTTGACCCTTCTGTGCTTGCAGGCGGTATGTTGAGCTGCGACATACCTCGTTCAGCCTCGTGTTGACTGTCACTGTGAACTTTGTTAGCATCTAACTTTCTCCAGAAATATGAGCCAGCAGACATTCTGCACACCACCACCGCTTTACAGTATAGGCCTCAAATAATTTACAACAATAACAGGAAAAAGGAACATGACGCATTGCAGCAACTTGTAGCGACAACTAGTTTATCTGACAAACAAAAATTGTATATATATATATAAATATATATATATAAAAACAAGAACATGTGCACCAATAAAATAAAAACAGGAAATAAAGTAATGCATTCATGTTGACCAAATGAAAATTTGAACTTTTTACTATAACATTTTAGAGACAGGCTCACAAAACAGTACACTCTGCATTCCCATTATTACAGCACTTGGTCAAAAAATCAACACCGCACATTTTGCAGGAGCCCCCCCCCCCCCCCGGTTCCCAGATGACCCAGGAAAATGGTGCAATTAAGGGAATAAAGGAAGTTTACAGGCCTTGTACTTTACATTTACCTTCAACACCACCCAAAGAGCAAATCAGCATTTCAGCACTGAGGCTTTATAGAAAGATCCTCGTGTTCTTTACGCTTCTTAGATTCTTTGCTGGAGGAACGTGCATCAAACATGTAACACTCAGTTTCACTCAGTAAATAAGCAAACAGAATATGGGAAGTTGCTGTCACGACCACACCAAGGCCACAGCAGCAGAATGAGAACACTCACACCCGAAAAAGAACTCGGGCGAAATTTAATTTGCGCCTCACCACGCATCATGACTCAAAGACAGGAACTGGTTTAGTTGGTGAAAGAACCTTGTTTTAAATGGTAATACTGGATTACATCATAATCTATAAGCTATTTTCCAAAAAGCTTTTTTTTTTTGTAATTTATGTTTTGACAGATGCAGCTGATGCAACCTACAGTATCAGCTACTGGTTTGGACTGAATTGTGATATTGTATTAAATGGCGCCTGTATGTGATGCAATCCAGAGTAGCTGCCAGGCCAAGCCTTTGTTGTGTCTTTGTGTTCTCTGTACCCTTAAGTTCCTGTACTTGCATGTGCAGTAGAGCCCAGGTTTAAAACTTTTTTTTTTTTTTTTAAATCACTCCTCCATAAACTCCTGTTTTCATTCACGATACGCCTGACTCATTTTGGAAACCTACTTTTCCACTGATTCTCCTGCACCACGGACATGCGGGTCTAGAGTAGTGATAAAGGTGAGCGTCAGCATTTTAAAATCACTCTGCTGAACAGCACTACAGTTCTGATTTCAAATAAATACGACATCGTTTAAGACACAAACAGTTTATTACCGTTGTTGCGGATACTTGCAGCATATTGCTATTTGCAATATAAGGACAAAGGAAATTTCAGGAAATGTCATAAATACTACAATATGACAAATAATTACGATCTTAGAGGCTTAAAATGCTTTTTGGATTATCGAAGTGTACGGTCAAAATGTCGCTGGAGGAATGGTCTTGTTAAAATATCCATCACATGGACAAATCTGAAGCTAAAACCCAGTTCTCTGCTGGAGAAATGAGCATAAACTCCCTTCTTCCTCTGGAACCTTCTGCTTGCTTCCTCCATTACTTTTTCGTTTTTCTTATAATGATCCAGGTGCCGGGAGCTTTAGCATCTACATGGAAACAATTCAAGTGCTTGAATTCTTCCTGCAGGGAACATGAACTGGTGGAGGACACGGTAGAATATGTACAGTATCATACAAACCATTGCGACTGCCTTTTTTTGGACTTTTGGACGATTACAGTTTCTGTTGTGGTGCCGACTCCACTGAACCGTGGTTTCTGAGCTTGCAGGATTCTGTGTTGTATTGCTGTGTCACATTAAAAGCCGAGTTACAGGATCCGTGTGTTACCAAGAACGTATTTTATCAAAAGGAAATAAAATTAAAAAAAACATGTTGTACAACAGGAGGTGATGATGATGATGATGATGATGATGATGGGGAAAAAAAAACCCCACACTGCTGTAAGTGGTTATCCAGTGTTCATGTATGTATACGCACATGATGGGTGCTGATGAGACCATCTGAACAGGATTCGTTACCATGATGCTGTAACAGTCACTTGGTGCCGTCTGCGCCCACAGGGGCGTCCTCCTCCTCGTTGTGAGTCTTGTAGCTGCCATTGTGCTGGACGCAGGGTGATGGCGTCATGTCCTCACTGGGCGTGGCTGAGTCTTCCCTGTCACTTTCGTAGTCTTCCTTTTCCTCTCTGTCGTAGTCCTTTTCCACCTTGAAACAACAGATCATTCGAATGAGTAACGATAAACCAGCTCAGACAAAATTTGACAAATATATATGAGAACGAAAACGTAAAAGCTCAGGAAATATAAAATACCCAAACAATACAACGGGGAAAAAAAGCACAACTGCCTGATACTGTGAGGAAAGGAAGATCTGAAACTAGTTATTTTTTATTTTATTTTCAAAGCCATCTTTAAGCTTCCTCACTAGCTTGACTATGACAGTAATTCATTAGTGACAGACCTGGGACAAAGAGACATGGATTAAAAAAAGAAAAAAGAAAGACTAAAAGCGCTGTTAGAGCAGCCAAAACACACATAAGAAGCAAAACCAACAATGTAAGGAGGGGTGGATAAGAAATTATAAAAAGATGAATAACTGAAAAACTAGGACCACACTCTAAACCTCTACATGTACACGGACAGGGCCTTTTAATATTCAGTCACAGTCACAACACCACTCCTGAAGTGACTGTGTGAAAGTTAACAACGTAACTCTCTTCCTGGATTTCTCATCATGATCTTAGAACAAACTCTTTCACATTCATCAGATTAAGCTCTGATCTGATCTTCATCTGCGTCACGAGTGCAGAAAACACAATGTGCTTCATCTGATAACACAAAACTATTTTAATCTTTCAATTAAAATCTTTCTAAACCTGTTAAACATTCTCAGTGCTGCTGGAGAAAGTAGTGAACCCTTGGATCTAATAGCTTTAAAAGTGCTTCTTGGATCAAACCTGCCAGACAGTGAGGAGGAATCCTGGAAGTGTCAGGGAAGAAAATTTAGCTGTAACATGAGGGTGACCTTCAGCACCCTGTCCTCTACCAGTTAAATGCCACTCTGCAGTCTAACCTAATGCTCTGATTTGTTGAACAGTCTGCAGAGATCAACAGGTGGAACAAATTTTCTAATAAATTACTGTTTGGAACACGCTGGCCATAGAGATGGATAGCAGAGGTGAATTAATTATGCAGTAGCAGACGATTGGGACGTAACTATGGACGTTTTCACTGCTATACTTTTTTTTCTAGCTACATTTAATGAAATCCAAATAAAGCCTACAGGGGTAAATGTTTGTTTTAAACAACATACTTGGGGTGGAGCACTCTGCAGTGCAACTCCAAAAACAAGCGCTGTGCAAGCTTGCAGAGGTTTCTGAGGAGAACAAGTGTTCTGATGCTTATCAACAGAAAAGACGAAGCGTGACAGGCCCGAAATGTGACACCTTTTCACTCACGGCTATCGTCCCCGTGTGATCTTTATAGTAAACTTTCACATGTAGGTTAGTTACTTGGGGGAATTTATTGAGGACAGGAAATCAGAGACATGCAGACAGACACCTGGTCAATGATAACAGCTTCCCTCAACCTGGTTTCTGAATGGAGATGGATCTGTGATAAGTCAAGATCAGTATCTTGTTTGTGTAATAAAGGAAAAAGTTTACTGATACACCAAAATAAACTGAGATGTTGTAACAACAGGTCAAGTTTCTTGTAAAAGCAGAATAGAAAATGACAGAAATAAATGTTAAATGTTAAAACAAATCCACAAATGACCCATGAAGATTCGGCCTGTTCTGTTATTAATTACTAAAGACATGATTTAGAACCCAGCTGCTCCATTTTATTTTAGCAGGGAGCAGTAATTAACTGCCTGAATATATGATTTTGTTTTGAAAACATACTGAACATGCTGCGTGGTAGTATTATTTGATGCCACCATGATACCAGAAACAGAATACGGTCTTCGCCTTGAGTGTTTTATCATCTGATCTTTTCAGTGCTGTTTCGACATTTCCTAAATAACGACAGATAAAGCAGGAGCAGCGATTCTGACAGATGTATTGTCTGATTTGTTTCCTCTCTGATTTTAATACCTCGTATTTCATTCATTGTTCAGATGCCTTCCTAACGAGAGCTGCGCTGCAAAAATGTAATCGCATTACTGACAACGAACAAAGACGACGGTTAAAGACATTCCTCACAAAATGCATCACTCTCAGCTGACAGATGTTTCTCGAGCACTTCGGCCATAAAGATCTAATGAAGGGAGCTGACAGACCAGCAGATTCTGTGGAGCAGGATCAGCCTACAGGAGAGTTGTTTCAGTAAGGTTTTTTTTTACCTTCATTGGCTTGGCCTTGCTCTTTATCCTGTCCTCGTCTTTGCGGCTCCTCTTCCTGGATGTGGAGCGCTCCTTTTGGTCCCTGCTGCGCTCCCTCCTCTTCTCTTTCTTACCCCTGAAAGAAGTAAACAAAGTGACAATAAGAAGCAGTCAGAACCGTGCAGACACCAAATCACTGATTTATGTTCTGTACACATTTGTAAATCCACCTAGAAACGTAGAAATGACATGGAACACTAAAGAGCTCGCTCTTTAAGAACAGTTCAGCAGGATGAGATCTGACGGATTTACCTTTTTGGTGTGGGTGATTTGGCTTTCCTCCGAGGGCTCTTGGATCGATCCTTACTCCTCCTCCTGTGACCCCTGACAACAATACATTAACTGGATTAAGAACATTTTGTGGTATAATGTGGTATATAGGTCAACCTGGTGACCCCTACTGCCGGGGGCAGGGATAACAGTGTAGACCAGGACTGTGGTATCTTAGATCTAACTGCCGCAGCTCCAGGGCACTAAGCAGCATTTGGACTTTTAACAGTTAAACAGATCCTTTGGATATTAATGCTGTATGTGTTGTTTGTTGTCAGCATACCTCGAGCGACTCCGACTGTGTCTCCTGTCTTTGGAGGGAGACCGCCTCTTGTGGCTGCTTCGGGAAACGTGGGAGTCACTCCTGGGCCATGACCTCTGTGAGGGTCTAGTCCAAGAAGGGGAATTTTTTTTTACTATCATCATATGATCACAGCATCAAGAGAGTGAAAACTAAAAACCCAAAGTATTGAAGGGGCACCTGTGTCTCGACCGGGACCTTTTCCTTCGTGTTCTTGAGTGTGAATGGGATCGTGACCGCGAGCGTGACCGGTGTGACCGTCTAGACCGACTGGAGGATCGCCTCTTTGTGTCTGTTAGAACAAGAGCAGCAAACTCAGGATCATAATGCAACACATCTTCATAGTTCTAACATCAAATGTTGATGCATGCAGCAAATCAAAATGCTGCACCTGGCTCTATGGCAGCAGCGATGGTGGACTGGGCCTCCCTAACCCTCTTCATCACATTTTCTAGCTCCTTAGCAGCAGCTTGTGGCGTCATCTCCGGGGGTTTTACTATGGCATTATTGGAATGATTAACCCTGAAAGACGTAAAACAATATCAACTGACACAAATCACTGAAGGGTATCGCTTTCAGATTTACACAAATCATGACAGGAAACAAACCTGTTTCTCTCAGACGATCTTTTAACAAAAATAAATGAATAAATAAATAATTAAAAAAGGGGAAAAAAAAAAAACCCAAAACATACTTTAATGGTCTGTCCCCGAACATGACACCATTGAAGGTCAGGGCTCTGGCAACAGACTCCTGCTCAACGAACTCCACAAAGGCGAAACGTGTCGGCTGCGTCTCGTCTCCAGCCATTCGCACGAACTTCACGTCTCCCACCTGCTTGAAGAACTCCAGCAGCTGCTCTGCAGTGGTGGTCTGTGGACAGAAAGATGTCATAACGTTTGCAGGTACAGGTCGCCGATCGGTTAGGACTGCTTCCAGCTGTGATTTCTCCTGCGCCTTGGTGAATCTCGTTGAGCACAAATGCAGAATATCAGCACCGTTATTCTCTCAGTGTTACTCATGTGCAATCAGGAGATATCAAAATGGATGAGATATACAACATAAGACACAAGCACAACACGTTTTCTACGTTCATAGGCGTCTGGGAAAACCCCTGCATTTACATACTGATGCCCTGACATGTTACCACGGTTACTAGTACAGATGTTGGCTGAAGAGCAGATCAGTAGCCACAATCAGCAGATGAATATTGGTTCTGTGAATCTGTCACAGAAACATCACAAATTTGATTAACTCATGACGACATGCTCTCACCACACACAAAGCACACACCACAGGAAACGGGTTAGGTACGAGTGTGACACGGATTTGACGTTATGTCACCTGTGAGTTTAAGTTGCCGACATAGACGGTCCTCCTGATTTCGTCGATTTTTGACGGATCCACATTTCCCATGAGCGGGGGCTGGGAGTGCACTGATGCCGTGGGGTCGAGACCGGCTGAGATCCGATTCACTAACGGAAGGTTAAGCTGAAGGTGTGAATAAAAAACACACACAGGTTTTACTTACTACATGACAGAAAACTGCTCAATACAACAAGAGAGTCACGAGAAGCCGACTCACATTCTGAAGTGGAGCTGGAGTGGGAATTGGTAGCAGTCCTCCGCCAGGAATCAGACTGGGAAGTGGAGTGGCAGGTGCCAAAAGTGACAAGGCCTTGGCCTCCTCTGGGATTTTCCCTGCAGGACAGAAGCAGATATTAGTGAAGGCAATAGAGGGACTTTTCTCTGTCTCCTCTATGTCTGCACAATTAGCCCACTGTATTCTAGAGAGAAAGAGAGCATACACTTCCCCAATACACCCTACAAGTGTGCTACTGTCTACTCATGGTAAACTGGAGACCGAGCATCCTTACTTTGCTTTTATTAAATTATTCCTCTCAGTCAATCTGAATTAATATTTTCAGTGAAGTGCAAAAAAATCTTAACTTCTTTTTTTGACAAACAAAAGAACACTGATTTTGTCCTTGGTCTCTTTTCATAAGTCAAAAAAGAAAAGAAAAAAAAAAAAAACACAATGCAGAGAATGAGTTAACACTTTGATGCATGGGTCACCTGTACTGGAAACATATTGGTCATGAACCATACGATATCAAGCATGGGCGCTTTTCCGTGGGGCGATCGTTTCGCAGTGTTGGAAAGGTGTGCAACACAAGACAACCCCAATGGCTGCATCACTAATAGCACACAGAACATCAGATACAGAAAAGAACAACAATTTTAAGAACTGTAGGAAATGTTAGCCAAGACTTAGCTATAAAAAAAAAAAAACAACGAATTTAGGAATTTTGCTCATTCGATTCTGGATAAAAATCTGCTGGAGAAGAGAGCTAAGTTAAGACTAACAAGAGACAAAATTACTACAAATTCAGATCATTGTAGCTGGAGGCACTGAGCATGAATGACCATTTATGTAATACGACAATGATTCCTAACACTTCTAGTGCTTAGAAATATTTCAAAACGCCGCAAAACATCAATGCATGTGTCACGAATTTCCAAGTTCAAAGAGAAAATGATGTTACATGGATCATTTCTGTGTTACTGTTAAATACTAAACATCCACATCAGAGCTGTAGTGTAGTAAAGTGAGAGGAAACTCCTAAAGTGCACAATGAATTTAAAAGATTCTGTCTTCAAATGAGGTAAAGTTTTTATCACTGCGTCTCACTTTTATAATGTCTAACCCCTCACTACATCAACAGGAGTAGGAGACAAGAGAGTAAAGGGTTAGTGACCCTCCTAGGATCCCATGTGTGATACACATCCCACCGGTATGCCGTAGCAACCTGGACAGAATTCAATCACACACAAGCTGCAGCTGTAGCAGAAAGAGAGAGGGGGGTGGGGGTTGGACAATAATCAAAACAACAAACCAAAATAACAAATATAAACACAACGCTAGAGATAAGCAATACTGTAGTTTCTAGATAGAGACAGTAGAGAGTGGACAACATGGGAAAGTATGAAAGGAAACAAACCAAAAGAAAAGAAAAATAAATAAAAAGAGACAAGGTGTCCATCTTGGAAGGTTCAGCGGGCTATTCTCCTGGTCACATTCCCCCTTGAAGGCTGCGTTGGCCCGATCGGGGATAGTGGCTTGGAAAACAATGCCTGACTCAGGCTAGTGTAGTGTAACAGCTGGGCCAGTCTAGTCATCTGATATGCACACATAATCACACAGAAAAAACATACAAAACCAAATTAATAAACTCAGTAGCCATCCAGCACCAAGTCACGTGGACAAAAAGCATCAAGTTAGAGGTGATATCATTTTTGACTGTACACATGGGAACAACAGTGGCACCAAAAGAGGGGGAGGAGAGGGGGTAAGGGAAATTTAAAGAAAATGAGCACCAAAAAAGAAAAATAATAATAATAATAATAATAATAAAAATAAAAGAGAGAGAGGGGATTACGTTAGCTGTGTTGCCATGGACTTTTTTTTTTTTTTGAAATTCCCATAAAACAAATAACATTAATGAAATTTTTTTAATGATTTAAAAAAAAAAAAAAGCACAAGCTACTTGTTCCTGAGAATCCAGTCTTTACAGTGAGGTTAACCTAAATCATGCAGTGTCCTGCAGCTGCAGAAACATTCAACATGGCTCTAATGTTTTCTGTAGAAACCACCTCGGGACACCAGACACAAACCTTGGCTGGGAGCTTTAAGACATCAGCTATCTACGGATTTAGTGAGGTGATACAACCGGTCACCTGTGTCTAATACGGGGCTGGCCATTTGCACAACATGCCAATTTTCCATCTGAATTATAACAAAAATAAATAAATAAATAAAAGAAAACAGGAATTCAACCAAAACACCAAACGTCTGAATACAGGGGGAGGAGGAGGAGGAGGCCATGAAACAGTCCACCGAGACAACTCAAGACATTTCTTTTTTTTTTTTTTTATGTCTTTGAACGAAACCGGCTGCACTCACCTTCGGCACATGGCACTACTATCAAAGCTCTGTCAATAAAAACAGTGTTGGTGAGATGTTGCGCCACACCAACACTGGAGGGGTCTCGGTACTTTATATAGCACACTTTGGACGAGAAAGACAGAGGGGCATTGCTGTGAAAGAAAAGGAAAAACCCGGGTTAGTTATTTATTACGCCCGCGACTGGTTAACTTTAATGTTTGAGTGGACCGAAAGAAAAAAAGGCCGCAGACCCGCGGTGTTGCCTAGCTAGCTATGCCGGCGTAGGCTGCTCTTACTCGGGCGGGTAAAGCCGCAGCTCCTCGATGTCTCCCAGGAAGCCGAACAGAGTGCGCATCTGCTCGCTGCTCACGGCCGAGGACAGGTTGGTGACCTGGACGACAGCGGTGCCTGGTATCCCGCTCATAGTGCAAAAAAATGATAAATACGTTGATAATATTTAAGAGTGGTATATTTATTTCCCAGTCACCCAGCTCGGTGCTGTTAAACACAGCGCATCCAGGCGGGCGGAGGTAGCGATGTCACTGCCTTCCTCTTATTTTTCTTATTTTTTTTTTTTTACCTGGTAGCTGCACTACCGTCCCCTACAGCGCAGGCCTGTACATTACTCCCCGGTTTGCACCCAGAACAAACATGATAAATGTTAAATCAAATATATATATACACAGTGCACGTTAATCCTATGCTGGCCTCAGATTCAGTCTTTGGTCCTTTTATTAATTGCAAATTCATTTAGGAATATGAACCATTTGTGCACAATATCAGCTAAATAAACTAAGTGAACTAAGTACATATGCAATTGTCTATTCATATACAGTCTCTTAATCAACATCAAAGTGTTTTTTTAAAAAATCTTATTCAATCTGCTACACTGTTTTTTTCCAGAGATTTTCTATTTTATTGTTGTACATTCTATCATTATGCTCTCGGTTGCTGCAACAGGCCTGGACACTATCTGGAGACCTGTTTATGTTTCAGGACTAGCGTCACTACTGAGGCACAGGTCGACAAGCTTAAATCTACTTTTAAGGTTTTTCAGTTGTGGCAACACAAATCTAAGGTCCTGAACATAAAGAACCACCTGTGGGTAAACTACTCAAACAAAACAAAATGATGCTTCCTCCATAGCGTCCTCATAGAATAAACCTATAAGTCTATGTGAGGATGTAATGATCAGTACACACCAGAAGGAAAATGTTGGAAGGATGAAAAGTAGAAAAAAAGGACTAATGTTTCTCCTGAGGGTGGCGCCAGAGTACAGTGATGTTGTTGCATACATTACTGCTGCTATACTCCTAATAAAATGTCTGTATACATCTGTTTTATTGCGATCAGTGCAGTTTGAATTCACACACACAAAAAAAGGTCAAAGTCATTCCAGTTTTGTTATCATCCCTTCAGTCAAACCCAGAGGATGAAATAAAGAATAAAGTAAGAATCCTTGTTAAAGAGCATTAGTTTATTTTCCACAGGTTACTTCAGAAACAGGTAATTATGTACAAAATCTGGAATGTTGGATAAATGCATATCAATCATCTCACTGTGGCTGTTTCCAGAGAAACATTAGAAATACTAGCTATACAATAAAACAGGTGCCTCTGCATTGCAATTTATTGCTGGTTTTACAATCGCAAGTCACTAATGCCATTATTCTTTTCTCAATTTTTTTTAGAGTATTTACAATTTGATTAGTAAGGTCTAAAGTCCACAGAAGACTGCTAAATAAATAAGAACAACACGGGAGCATAAGAAACAGACCAACATGGATGAACGAGATATAGAAATGAAGAAATGTTTTATCTCCCTAGATTGTCTACAATGTCAGACTGTACTGTTTTTTTTCCCCAATGAATATAAAGTGACCATTACCCCAAAGAATTGTTCCCCCTACTCTTAGAAAGTCAACAGAAATCACCAACGAAATTAAAACCAATAATATAAACTACAGCTCATCTGTGTAAAATATAATATGTTGTGTGAAAAAATTTGGGAAATGCACATTATATTGTCAATTTTAGATTCGGTTTTAAAAAAAAAAGTGAGGGAACAGCTTCACTTTTCAACAGCTACCTTTTAACAGTACGACTAATATCATTAAAGGGATAACAATTAAAATTCGATTATATATTGTACAAACAATTCAGTGGTCACAAATGTACTTCTGGAATTAATGGGGTCGTTATAATTTAATCGTTCCCGTTTGTTCTGGAAACACGTCTCACTGAATAATTATTCACCAGTGAATGAATATTAACAGGCTGATTTCATGCGAGAGGTACATGTGAAATTGTTTTTAAACACTGCCTTTAAAAACAAAACATTTTTCCTTCTGACAGTTCTCAACAATCATTACGAATGTTCTGAGATGCGACTATGACTAAAATTAGTTTTCCTACAGTGTAAGTTGATTATTTTGCCCAAATGAACACCAGGAGTTATGGTATTCTACACAACAGACAGTAAAAAGCCTTAGGCAAAGTGACACAAACATTCACTTTTATAGATTGCAGAGAAATCTTTTTTTTTTTTTTTTTTTTAGCACTACCATACATATTTCCTGTGCCATTTCATTACAAAAAAAAAAAAAGGTTCTTTTCACGATATAAAAATCATGTAAAATCATCAGGGACTACTAAAAGGTTGTGTGTTGTTCAAAAATGCTATCTGATGTTTTTCTGAGAGAAAATAAAGGCTTTAAATATTGCTTTTTAAGCCAGTATGCTGCAAATGTACTCAGAGGGTTGTGAACGTGTGAATATTGCTTGGGTTTTGGGGTCAGAGGTCCTCCCCTATTCAAACAGTTCAAGGTCTTATGGCACTTGACAACTTGCTTCTCCCAACTCAATTCTCTGTACAGCAAAAAAAAAAACAACAAAAAAACAAAAGACTGAAACAATGCTCCAATGTGATGAGTAAAAAGCACGATAACACATTGGTATAGACACAAAAGGCAAACTGTGGTCTTCTCCCATGTAAAAACTAAAACTGCCAGATGCTGAAACCCTTGTAATACGAACACTCATCTCACCAGTGGCTGCTGAAAGCTGAAGCCCTTAAAAATAAAACACACGAGTGAAACGTTGACCTGTTCTTATTCAAATATCTTTCTTTTGTCGTCTCCTGCTTTTGCCTTCTGTCCACAATTTCATAACTTGCTTTGGTTAACTAGCAGAACCCACACCTTCCTCTGCTGAAAAGGAATAGTTTTACATTTTGGGAAATGTGTGTATTTGCTTTCTGTCTCTTAAATATAAGGCTCCAGTCAACAGCTCGCTGGCTTAGCTTAGCATAAAGACTGGAAACAAGGGGAAACAGAAGTCCACATATTGGCATGTTAAACATCAATTTGTTTGTGTGCAAACGGACAATTTGCCGCTTTACAAAGGACTATGAGATACATTTAATTACTGAACTTTAGAGACACTGGCAAGCCGATTCTGTTTTCTTTTGACAGATCCTATCTAACTCGTTTCCTTCCCATGTGATCGCTTGAGATATAACCAGCTGCGACATGCAACTTCAATCACCTTTTCCGACGTTCTCTAAAATGTCGAACGATTCCTTTAAGCAAAAAAGCTTCTGACTGGCAAAGCAGATTAAGGCTGAGCAAATACACACGTATCCCCAAGTATTTGAATTTCCATTCCATTTTCCAGTCTCATTAAATGATCACATGCAGAGTGCATTTCTTCAACATCTGAAGGGTGTTGTTTTTTAAAACACAGCACAGGTAGAGGTCAGGTTAGGTGATATGCTGAGCAGTTGAGCTGCGGTGAGGATATCTGGGATGGACTGAGGACAGGCGTTTGTACGCTGGAGGGTGTTCATAGGTTTCTGGAAGCAGGGGTGGATGATTTCCTCTTCTCAGCTCTTTGATCTTGAAGGGAGAGAGAAAAAAAGAAAAACATCTCTCCGAAAAAAACAAAATCAAAACACCACCTTGATCTACATTCGTCTCCACATGAAAAGCACGTAACAGTGTCCTCCATAAAAGGTCGCTCGGCACACCAGAAAACGGTTTCAACATCTTAAATAAAAAGAGTAAATAAAAAAAAAGAAACAAAGAAAGAAAAAGGCAAAATGGATGACAAGAGAGGGAGCCCTGCCCCCCTAGTGGTCAATTCATGTCCATCTACAGAAATAAAACGCAATTTATGGTAAAGGATTTATGAGTTTTGGATTAAAAAAAGCAAAAAACAAAAAGATGATCTGTACAGAGACCACAGTAATTATTTGCATCAGAGCAGGTCAGGTCATATCTTCAGCTTCTTTTGTATAAAAATATATATACCACAGTGATGGCCTTTTGAGGACTCGTACTCGCAGATGTTTGCTGCAGTCCCACTTTGATCCACTACATTCAGTGGTTTTCCCCCTTTAATCAAGGCTCTGAAGATCTCTAGTATAAATAGTCCCCACAGGTATCAACAGATCAGTCTCTTCTGTGTATAAAAATATGAGAGTCAATCATTCATTTCTCTCCTCTTCTGTCCTCCCCCCCTCACCCATGCCCCCCCTTTAGAGGTCAGTTTCAATTGAGTCTATGCTTGCATTTCTCTTATGATAGTCAAATCCACAGTGTTTGGAAACGTCTTCAGGAGGGACACTGCATTCCCATGATCGATATTCACAAAGCTGTATCCATTTGCCTGTGGGGAAAAAAAAAAACAATTGGTGAAAAATCTCTATAAGCTTCTAACTTTTCTTAAAAAAAAACTTTTATACAGATGGCTGAATACCTGGATAATTTTATCTCCAGGCTGAAGGATCTTGGATGCCGGTCCCTCAGGTTGGACCCTTGTCACAAAGATACCCTGAAATGATGGAAGATATAAAAAACCATCAGCTGCAAACACATAAAACTCACAAAGTTGTACTAAATTAAGATACAGCAGTAAAAATCATAATGATATTAATACGACTCAATATGTATGTTCAGTACATGTAAACTTACATTGTCGTCTGGACGAAAGGGGTTTCCTCGGCCTCCCACTCCTCCTGATATACTGAAACCCAGCTCTGGATTCTTCTCCACTTTCACGCGGATCTGAAACACACCCACATACTTTCATTAGCCATTTATTCGCCGCCATTCGATGTTAATTAAACAGTTATCCTGTACTGGTCTTGAAAACCCACAGCAGGAAGTGAGAGACTGGTTATTTCTTAAACTGGCTTTCTAGCTAAAGTGTATATGAAACTAAAGGAGTCAGATTCTTATGGTCTGAAAATTGAAAGGAGTAAAATTGTCTCCTCCTGTGGATCTGTCCAAAGGTCCAGACCAAAACCTCCCGTAAAACCACAACTGATCGCTTTTACACTTTGGTTTTTGTACAAATTAAACATACAGTGAGCTTTAGAGGTGCTGGGAGGGGGATTTTATTACCTTTGGGCAGAGTCCTAATGCTGAGATATCGGACAGATATCTGAGTGGTACAGATCATGTCATTTCACTCTCAAACCTCAGCCAAGCCAATAAAGAATTTCCTCAAATTCAGCACTTTCACACACACCACCATCCCTCACCTCTTGCTGCATCGTGTCGTGTGGGAGGCGGGGGGGCCCTGGCGGCTGCTGGGAGACTTTGAGCATCAGGTAGTCAATGAGCTGCTCTCTGGAGGGGTGGCGGGCCATGGACACCTGGCTCATCTGAGGACGACCAGAAGGGCCCATCTGACCGTTCATCAAAGGCACCTGGGAAACGGGGAAAAAAAACTCCCAGAGATGAAGTGACAGCAGGATTTTCTTCACTTAAAAACAAATTGTGCTGCATCATGAGCTGCAGATTCAACCGCTCACAACCACCTTTTCTTTTTCTTTTGCTCTGCAGCCAAAAATCTGCCCTTACATGTATAATACCTACTTTTCTGTGGGGGTCCATGGTGTAGCTCTGCTGCCCTTGAGGACTATACACGTCATCCTGAAATGGAGGAAAGTAACGATTAATAACGCAGTGCCCAAACCTCACTCAACTAAATCTCATTTACAACAAAGGATAATAGGCAAGACACGCAGTTAGTGGCTGACGTTAACATTTTTCATGTTGGGTAATGACATTAGGCAGTGAGGTGTTGGTTTAGAAGGGATAAAGGGACACATCTGATTAAAATGATGAAAAACTGAGATTTAACTGTGCTTAGTTTCTATTTAGACTCTAAGCATTATGTAATTCTAAATATTCGCCCGCTGAAGATAAAGTGAATCACAAACATCAAGTAGGGATTAAGTTACACAACATTATACAGTATATACAATGCTGAAAACGTTTCCTAGATCACTCAGACGCACACTTCTACCACTTACCTTTGGCAAACACAGTTTTCATCCCCACACACACAAAGTCAGAGGTTATGAAGTGATTCTGAAGCGATCAAAAGTTGGAGTGAGGATGATGAAAGAGCAAAAGAAGGACTTACAGAACAGTTAAAGGAGGAGAAAATCATGGTTGCTGAGATGCATTACAATCACAGGATGACTGGAGTGTGGGAGGGAGAACGCGCAGGGATAATGCTTGTGATGTTAAAGAACCTGGCAGGTTTAAAAGGGGGCGTTTTGTAACCATCTATAATAGTCATATGACGTATCCGGTTTCTAATTCCTAATTTCTGTAAACAGGCCTGTTACATCACAGTTTAGGGTGACAATTTTTTTTTTTGTTATAGACTGCGTTCAGAGAAAATACAGACTTGCTGTGGATGTGCGATCAGAAATTAAATTTTATATGCTACACACAGCTTATACGTTTTAAGAGGAAGTAGTTTCAGTAGATTTTAAACAGTTTCTGAATTAGCTACAGCTCGGTCTTGATCAATCTGCTCATCTTTCAGCTGTACTGATTTAGTCTTTCTCTGACTCTCACATGGAACAGCAAAGCCACTAAATCAACTGGACGATGGTACCAAAAACAAATCGGCCCCTTTTAAACAGTTTTACTCTAATTAAACACGAGTGAGCTACACAAACACCCTGTTAGAACTCATCTATGTGAGAAAACATCACATGTGCTGGGAAGGGTTTGTGGTTGTGACGAATCACATGTAAGGTCTACTTTCATTTGTCTATAAAAGGACAAGTGAAAGATGGCTTCTGAGGGTCAGTGATCACTTCCCAGCTTCAAGGAGAGAAGGAAACAGACATTTCCTTATCTTCTAAAGGATGTGAAACTAGCCCGATCTGGAAGCCTCGCTTAGCATGAGCAGCAGGAGCTAACTACAAGTTCACAGTACTCACACAGAAGCTCAGAGCTCCGTAGGACTGCCCCTCTCTGGCGCTAAAGACCAGAGACCCTTGGCTGGCATGCATATCCCTACAGCTGCCGTAGTGATACCAGCTCAGCGGAGCGTTATTGGAATTATAGGAGCGAGACAGCGTGTTCTGAACAGAGGGATGACATGGAGCAACCAGCACCAACCGACATGCCAGCGGTGGCCATGCAATCCACCAAATGAGAATGACAAAAGACACAACAAGGAGGTTTACAGCATATACAGGAAAACATGCAGTGAAACAGCAGTTTACACACAGCTGGGTTAGTAGGCTTTTATAAAGTGTAAAATCCACATAAAAGGGTCAGTTTGTCCAGGTTTTGAGATGCCCCCTATAAAACAGACATATCTCAGGACAGATAAAACCGAAGCTATCTGCATGAATAAGGAGACATGAGAAGTTACGTGTCTGTGATTTGGGCTAAGCAGCCATTTAAAGTGGCTGAAGAGAAGCTCTCTGAATATTTTAATCTTATTCATACAATGCTGTGATGTTATCTGGCACCATCAGAGTAATTTAAACTAATGTAATAGCAGCTCTATAGCAAGTTTAGGATGAGCATATTAAAAATTCCACCCTAAAAATGTAAAAAAACAACAAAACAAAACCAAAACAAACCAGTGACAAAAAAAAAAAAATCAATCTGGAAACCAGTAATCAATTTCATAATATTTATACTTTTTACCTTTTCCATTTTCTTGGCCTCGATGTGCCGCATCACCTGGTCTCTCCAGTCTACTGGCACCCTTCCTGCCCCCACCCCTCCTGACACCTGTCCAGGACCGTCCAGGAGCGAGTGCTCAGACTTCACCCTGGTGTTGGGCCTCTTGCTGGGGCTGCTGTGCTGGTAGTTGAAATCGCAGACAGACATGGTCCTCTCTGGAAGCTCGTGGGGCTGAGGCCGGGCGCTGAGAGGCCTGGAAGCTCCGGGTACGTCAATGCTGTAAGTGCGAGCTGAGAGGGGCCTCTGCATGGCCTGGCTCATCGCCAGCGGCCCTCTGGCGAGGGTGTGAATGTCCCTGTACGTCATGTACTCCCCGTCGGGCACCTGCATGCGCCTCGGGTCGCCCATGGAAGCTGTGGAGGCGGTGCTGCTTTGCCTCTGCAGAGTGCTGCTTCTAGGCTGGCTGCCGGTAGAATGAAGTCTCTCCTTAGTCCACATGTCCCCAGAGGCTTTGGGAGCCATAGGAGGCCCCCTTTGCTGGGGCTGCAGAGGGTAGGGTGGTGCTTGATTACGATTGGAGTAGTTGGTGTTGGCTAGTGAGTGTGGAGGAGGAGGGAGGTAGCCTTGGTGCTCTGGGGGCATGGGCGTCCTCTGGGCCCAGAGGCCCTCTTTTGGCACAGCACTGCTTGTGTACTGAATATTGTACTGAGGAGGAGGGAGGCCCATGGCCATGCTGGAGGAGACTGGATATCTGCTGGTGCTGGTAGGAGGCTTAGAGGAGGCCAGCAGGTCTGAGGAAGATGCAGAGGAGCTGGGGTAGACCTGGAGAATCTGGTCGTTGAGTAACTGACTGGCTGACTTGCTCCTGACTATGCTCTGGCCCTGCGCTCCTGGCCCTGGGCCGGCTCCTGCCATCCTCATCACTGCTGCTGTATCATAGGAATCGTCATCCCCATCAAAGGAGTACAGCCTCATGCCCCCCGTTTCTATGTTGCTGACACTGTGAGATTTCATCACCTGCGGGGGATGGCACCTTTTCTCTGGAGACAGTTCCTCTGTGCTGCGAGACAGAGACATGTCACTGCTGGCTGTCACGCCTGTCGAGGCCACATGCACCGCAGATGTCTCCACTCTCATTGCTTGGCTTTTGTTCCCCAGACTATTGATGCAGTCACTCACCTGCTGGTTTCCATTCTGCAAATGTTCCAAGTTGTCATTGCTAAAACCCTGCTTGCTGTCTAAGTCTGCTACTGAACCGTTCTTGGTTTTGTCCAGCTCATCCAGCTGAACCATGTTGTCGGTTGGCAGCTTGGACACGTTCATATTGATCTGGTCCCACTTGGTGTAGGTGTCTTGCATGCCATTGTTAAATCCCTTCTCAATGAAGGCCAATCTGGCTTCCATGGACAGGTCGTAATCACCCATTTTTTCTGGCGGGGTCTGCTGGGTTTTCAAAAGAGCCTGAAGGGACGTTTCAGAGCCGTTACCATTATGGAGGAGAGGGGTGGTGTCCTTAGGCTGGTTCATATTCTCATCTTCTTGCCTAAAACATATGAACAGACATCACAGTTTTTAATAACAGCAGGAGAAATATTCTCCTTCATTACTTCAGTCATGAAGAATGGCACCTACCGGCTTTTTGGGAGGAAAGGCATCTTTGCCTCTCTCTCAGGGGTGCACAGAGAGTTGTCCTGACTGCTGTCAGTGGTCAGAGACACTGAGTCAGACATGCGTGATGGTGACGAGCAGTTACTGTTGTTCTGGTTGCTGTTGGCCACTGTGTCATCCAGCAAAGAGTCTGCGTCTTTCCCATCATCTGTTAATCAGAAATCAGTTAGCGTACTGTATCTTGACACTTGTCAGTATTTTAATATCCTGCTTAAAATACTCAGTGACTCAAACAAAACGTTTACCTTTTTTGTCCTTACTTAAAGTCACTACTTTGGGCTGGTTGATAGAGATCTCAATAAGGGGGGGTCTCATCTCTGCGATTTTCATCTCCTCTTCTTCATCTGACAGCTCCTCAGAATCCTGAAGAAAAACACAATCACTGTCTTTAAGTTGCACTTTTTTAGATAATGCTTCAAACAGATTTGCTGAACGTCTTGTTTATAAAATTGTGAGAACTCCTCTGTGGTACCTCCAGTGTGTCCTCATGGTTCATCATAGAGCCCTCTGAAGATTCGAGTGGGACTTTCTGGGAGCTGTTAAACGTGTCTGAAGTGTCTTTTAATTCTGGTGCAGAGGGATTTTGGGCAAATGTGATGGCAGATACTTGGGGCTCCTTGTCTGACGACAAGCCGTTGGAGCAGGGGGTCTCTATCACCTGCATAAAAACAGTCCATTTTATAATGTAAACATTCCTTCACTTGCATGTAGAAAATGTAGTTCATTTAGAGAAATGAAAGTGCGATTTCTTTCAAAATAAAATAACAAATTTTAGCTGAAGCTGACCTTAACACCCACGTCCTGCACTCCAATATGGTTCCTCTCAACTGGTTTTGAATCTTTCCCCGACTCATCACTTGACTCATCCTCCTTCAGCCGGTGAGCCACAGACTGGGCTGTCTTCACCATGTTCTTCAGCTCGTCTGGGTATGGTGTAGGGTAGCGCTTCAAGTTTCCCTCCTGGAAGAGAACAAGCAGACTTCAAATTATAACAATCTGGTTGCAATTTTGACAGAGGAGGCACTAGGAGAGGTGAGGTTGGAATAGCAGTCAGTGCTGAATGGGAACTACATGGAGAACAATGCGCAAGAGGTGCATTCAACATCATACAGACACATTTCCCTTAAATAAACAGGCACTAAGGATATATGTTTTAAGTTTTATTTTAGGTTTATACTTAGATCTATCTGTCAAACTAGGAGAGAAAAGATCCCCTATGTCCTCCAACAATATTTTACATCAGAAGTTGCAGAAAACGGGACCTGAGGGACCTTTTACATGAAAACAGCTACAACAAAGTGAAGGTTGTTGCCAAACTAAACTATAAAGGCCCCTTGCAGCTGTGGTAAACTGTGTCAACACACTCATTTTCCTTTACCAATTATGTGGCAAATGTGTGACACTAACCCTTGGGGGTGTTTCTCTTTCATCCTTGTCCTCGTCACACTCAAAGGCCACCTGAGCTCGGTGCTTGCGTTGTTCCTCCCACAGAGCCGGATTAAAGCTCTCAGAGTCAGAGTTGGGAATGTCTGAAAAAAAAAAAAAGAGTAGAAAGTAGGACAAGAATAATTTGTTAGTTTTTTAGGCTGTGTAAGTCAGCCCCACCGAGCTCAATTCATGCAAGTCTGACTTTGACCACAAGATGGAGCAATGACAACATGAGGCCCGCCTGCAAACTGAAGTTGTGGAGGAACTTGAAATTCAGGAGTTAACCCCTTTTAATTCTTGGAAGGGTTGTTCTAGTAAACTGCATTGAAATGAGTGAATCTCAAGGCTTGACCCTGAGCTTCAGTCTGACATCACTGTATATGAAATAATCTGACATAAAATCCCACTAAATTATTATATGCAAAGGATCTCTGTTGTGTCTGTCAATGCCTGACATTTGGAGGAAAAACCATGTGTCCACTGGCACAACAAATTTCAATCTTGACCAAAAAACATAATTTCAATTATTTTCCACAGTGTTTTTCAGAGGTTGATGTTTCACTTGAGTTTGCACACACGTTATTTCACTATGATTTAAAGTTGTCCTTTAAGCTTCAGAGTGTAAATCCATCAGTGTGGTTTCCTGTGTTAAAATGCTCCTTATCTCTACACAGAGATAGTTGACGTACACAGAAAGCTCACAAATATGCAAGTAAATTCCAAGGGTGAGCTCACTCGGGTCATCAGCTGAAATGTGAACATTTCAAGAGCTCTAGTCGTCTACAACTTCACACTCCGTACCAAATTGTAAATGCACAGTGGATAATATGAGTCACCTGGTGGGTGCTCTCCATATCAACAAGGTGTAAAACATAATAACTGCAGTCAGGTCATGACTCATTTCAGCTTCTCAGGAAAGCACCAGGAAACAGATGAAGCTCTTTCGGAAAAGAATTCCTGTACGTTACTATGGAAAATGGTATAAAGCACACGACAGGCAGACAGCAAATAGAGGACAGACCTCTGATACAGTAACTTTTCTGGGGGTGCAACACTTGGCTGACACCGTCTCAAAAGTCAAGCAGCCAACTCGCTACCATTTCAGTAGCTCAAGCATGCAGATCTTGAACCACTAATTACTCTAAAGCCAAGATGCAACAGGGTCAGTGCAAGCTGTCTGCTGCAATAGGAAACCAAACCAAACTAACAGATGCTTGACATGAGAAGAAGATTAGTGTTTCTTCTGCAACCTTGGTCTCAGGTAACAAGGTCCCTCATGCAATATGCATTCAGGGATCCTTGCAGGTCACCTCTAGCACGGTAACAATTAAGATGGTAGATGAGAATCTGACATCAACGTACACGTGCTTTACCTAAAAAAAAAGTTATTTTATTCAACTTTTTAATTTTCATACTGGATATGCACCATCAGCTTCCCCAAACTCTGTCAGTAATTTGTCTTGAATGAGTGGAGTGAGTGCTCGGTGGCACTGACTGAATAATGAGGCCCAATCTTTAATACCCAGCTCTACCACTAAGAAGAGATCAATGAAAACAGGTCAGAAACATTTGCAGTTTGAGCGTCTGTCAGATGAATCACATCTGAAAACAAAAGAGAAATTAAGCCTTGTTGAGTGCACAGTACTCACAGTCCTCAGTCCTGGTTTGCTGGGGGAACATGTAGTTCGTCAGCACAGTTTTCTGAGTCTCTGGATCCTCCTCTTTCTGGAGAGGGATCAGGGGCTTTGACTGTGGGAGACAAAAAGTAGGTTTGAGTGTGCTGTCTGCAATGAACGGCACCTTGTCAAGACACTCGGTGCTCACGGAGTGTGCCGGTGTTTCTGCAGCACTCTGACAGAGCTGCAGTTTTTCTGTGACAATTTGTTTAGACGTTTGAACAGAGACTTACAGTCAAGCCAGGATGAGAAAATGGCATGAATAATTGATTTTAGGATGCGGTGAGAATCAACAGACTGTAATTTGGAAATATTTATATGCTGGAAAACACACTGAAGCAATGCAGTCTTCTCCAACCTCACTTTGCCTCTGCATACATAAAAAAACTCCACTGCTAAGCTCGTGGTGAGTAGGACAGGTTCCTCACACCTTGCCTGGTAACCTTGGTCTCTCTATGTCTGGTTTACTTCCAACTAGCTGCTGCTGCGTTATCTCATAAACTGGCTCCCTATCATTCAGATTTGTGCCATACGACTTTGGCAGGATCTTAAACATTTACTGTGGTCAGAACAGTCATTAGGATCCTTTTACACTTTGTAGATGTAGGGTTTAGGGTATCACCAAGTCTGACCTACATTGCCATTAGGCACATTTAGATCAAATGTCCTGGAAACGGTTTGGCTGCATTTTGAATGTGTTTTCCTGTGAGCTCCTTGGCCAGGGTAGACTCATTCAGTGTGGTGGCAAGCGCTGCTGCTACTACAATCTCTACAGAACAGATCACTGTCTGACACCTCTGAACTCGGCAGCGCCTTTTGTCAAACCCTCTTATTTGTGATTTATACAGAGTACATGTGACCTTACCTGATTTTCAGACAGCCACATTGCAGTCATCTGGTTCAGCTTAGTGAAAGTGTAAGGAAGATTCTTTAACCTGCCGTGGAACAAAAACAAGTTACTCAGTCATGTTTGGTCATGACTCACAAATCCAACGCATGTTAGGGTAAAAAAAAAAAAAAAAAAGTCTATTAAATTCATTGTGTGAGGTGAATTTAATCCATTAGGGCCTACTAGAAAGTTAGTCTGTAGCCACATTTCATTTTTACTTAAAAAAAGATGCCAGTGCTGCACAGGCGTAGCCAGAGTTACTCAGTGTGTTTGGCACAGAGCAGACACTAGGAATGGAAAACCCCTGATTAGAACCTCAATCAGGCCTCAGCTTCCAAACTCATTTTGATTCTGGTCAGAATTAAGATCCTTTGATCAAGAAGTTGTAATTAGTAGGTTATACTTCAGAGTGTGTCTGTGCTCTTGTAAGAATGAAACCACAACATTATTCTGCTTTTTTAGTTTTCACCAGTTTACACAGTTCACAGCGGAGCAACTACTGCCTCAGGAAAGCCCTTCAGAAAGCTACTTTTAAAATAACTAGAGTTGAAAGTACAGATTATTTTTATTTACTGACTGATCTGCTGATTTTCAACAGCAAAAATCCAAATTGCTTTTGCCCTTACACTTGACCCTCATTATGTCAGTCCAGACTCACTTGTTGTTGCTGAGATTGATGACCTTGAGCTTCTGCATGTCACCCATCTCCTCAGGCAAAGACTCCAGCTTGTTGGAATGTAGAAACAGCACAGTTGCAGTCTTCCAGTTACCCATCTGTGAGGGAAAAAAAATAAACAAAAGAAGATTCAGAGCAGGCTGACGTGCTGTGCCACTCAACTCCATCTCCACAAACAAACCCATGTACTCTACTGTGCATGCTCTCACCTCAGGGGGAAGCTGGGTAAGGAAGTTGTGATCTGCAGCAAAGGTGCGGATGCTGACACACTGGCCGACGGAAGAGGGCAAGGCTTCGATCTCATTGAAACTGCAGTCCAGCTCCTCCAGAGAAGTCAGCCTAATACGAGAGGAAGCCAGAGGAGAACGCCAGGAGGACTTTAATCACGTGGTGCAGGTAGTGCATATACTGTTCACCTCTAGCAGGTTAGACCAAGAAAACTGAACACATCACACCAGGCCTCCGCTCTCTTTACTGGCTTCTAGTGTGTCAGGGAACAGGGTTTAAAAAACTGCTGCTTGTCTATAAATCTCTCAGTGGCTTTGGACCAAATACAAACAGAACCTCAAAATAAACAGACAGGAAAGGGCTAAATAATGTTAAAACTCTTCGGAATAATTTCTTCAGACAAGAACTCAGATCATCCCTGGTCCAGACCAGCTAGTGTGACAACATCTTACAGTATCAGTGAAATGCCTAAAGACATTTACACCAAAACAGAGACATTTTAAAAGCTTATTGTAAACATAATTTAAAAGTAACATTTCAAACTGTACCCCTGTTGACACAGAATTGCAGAGCAGCTGGGGCTTTCTGCTGAATGAAAAATGCAAATGCTCTCTGGGGATTCAGATGAATGCAAAGTGAGTCTGACCTGCGGGGGAGCTACTGTGTTATAGAACCATCAAACTCCAAAACACAGGATTTGACCCCCTCCCTGTTGAATACAGACCAGGGAAAAACAACGCAGTGCGCCAGCGGTGCAATGAATAAAATCAGCTACGTATAAAAGAAAAAAAAATCAGCTTGCTTAAACTAAAATCCTTGCGTGGGATTAAGCTAAACCATAGGCTTTATCACATAATCTGTGTCAAAGAACACAAGGAGACAGATTCTAACATATGGCATAATTGATGGTGTTTGGAAACAGTGAACGAAAAAGAAAACAGTAAAGCTGTAATAGAAATTGTCAACTGATATATATTTCTTTCCTTCGTGGCTGTGGGAGTGGACTGAATTAAAAAAGAAAACCATAGATGGATTAAATTGGAGCCTAATCTTTGTGCCAGACCACAATGATTCAGAGTAGATGGAGGGTCAGCATGCCGACCTGGCTCGCTCACTAAAGCCCCAGCAGCTGTTGACTGCTGGGTTTACCTGTCTGCTGCAGACAACATCAGTCTCAGAACCACGACCGCTGATTTAATAAGTCAGTATAGCATCATACCATCATACCATCGACTCCTACTCAATAAAGCAAACCTCAATGTGTTTCCATAAATCAATACGGCAGACTCAGAACCATGACATTCCATTATTGTCACTCAGGTTTCATAATCATGGCTGTTATCAGTTAATCAATATAATCAGCATTAGACCAAACCAAATAAAGCATCAGAGAGCACATTATGTTTAATGGGAATATATACGTGACAGACGTTAGCTGATGGCAGATGAAAACGGCACAATAACCCACCGATCTCAGGGTTTGTTCTGCTGATATAAAAAGCTACTTCTGCAACACTCACCCTCCAACAGAGTCTGGCAAGTATATCAGCTGGTTCTCATCCACTTTCAATGCGGTCAGTTTCTTCAGGGAGCCTAAAGAAAGAGAAACGGAGAGAGAAAACGGAGAGGATTAGAGAGACATACAGCAGCTCAGGGCAGTTACTGATTATCACTTGCTGTTGCAGCACAAAGAGGAATATCAATTACAGCAGTTAATTGGATTAATTCATACTATCGTCAATACAGTAAGTCAGTTTAGTAGTCATCAATCCTGACTTCTACGGCGGTGTGTGTTTGTGTGTGCTGTAATCTTCACCGATGGAGCCGGGCAGCTGAGTGAGGGCATTGTTGGAGAGCAGGAGGTCCTGCAAACTCTCACAGCCGCAGATCTGCTCATCCACCATCTCCAGGTTGTTCTTAGACACATCCAGGTATACCAGCTGTTTTAGTGTCCCAAGCATCTGGACAGACAAAAGGAGACACACAACCTCAGTATATCTCAGTATCCTCACTTAATTCATGCCAAGGATTACTCAGTAGTGTTGGTTGAACACAATTAAAAACTCCCAAAAACCATCTTCAGCACTGAGGAAAAGACACAATATTATGACAACGTTGGGTTTTACACATTTTAAAATGGAAAATTATATAAAAGGGAAACAGTTGTTCAGTGTTTTGCTTTAGATCCTTGACACACATCATTAATTGCAAAAGGCCAGACTGTGATTACAGCTGATGCTATTGAAAGGCTGGTAGCAGAACTAATGCTTTAATTATGACCCAGTTACAAACAAGCTGATCATTTGGATGAAAAATGAATCTCATGTAACACACTGTGACTATCAGAGCATCATTATCAATTAATTACGTTCAAAGAAAATAACTTAACAGCTGCAGCTTTCTGTATGCAGTACTGGGACATCTTCAGACCCAAAAGAACTGTGTTCAGCTAGCAAGAGAATGATTTCTAAACTGCAGTTCAGTCACTGCTGGTTTTCAGAGAGCTGAAAGTTTGGTGTAAACTGACTGCGGTTCATTTTGAGGAAGATTTAAGCAGACACTCCGACGTTTGAAAATCACAGGAAATAATCTCAGGATGATGTTTTGGGGCACAGCAGGCACTGAAAGTATGCAAGTATGGAGCATGACTGTAAATTATACCCCAGGTAAAAATGTCAGCCTGTTCCCGTCCATCCACAGCTCCTTGATTCCAGTCAGCTGCTCCAACACCTCAGGCTGCAGATGTAAAGAGGAGAAAGGAGGTTAAGTGATGTGTGAGGGATGTGTGTGTGAGTCTATAAGGGTGTGTGTATGTGTGCGCCTGCTGGGCAGAGACAAGAGCTTAACCCAAACAAGCTAAAAATGAATCATGAGTGAATTTATTTATTCCACTGTAATTATTGTATAATACGAATGTATTCTCGCACAGAAAACAAACGAGCATATATTCTTTGTGCACTGAGAAAAAAATGAGCATCCACTTCAAAAATGAAGGGAGAAGGAAAGAGTGGATTAAGGAAGGAAGAGCTGAGGTCACCGCCAGAGAGGTAAGAGCGCCCTGGGCACTGACAGACCGACTGACGGATACTTACCACTTCAGTGAACTCATTACTCCCCAGGTCCAGCCTCTCCAGCTGCATGAGTTTCTGCATGCTTCTGCAGACACAAGGGACAGACAGGGGAGTGAGACACTAAAAATCAAGGAATACATAAGATAGATAAAAATATGACTACCTGAAGTGAACACAATACACTGCACCAATTTGATGAAACAACCGCAGTGGCCAGGATTTGCTTCAGGAAGCAAGCCAAAAGAAATGTTCCCTTTTTTTTTCTTTAAGATTATCTATCAATTTCTGGGTTATATTTTGGATTGCATACATGCTCTGCCTTTGTTCCTTCCACTGAATAATTTTATGAGGAAATAAATACCATTTAGAGCTCAGGCGTGACAGAAATATGCTTTGAATAATGGAAAATGTGACGTATGCTCTAGCCCTAAGCCTTGCTCCAGAATTTTCTCTCCACATTCAGGTCACAGTCTCACATTCCCTGCTACACTGTAAACAAGCACATAAAAACCAGGAATATTCAACTGTTTATCATGCTTAAATGATCAATGAAAAAAAAACTGAGGTAAAATATTCTTAAAGGTCAGAGAGTAACACTCTGAAAAGCAATAATGAGTAAGTAGAGCGTTCCCATTCCTCATCTACTGAGAAGATGAAAGTGAGAGTCAAAGATCTGCAGGAGGAAAATAAAATACACCATTCACTAGTCCACTGTTTCAGTGTGTCCTTGACTGAAAGACATTTATCTGAGCTACTCATAAATACTCCAGGATCAGGTGTTTAAGTTGTATAATTCTGGCATGATAAAAAATTGTGATACATAGATCAACTTCAGGCAAGATAAGGACTACAAACAGCTGTTTTAAATCAAAAAATTCCTCTACAGTGAATCACAGGTTCAAAAAAATATCAATTCTACACAAAAAAAACCAAAGCAAGAGACAATGACTGGAGATGAAATAGAGATGTTCTGAGTGTTGTTTGGGAACAGATATGATGTTTCTTTCACAGCAGGGATGAAACTGTGTTTCCTTAAACCTCGAGTGAGATTCAGCACAGGAATGGAAAGCTGAGGCCCACCAACACCACTGTGTAGTCTGGTTTGTTTTTAGGTGCTCCTCATAAAATGAGAATGTCAGACAGACAGTGCTAATTAGAAATATGATTTAAGCCCTCTGTTGATTTTAGTGCTTGGTGCCATATGAAAACACGAATCATGTTGATGTACTTGAGCATTTGCCAGCTTTGTAACGTTCTTACCTCAGAGTTGGCAAGAACACCAGAGACCCCCATGTGATCTGAGAGGGGTCAGAATGAGCTGTGCTGGCTCATTTATAAAGTGAGTTCATCAGTGAAAAAAAAAAATCCAACACTGTGGCTTATGACCCCAAGTTGTGAGGAACACGGCAGCCTTCTTTAAAGTACAGGGAAAGATTTGGTTTATGCATGTGCTTGGTGTGTGTCTACACACAGAGAGGGAGGAGACTGCACTTTCTATGTGAGCTCTCATAAGACTTCTACTGCACCTCTTTGTGCATGCACACATTTGTTTACATCTCTGAAATGCTTGTGAGTTGCTCTGGCAAAGGTCCAGATAATTAGTCCGTTTCTTTGTCAGGGCTCCAGCCTTTAACAGGTCTGGCCACTGTCACATAAACACAACCAGAAGAGAGGATCCGCTCAGAGCCCCTGCACTGCACAGCACTTTATACACCGACCAGCCCGTCAGTCAGAGGAAGGAAGGACAAAAAGGCAAAAAGGGAAACGTAGCTTTGCTGAGAAAATGGGAAGGACATAAAATAGAATGATACAGCAAGTGAAGCATGAGTACAGACAGAAAGAGAAAGTAGCTCCCACATCAGTCACCTGGGGCATTCTCAAATATTCGTGGGACGTTTGGTCTTCCGGTGGCTCTCTAACCTTCTCAAATGCTGAAATAACCCTCACCACTGTCTCAGAATAGGATTATAAAACCTGTCACAGCAAGCAGCCAAGTAAAGGGGGCTCTTATGTAACACTGTGGAATTTAATACTACAGTTAGAGGTGTGGGGAGTGAATCTAGGGGGAAAAAAAGAGGTGGGATGGAGGACACAGAGGAGACGGTGAGGGTAAAAACTCATGACACGCTTGAGGATGTGACACTGCTCCCTTACTTTGCATTTCTGAATATATGGTGCTCTGAAAACACGGTATGTAAAAACCACACTTACTTTGGCAACATCTTTAGCTGGTTCTCCCTCAGCTCTAAGATCTGTAGTTTAGTCAACCTGAAAGTAAAAAGCCAATGTCATAACCATTAAGTACTGCAATAACACTTCACGTTTAAAGGACACTGTCCAACATCTGATCTTCATACTGTAATAACCTTTATTTATATTAATTGCTTGAGTTTACAAATATCTTTTGATCAATGCTTGTTTTTCTTCAGTACCTTAACGGCTTATCTGCTACTTACCAGCTATGATGTGCACATACAAACAAAGGATATGGTGTAACTATCTTATGTACTAAAGCAGAGTAGCCATACAGAATGTAGAAGAATGCTAATGAGAGGAAATGGGCCTATGGGGCTAACGCTCATATGGGCACCTCATGTCACATGTTTTGTGTAATGCAAAGGTTTAACACTAACTGTTGTGTAAACTGAAAACAATGCCAGCATGACTAATTGTACTGGTTTGAAAAATCCTGTTAAGCCTTCAAGAAAATCAAATCCTTAAATTACATTCACAATCAGATAAATCTTATCCAATCATGTTCTCAGCGTCATGACCCCATTCACCTAATACTACATTCACCTAATACTACAGTCAACATCAAACAGTAAAGCCTGAGTTTGTACTTGAGCTTTTTTTTCTTCTTCTTTTTTTTTTTTTAAGGAAACAGTTTCATCCTGATCGAAGCCGGAAAACAAACTGACCTGCCAAAGCTAGCTGGTAGGAACTCCAAAAAAGCATCATTCAGGTAGAGCTGTGTCAGACTCAGAAGCTGGGTGAAGCCTTCTGGGAGCCTGACAACACATACCGTACAGGAATCACATCAGTCACACAAAGCATGATAAAGTTACTGTAAGGCCAGAATACTAAAACTCAAAAACACATGTGCAGCATGAAACCAAGATGTAGTTAATTAAGGGTGAAAGGCTCTTAAATGAAGGCATACTCACTTGGATATGGGATTCACACTGGCTTCTACAATAGCTAGGACTTTGCAGTTCTTGATGTTTTCTGGAAACTCCTGGATACCTAGAGAGAAACACCAAGAACAAATTAACACGAGTGGTTTAAAAATACGACAACTACACAACGCCGATTAAACATCTACAATGCTGTATCTCAGACGTTTTATTAGATCTGGCACAAAACATATGACTCCTGTCAGAACCAAAAAGATGAGGGATAATACAAGCCATCTTGCTTGGCTCTCTGTCTGAACTGTGTGTGCTCAAGGTACATTAAGAGTGGCTCTGCACCTTTCCTATCTAAACAATCACTGAGAAGAGCGCTTAAGGTGACATAATGAAAGAGACGGAAAGGAAGAAGAAGAAAAACGGAAGACCACTGAGTGATAGTCTGCAAGTTCTCATGAAACATTCACAACGTGCAAACGGCAAGAAAGAGGACGTGACCAAGCCTCAAGGTTTATTTCCACCCACTTTGTTTTGTGTCCACAACACTTAGCACAGAGTGCTTTGTGAAGAAGGATAAGCTACTTTTAATGTCAACATGGCACATGCAGCTCTGGTTCATGAAAACACCACCACATCCTTCAACATTTGTTTAATCTATGCTGTCTCTGCACTCGCTCATTTATATTAGAATTGCCTTTTTAACCTTTCTCGAGCCATGAAAGGGGTTTTGCTGAGCAGGCACTCTCCACTTCATCTCTGATTAAGTATTAAGGTCATATAGTGAAGATCAACCATCTTAGAGAGTAACCTGCACTGTTGGCAGTTTTAGCTTGCAGTGCTTAACATCCATTTGGGAAGCACAAAGAAACTGCCAGATAGTGAGGCTGACATGTTTGAAGCAAAACCCTTTGTGAAGCATGAGCAACAGGATGCTATGAAAATACAGTAATTTTAAAAATAGTCGCCTGATTGATCCTTTGTGCAGAAGCTTTCAGACACTTAACTCTGCAGGTGTTTTCTGTTCTAAATGTCAAAGTAAAACAACACTGCCAGTGGAAAGTTCTCATCAAACAGACCAAATTTAAGGAACTTGTAGCACAAAGCCCTTAATGGTACTCAACAGTGTGAATGTTTATCATCAAAGAGGTCAGTGTCACAATTTAACAAATATTGTCACTTCCCGCTCTATGCAAACCACTGACATGGCACTTTGAGTGGAACTTCTAGTACACGTATTCTTCATAGTTTGCCTGAGAGTCAGTCCAGCAGAGACTCACTAGTTCTGATATTGTCTAGTTTATTGCAAGTCTGAGCTTGTTCACTTTAACCTATCACATCAAGGATTTTGAATCATGCAATCTTGTGAAGCAATGTGGTAAATGAAACATGCTGTAGCATTTTAGCACAGAATATCTTTTAAGCAATCACACACGGTATCATTTATGCAACTCTGGCAATTTTATTTATTTATTTTTTTATTCTTTCTTTTCACTGACTGATGCCAATAGCAGTCATGACAACACAAGGACAAATAGGACAGTTAGACTTCTGAACTTCACAGGTGACGGAACAAATGCCTGTGGTCAGTTTTCAGGCCTCAGCAACATGATCTGATCAACAGTTTTAAATGACTTGCTTAGCCTGCCAGTCAAAAAGACTTTTTACCCGACTTCTGAGGAAGAGATTAAGACGCATGGTAAAATAACTGGATGTGTTGCTTACTGTTTTTGCTGACGTCAAGCTCCCTGAGATTGATGAGGTTTGCAATCGCTGCCGGCAACACTGTTAGGTCATTATCTGGCATGCTCAGTCGGTGTAGTAACTGGCAGTTAAACAGTTGCTGGTGGAGACAGAGAAGAGATACCAGTTTTTTTTTAAACAGTGAATGGCTGAACAAGAATATACAGTATTAGGTGTTTAAAAGTTGTGATTAGCTTATGAGTTCAAATGCATCTCTCAAGGTTCTTCTTTCAAAGTAAGTGTCCACAATTCAAGCTTTGCATAAGAGACAGTTACACATTCATCAAGTTAATATTTAGTGCCTCAAACCACAATAGCTCAAACAAGGTTTTATAAATCGCAGATGGTGAACACGAAATTTAAAGTTTCTGTACATAACTATGTGTGCCTTACTTTGGGCAGGTCCTCGATCTGGTTGGCATCGAGGTAGAGTTCCTGCAGGGTCTTCTCAAAGCTAAAGATCTCCTTAGGAACAGTCTCCAGGCTACAGTGGGAGTAGTCCAGCGATGTTACCGTGTCCTCCTCACCCCGCAAGCAGCGGCACGGCACCAGACGAACAAACAAGCTCCGCTTGGACATCCTCAGTCACTGGAGAGGAGAGAAAACAGACAGATATGTAAAGGGAGAGGAGGATTAGGAGTTGAGGAAGTCGGCAAATGCCTAGTGCTTCTTTCCCACTTCAGCTCCGAGTGTCCAGATTCAGATTTTTTTATCCCTCCTATGTAACACAGATGCAATGTTTTTAGTGCAGTGTAAAAGAAAAATACTCACACACACTTCTTGTAATATGAAATCTGTGCATGACCATGTGACTGCAGTGTTAATTGTCAGAACACAGCACATATGTTGTTTTTTAAATTCCCTCCGTGGGACAGATCACTGTCAGCAGTCTGTGTCCACAAACACATGGAGAACAGTGACTCAGGCTTTGATGAGGAAGACATGATGAAGTCACACACTCAGGTTGGAAAAATGCCTCCACTCAGTCAAAACTGCATGTGGACATATTTTTCAGTGATGATGACTGTGAGAGCCTGCTAAACATGCAGCGGCAGAGTTAATGAAAAAAAGGAGGCATCAAACTCCTGTTCTGTGTGATAACTCAGCTGTCATCCATTACAGAGCAAAGGGGGTTGTTTAAGGACGGAAATTCAACAGTCAGACACAACTAGATCAGAAAGGGGATCTGATCCTACAGTCATAAGTCAGCCTTCAGTGCAAACACATCTGGTACTACCTCTGTCTTATTCTCACACTTCTGTCCAATATGATTATTAGTCATTTCATGGGAAGCTGTAGGAAGCTTGAGCTCCTTGCTCCAATCAACACTGTTCGTGCCATAGTTTGAATTTCTCAAATCTCCCAAATAAAGGTGGTGAGTAAATGTTCATAATATGATAACTATAACAATTAATCTATTACTAAAATAGTTCCCAATTAATTTTCTATTGATCAATTCATTTATTAATCAACTAATTGTTGAAGCTCTAGTTGCTTTGATCCACACTTAGAGTTTTGTGTCATAATGAAATGGGACTATATAACCAGAGTACAAAATACAGTTTATTCAGTTTCACTGGACAATGGCGACTCACAATTCCAGTATTATGCCTGCATTGTCATGTTAAAATACTAAAATTTGACAAAAAAAATTGTGAAAAAACAACAACACGACATTTTCGTCAGTTAACTCTATATTGAATCACAAAAACATTATTCGCAAGGATAACTAACAACCAAACTGGGCAAATTTGGTGTCGTTTGAAAGGCCTCATTAAGAAATATGTTCCCTCAAAATTATCTGCCCCAAGCTGCTTGTTAGACGGAGCAGTTACATGGACAGACACACACACACAAACCGCTATCCAATTATAGTAGTAGGATATGAGAATAAGTTCTCAAATGCTGAAAGTTCCCCTTAACATTGCATTATTCAATTTATACATTTCTGGGGAATGCACTTAAAAATAAATATGGAATTTGGAATCTGGTTCAAAAGAGACCACAGTGTGAACCATTCACATGCTGACAGCTATCCAACAGTATCAGTAAATTTATAATAGCTCTTCAGTCCAGAGGCCCTTCTGCAGAAGGACCTTTCAAACAGACATGGGCTGCATCACGCACACTCAATCCTATTATCTCATCCAAAGTATTGTGCTGCCAACGCGTTCTCAAATTTGCAAATAGATGATAGATGATCACTGACAATGAGTCATTATTCATGAATTGTACCTTCTTTTTTAGGTTTCACTAAAAAGAAACAGCATCCCGGTGGAGCCCGATAAAAAAAAAGTAAATTTTCAGTTTCCCCTTTCACTTGTGGGAAAAAACGTTGTCCCACTTCTGAAATTTCCATACGTATGTAAAATGAGCAGCTTTTCAATACCATGGGTATGCTGTAGCATCATTTGGGTTGAAGCCGAGGATAGAGATGCAAAAAGAAGTAAGCCATGAATCAGTCATCATTTCGGAAATCCTTGTCCTTGACTAGTTTTATCCAAAACTCTCTCCACTGTAAAATAATGACATGTAAAAGTCAGGAAATCTTTTCAGCTTTCAATCTAGTTGGGAAGAGTTTACAGGGCGAACGGGAAGGGAGTTGTAAACCTGTCTTTTAAACATGCCACAGGGACGTGCATATATTTTTTTTAGTTTATAGTCTCAGGTCAACATGCAGTTTTTCACCAAGTACAATACGCACTACGGAATGTGCTCTGGTCAACAGAGGCTTTGTTCTGTGGACCATGTAGAGAATGTGACTTTTCCTCCCCCTCGTCTTAATCTGAGCGCCGCCACAGCACGTAATCTCTTAGTCCTTCACTCACTGCATATCCTGGCTGTCTGAGTGAGCTGTAAAATTGTGATAGCCTTGACCCATAACACCAGTCACACCCACACATACTGCCTATATGCGGGTGTGAGCTCACATTTTGCGTTATGACATTAGCCATTCGCTTCTGTGAAATTTGGTTACAACCGCAACTGTGTACAGCCCATTGTCTTTGTTTTCCAAATGTACAAACACTTTCTCTGGATAATGCAAAGTAGGTGTGACTATTTTTGGATGATATTAGTCATGGGGGGGGAAGTGAGGTTACCTGAAGAAATTTTAAAATCTGTCAAGTTTTGACAGACTCAAAGGACATGACTCAGAGGAGAACCGGTCAGTCATCCCTCTATCTAAAACTCATTAAAAATTGGTGCATGTGTGCACACGCCCACACTCGCATGAGGTATGCACAACCAAGAGGCTGTCAGCCTCCCACACACTCTTTGCTATAGCAGCAGGCTGCTCGAGTATGAATACACAGAGTAACCTGGTCTACCACCAGAGGGGATGACACAGGGCTTGGCTCCATTCACCCCGAGTAACCAACACTCAGCGTATGAATGACAAATGCTATGCAGAGTGGGAGGACTGGATGAAGAGGGGGTATTATATGCGTTAACAGAAAATAGGGTAGTTGTGGGTTATGACAACTAAGAAGCAAGAGCAGATTAAGGTTCATGAGAAACGCTCAGGGGAGAGATGTACAGTCTCAGAGAGTAGCAGGACAGCAGTGATAGATTGAGAAGAACACATTTGGTGAACAAGTTAAAGCTGGTGGAAGAATTTAAAGGATGGCCTCATAATGATTAATGTTAAATGACCAGAAAATCAGAATGCAGACTGCATAACAGAATAAGACCAAGAGTCAATAGTCACATCGATGCTAACGTCCGGATGAGCCACATCTTTGTGTAACACACTTCTTCATTGATGCTGGCTACACACTCAATGTATGACTCCACCACTAAAAATAGCCCGACAAACACACAGTTTCATTCTGTTTACATAATATTTAATAAAAAGTACAGTGGCCAGATGCTCTAACACTTTAGAGCATCTGGGTTTGGTGTTTTCACTTTGTGGACACTTAACAAAAATACTGAATATCGCCAGCCTTAACCTCTGAAAAACAAATTTATGTTGCCCAGTGCTGTCAATGTGCCAACTGAGATAACCGCTAAACATCAGGGGATCTTGAATGATAACCTCGTGAGTCAGGTACTTTTTGGGAACATAGCTCTTCAAAATAAGCCTTTAAAGGAGGAAAGTCAGCTGCTCTCAGTAGGTCAGAGGCTTTTCATACCCAGCAAACAAATCTACATTTATCAACATTATTTTCTAAACCATGCATAATCCCGGTTATATTTGCATAACGCTTCACACACTGTCAATGTACAAGGGGTTTATTCACTGCTGCACAACTGAAGTATTTCTTCCATAGGCAGATGATGGAGGGAAGTACTGCACTATTGTTGTTTATATGTCTCCTACCTCCTCTATGATTAAGTTTAGTTTGTGCCATTAATGTGTTGTTTTTACTTTGGTTGTACTTTGTTCTACAGGAACACACAAGGAAAATAGGGTGAAATGGGCTGGATAACTGCGGTACGGCTAGGCAGGCTGTCTGCCTGGATGAAGCCCCCCAAGAGTAATCTGGAAGGCAACACAGTAATGAGAACCGCGCTGCCTACAACAGAGATAGGCTTATCCACTGACCTACATGTTACTGGAATGATGACTGCCTACACTCACCCAGCTTCAGTCCATCAAGCGCTTTTGACTTTTGAGCTAAGGAAGTTCAAGATGTGCAATAGAGATTTCCAGACATGTTAAGCTCTCAGCTGAGATTTTCTTTCTTAGCCTACTTATTTAAGCAGCACATTTACTTAAATCAGCGTACTAGTAAGAGCTTGGCCTGATAGCAGTGAAATTGTTAAAAGCAGAAACACTAGCTGTATTTATTCAGAAATGTCAAAATGTGTGGGCATGTGTGAATGGTAGACATGTGACTCTGCAGCCTGGCATGATCTTTGGGGCTCCCTCTGTGCAACAGTGAATGAAACAGTCCAGAGGGCAGGCCAGTCACAGATTCCCACTTTATTCTCCCAGTCAGAGCCAGGAAACCACTTCCCTGTCACAACCCTCCCCTGTAACTTAAGTGCCTCCTGGGTCAGCACTGTTGCTATAGAGACTACGGTCTAAGGGTAGAATCAGCTCTCCGACCCCCAAAGTCATACACAAAACACACAACTGAGCTTGCTTAGCTGTTTATGTGAAAGTTACTGATAAAATACAAACAAGCTGTAGAGACGGCTCCAAAAAAAAAGACGCGAAAGAAAAGTTACTGAAAGTAAATTCCAAAAGAAACAGATAGATAATTAGACTATACTCTAGATCATGCTTGAGATGTCTGTGTGTGTGTGTGTGTTTCCCAAATGTCATTCAGTCCTCCCACTGTGGCCAACCAGAACTCGCTGGCCTACTTCTAGTTTATCCAGCAGAATGTGCTGGGAACAAATTAGTAGTTTCTAATGTGTCTCTGCTTCAAATAGTCTAGTTCCAGTGTATGTCTAGTCTATGTCGTTGAGCTGGTCAAAGCCTGTAACCAGGTAGTGGAGCTTTCAAAAGACATAAATAACAGACAAAAGGTAAAAAACAAAAAGAGCTACAGGAAATTGAACATAAGAGTGAGCAAACCACCACTCAAAATAGGTCCATTATGTATTGTTAGTGTTGTGTCTGTCTGCGCATGTGTGTAATGGGTTAAGCGGAAACGCAAGTGCAGCATTTGACAGTAGCAAGCAGCTTGTGTTATTTATAGCAAATGGCACTCATCTGGTTGATATGGCAGAATGTGATTAGTGCATGCTAGCTCTCGCCTTATGAAAGGAGCTTTTGATCCAGATTGCAGTGGACTGTTACAGGATTGCTGGACTGCAGCTGAAATTTTATATTGGAGATTATAGCATCAAAAACAACGCACAAAAAAAACACACATAACAGCCTGCAGAGCCTGTGGATACGCTTGAACTGGCTCTGTCTGTGAAGGAAGAGGAAAGAAAAAGTCACTTCCTCAATGCAGGGTGCAGTGCTAGTGGGCTATACAGTGTGCTAAAACGCAGCTTTAACTTTAGCTCCTTTCGACTGTGATCTCGGTCTTTGCCCAGGAGATCCCCTTTATTATTTACTGACAAATCAAAAACCAGTGCAGAAAGGGAAGTTCAAATGCATCCAAGTAGGATTCACACGCACTAATTACTTTCTTGCTTAATACGTACACAAGTTTTAGTAGTTACACAAGCTTTAGGGGGAATGTCTTACTATAATTCAAGAGTATTTCACATAGAAGGAAGGATAAATCTCTATACTGAGGAGCAGTGTCTTTCCTCTGGGTGCCTCATTAACAGCATCACATTCAACTCCAGCTGGCACAACAGGAGAGCTGCTGCTTCTTAATAATGCAGTGGGATATTGAGTTAAGAGGACAGCAGTTCAGCAGCTGACTAACTCACACAGATCCATGTCTCCATAGACCATTCTCTAAAAACCTACTATTCCCCGGCGCAGTTTAGACGCATATCCACGCCTCCTTTCTTACTTTACCACTGCTGGCAGTCAACATGCTGTCGTCTTCCTAACACAACAACTGGGCTCGGTAACAAAACATAGGAAGCAATCTGTGAATAGAAAAACTGAGCAACAGGAAACTATGGCTGGAATTACAGCTGGAAAAGGTAGAAAGACAACCCTGTTGTTAGTATCTGTGGCGGGGGTTTTAAGCTGAGTGGAACCTGAAGTTCCAGTTTCGCTCTGCCTTTGGTTTTGGTTCTCACCAGCGTTCTTAGGTCTCAGTGGTCTTGCGTGACTCTAGAAAACAAAACCATGATTGTTTTCTTTGAATTCGCGGTGAAATGGGGGTAAGTAATGTGATCTGTGACAAAGACAAAGTGCCTTTTACAGCATCTTCCCAATTTTCTACTCTCAGCAAACTGGCTCCAATAGACTGAAATCATCATAACAGTGAGACGTACAAGTATTTGAACATTTACATGTAACCTACACACATTCTTCTATATCAGTTTGTTTATGTGAGGCCTTACAATTTCATTTCTTTGAAAACGTAAGACAATACTGGCCCTTATTGTTGTAGCATAAAATCATCGTGCATCGTGTCCAGCATGTACATATGTACATTATTTGAAGAGTTTCTTTATCGCTGGGACACTAAACAGCTGTTTTTCTTTGTGTAGCATCATAACAAGGACCACTTTAAAACAATGTGCAGCTCATAAAGTTCACAGTACTGTTGTACTTGAGGAAGAATTCAGACGTATTCAGCATTCACAGAGGAAAAAAATCTGCTGACAGTCAAGCCACTATGTGGTTTAACCATTCCCACAATGCCCAGTATTGACCATCAAATAAAGATGTAGTCCTCCAACGCACAATGACACACAGCTACACACCCCCCAACCAGGCAGAGAGCACTAGGCTATTTGCTTAAAATGCTTAATGTTTGTGTTGGAGCAAGTGCTGTGGCTTTGTGTGTGTCTCATACATGTGGTCTAGCCACATGTCAGTGACTTGCATGACTCTAATAAGCATCAATGTTAAACCGTGCTGGTTGTGGAGGGTATTAACTCTTTTATCACATCCGATTTGACTAAAGTTAACTAAAACCAACTAAAGTTGTAGCGCGATAGATTTTATTCCCACTTTTACTCTCTGCACACTCAGCCCAGTTGGGGATTTCGAAGATTCAGAGTCCAGAGTGTCTTCATTTGAATTCCCTTTGAGATGACTATCATAATTACGCTAATGAATAATTCCCGTGTTATTTCTTTAGACACGGATGGGACTGAGGCAAATGAATGCAGTCGTATTTTCAGTCCATTTGTTCATGCCGTCAGAAATCTGAGGTTATAGAGATGTCACGGATCCCACAGAGAACGACAATGACTAAGAATTAGGCAGACGACTTCCAAAGGTTACGTCCCCTCTTGCATGCAGCAAGGTGATTAATAAGCATGTTTATCTTATGACCTTTTGTGCGAGCTGGTAACAGTCTGTCCTGCAATTCACTTATTACTGAAATGTCAACATGTAGAAAATATGTAGAACATCCTTGACATTCCCTATTGCACTGTATAACCAAGCTAATGCTGCTAACAATTATTTGATTAACAAATCTGGTAATTAACAACTACAACGACACTGACATGTAGTGATAATAATTTCGCTACAGTCTTGAGTCAAAGAAGGGTGCCTCGGCAAAAACTACTCGTCTATTTCCTCTGCAAAGAAATCAAAGCACATTCTTTTTTCTGTGTGAATTCATTTGAACCAAAACATCACATCACAGACATCAACTTCAATAAACTGCAATCAGGACTATACTTTTGTTTGTTTTTCAGAGTTGACATAGCATACAGTGTACTAATGTCACCTCTGCTCATTGATTTATGTGAAGTGTTGCCATGCAGTGAGTCTATTATGATTTGGCTCAACTGCGCCATGTGCTCTAATGAATGGACTGGTGAGAATAACAGCAATCAGATGTAGAACAGCTCAGTTATGAATGAATGGAAGACATTTTTTTTTTTTTTTACTGGGACAAATGTGCCAGACTCTATTGTCCATTGGGAATATAGAGTCTCTACTTTCCACTGGAATTTTAGAATGCATTTCAATACCTGTATTCATAATTCACTCCATCCAAGTCCTTCACCCAACAACATCCATTATGGCTCTTCTCATACCCAACTCAGTTGCTTGAAATCAAGCAGTGATCTGTCAGACTGCTGACAATAACAGACACACGGTATCATAAGAAGAAGCAACACTTGCCTACTGTAAGGAAATAATTACAGGACCATACATTTGTGTATGTGACTACAGAGTGCGGGAGACATGGCTAATTACCTGTCATCAGCAACCACAAATAAGGTCATTGTGGTAAGCAACTTGTTTGATTTGATTTGTTTTTTTTTCTTTTTGATACTGGGTGTTGATCACATGATAAATTACTATTATTAAAAAAAAAGCAATTCTATGGCGCACAAAACACCAACCTGTATATAGATTTAACCTTAGGAGCTGGTGAATCACTGTGCTACAAGGTCTTTCTTATGCATGAACTGTATAGACAACTGAACTGAACCAGCATGTCACCACTCTAAATGTCACTTGCACTATTGAACAATAAATGTATGCCTCCTCTTGCTCTCACGGAATCATGTTCCTTACTTCATTATCCGAACTGCAACCACAACTTTTTATGACTTTCATAACTACCTTGTTGTGTCTCTGAAAGCCACTTCCTGGCTACATGAAGACTGACGACAATTCTGCTGAGATGCGCAGCAACAGGGTATCCTGTGAGACAATCTCACCACAGCCGTCATTTGACGTCGAGTTCACAGTCAGAGGAGAAAATGTGAAGGAAAAAACAAAAGCAAGAAAAAAAGCCCAGAAAGCATGATATTTTCAGAAAAGAGCTTCTCGTAAATGTCTGTCCTGTGGAGGTAGGCCAGTCTAATGACGTAAGAAAACTAAGGGGGAAAGTTTCTTTTAAAACTCTGTTTTGCCTGCAGGTAATGGTCACTGTTCAAACACTCAAGGAAAGGAATGCAAGGAAAGATGACTCCTGAGTGACTGCTGCGGAGAAGCCCATTAAACATGTGTTGCATAATGAAATGTATGTCAGATAAGGATAATTGAATAATTTCAGCTGCTTGGTGTCTTATGTGACACCGAAGAAACACTTGTAGTCAAAAAAGCCTTGTTTATTGACAAAAGCTAGCAGCTATTAGGCTTCGGTGCTTGATGGAGTGCAGAGCTGCCTTATCGAATGAACAAGCTGCATTATCTAGTGTGAGTTGGCTGCGTTCTGTGTCTGCTCATCATTTTCCCCGTCCCTCTTTTCCTCTCACTATACAGACATGCCCTGTTGTAGCTTGCTGTCCTATTTCCACAATGTTCCCGATATTTGAGAGGTTTTTATGCATCCAAAGAGTGCTACAAACACACAGAAAAAGCCATCTATTCTGAAAACAAAATGTGATAAGCAAAGACATGATGAACAGGTCAGGTCAGCGGGGTTTGGGGTTTGCATAACTGTTTGCATAAAAGTTGCATCATCTAAACTGGTCAAGTTTTCACTTTTAAAAATTCGACTGCCGATTCCTAAACTTTCCGCTTTTGGTTGCCCTTCTGAAAAACAGATGAAAGGATTTGTTGAAAAAGCAAGCTTCAAGCAAAACCCAACTGAAGCCTAAAAATACTCGAGCATTGCTAAATGGTGATTTAAATCAGAACGGTTTTTGTACAAAATATGTTTTTAAAAAATAAATAAATAAATAAATAAATAAACAAAACGAACAAAGAAAAAAAATCTGAACATTAAGGTCAGAAGTCGTTAAAATGGTCTGGGTTTTTGGAAAGCACTTTCTTCTTCCTCATTAAGACCGAAGGCAAAGAAAGAGAGAACCTTGTGGATTATAAATAGTTCTGCTCAAAAATACCTTCTGCCGGTAAGTTCTTAATTAAATATGAGATCAAGTTAAATATGAGCCCCTGGGATTAATTTCTGCAGGGAGGAGACCCAAGCAATGACATTAGCTCTTAACAATGCTGCAGTAACTATAGTGGTTATTGAGTGAAGTCTATTTCATAGTACTCGGGTTCCTTACAACTGAGATGCTGGCTTGATGTCACATAAACATGGCTGCCCAAGCAGTAAACAAATATCCGACTTCTAATAAAGGATAATGATATTTGATTGCTATAACATATCATTAAGTCAACCACCATAACAGCACAGCAACATTAGCTTGGTGAACCACTCCAGTTAAAGGTTCTCTTAAGCATCATCTTAATGCAAGCAATACCCAGCACCAGTTATTATAACCCACTGCACCAGGGACACAGCAGCTGCCAATAACATACATAAGGCGTTAGGATTCATTTTACACCGGGATCTGTTCCACATGACACTTCGCATATACACAACTACCTTATTCACCGTAACAGTTTATTCTGAACCCTGAAGTACAAGAACAGAGGCAGATGATTAGTGTTTACACTAAACCAAGTATGTGCTACAGACCAATGTTGCTTGTCTTGTTTCCAGGTCACAGAGCTCAAGAGGACCTGGAGGGCTATCAGCTCATGATCTGGGCTACTTAAACAGATGGCCAAGAATGGAAAAGGCAGAGGAACAGATAGTAAATTAGGAATCTGGACATAAAAAAGGAGTAGCAATATAAATCTAAACATAGTCAAAGTAAATACACTTTTTTTTTTTTGCCTGGTGCTCAAATGTATTTATTATAATTTGAATAGTAAATGGTCATTGCCTTAGACACCAAAAGAAAAACCTCTCTCAGCGATATCCATGTTTGAAGGATGATTAATCTCCTGTGAAAAGCGATACAGGACTAGGTATCAGATACAGTTACTTGTCTGTTTGTCATGGTGAGCTAGGAAAACAGAGGGAGCAAGATGCAGTTTGCCAAGTCTCAATAACCAGGTCAGACACATTCAGGTCAGCGCCATGTATCCGTGCAGACAACTGCCGCATTTCCCTTGTTTGCCTAATGGATAATATGGAAATGGACAACATTCCCCAAATACCTTGTTAAAGTCATGAAGTCTGCTCAGTTACTGTGCTTTTAAAACAGTTAAAGAAAAAAATTTATGTAAAGGTGGGTCAAAATATGGTGCACAGTTTTCCCCCCTCACAAATATAATTTCATCTGTTAGAAAATGAGAAAGCGCTATACTTGTGCTGCTATTTTAAATAGGGGCTGTGGTAAAAGAAAATTCAGGCTCATTTATTTTAAATATTTTATCTCCAAAAATTAATGTTAATATTCACTTAAAAGAAATTTGAATATACATAGTTGAGATTGTAAAATAAAGAATATTAATATATTCACTTGAAAATAGGCTAGAATAAAGATCTTGAAGTTCTTGATAATTTATGATAAACTACTTTTGTGTTCTCTATAAATAACCAGGGACCTAAAGAGGAAAACAACATGCCAATCTTGATCCCTTGAAAACACACCGAACCATGTTCCACTGCATCAAAGCAAACAGATTTGAGTGTGAACTACTGTAATTATATTATACCATTTGAATTTTCTTATACAGAAGTAATTAATTTTCTGTCTCTTATTTCTAGAGCCAGAAAATGAATTGCTTTATCTTGCCCCATGTTGTCTGTAATATCAGCAACCTCTACCTGCATCAAAAACATGTTGGAGAAGGCACAAAGAGCCCAAAGGAGACTCCACCTGTGCCCCCGTGACACCCTGAAGCCACAGCCTTTTCTAAACCAGTTGTCAAATCAACACAATGTACTGTTTCTGATTATCTATACACATCTAAGCATCTAGTAATGGCAAAATAGCCTCAGAGCCACCGTTGGCTAAAACTGGTGGCATGGAAAAGTCAATTAGATTTTCTTTTAAGATATTAGATCACTTGCATAATTAATTGAATCTGCAGATACTGTGCATCACATTAGACATAGCTGTTACACCAATTAACTTTCTTTAGCTACTCATTCACCATCAGGGAACCAAAGTATGAAAACTCTGCCTACAACATGAATACAACCACTCAAGTTTGATAAAAGGTTAGAGATCACAACAAACATCCCTCCTCTGGGAACACGCTGAAATACGCCAGAGATTCTCAAATGACGATCTGCTACCAATGAAACATATTTTATCATACATGATCACTTGCCATGTTTATACAATTCACATACAATTAAATAAATGGTTAGACTCCTGTGTTCAAAGCCGGAAACCACTGCTGCTACTGTGTGAGTGCATGGTCGTCTGTAACAGTCATTAAACTGACATGTATTGATCACAGTGCTCAGTGTGCTCACATACTGGCAGGGCATCAGTGATGATGATTTCATGAAAACAAAAAAAAAAAAAAAAAAAAGAAATTCCTTTTATGGACCAAAAAAATTGGAGAAATTAGAAACCAGTATGTTGACCTTGGTTTAAAGCCAGGTATCAAATGTAGATTGATGTAAAGCCTGCAGCAGTGTGAAAGTTATGCAAACAAGTTGGCTGTGAGTTATGGGAAAAGCCAAGTAGTCAAACAAGTAAATGTGGAAACGCTGCACTTCAGACAGGCTAAAATCCCTCAGCTTTGAAAGGCAAACCTGTTCCTGTCAGCAAGGCCAAGAAACAAAGCTGTCTCAAGTAGCAGGGTTAACATAACATGCCTCCTGTCATTCGGTTTTGTTGTCTCCACTATTCGCGTCACAAGACGTGCATCCATAGTGTTCTTAAGACAAACAGCATAGGGTCGACTACATTATGACTGACTTAAGGAAAAGAACTGTAATCTAAAGGTCTTCACAGGACATCTATTGACTATGATACAAAAATCTAATCATCATATTTATATTTTCTTAGTTTTTCCCCTCAGTTGCCGTAGACAACATAACAGAATATTCAGCACCCTGAAGGCACCTTTTGGCAAGTTTATCCTTTTCACCCAAAACGCAGGCCTTCAGGCGGTCTGTGAACCAAGGATTTTTTTTTACTCACCTTTTTGTATAAAGAAATGTTCTACATGATCGTGATAATGATCCACGACCTCACAGTTCTCTGTGGCTTATCACTTTGTCCTGTGGACAACTGTCACATTAAAACAAAGTATTAATTCCCTTCACTGGCAGGGTTTAACTGTTCAGGAAGGAGGCTAAGAGACATTTGAATCAACAGAAGACACAATAACTATGCCTCAAAGTCAGTGTTATTTGTCATAGTGCCAATTAAAGTCAATTATATTAGGTACATATGATAAGTTAATCTTTACAGCTTCAGGCGTTACCCTTGCCATATTGGATAAAACGTCATGCTGAACAAGGAGTGGCTATATCCTGACCTTTTTAGGATGAAATAGGATGCTGACTACGCACAGAGCTAGTTTGGCAGGTGTATCATGTCTCTTGGCCTCCAGTTAAACGGGGTGGGGCACTCTTGTTGTTTCTTGTTGGATGTTTGACAGAGGTGCATCACTTCTGTGAGAGCAGGACTGTTCATTCAGACAAGTTTAAGTGAGAGAAGGTAAATAGATTCTGCCTGTTGCTGATGTATCTGATGTGTCACCTAACTGCCTAAAACAAAAAAGGCTATTAAATACCACAACATAATATCACAATTCAATGGCTGCCTAACTGGCAGGGTAGAGTGACTCAGATTCAGAAAACTTTAATCGCCCCCCGGGGGCAAATAAAGTTTTCTGAATCTGAATGTGAGTCACTGGGTCAATAAATAACGAACTAAATTCTCGCAGTGCAAAATGAACACGAAATGAATGGCACGCCAGACATACCTTGTCATTTAGGATCTCAGTGGATAGCAGATGATAGATCCAACAGCAACAACTTGCTTATCTAATAAAAAAGGACAAAAGATAAAAGACAACGTAAGCAACCAAGCATAAATCAAGCAGTAAAAACACCAACAATCCTCCAACTGCATAAGCCCCATATGAAAAGTATAAATTCTTCTCCAGGTTTCAGAATAACTATGGAATGAGGTTGCACTATCTTAATATATCTCACACCAGGAGAACTTGAAATTTGTCAGCTCTTATTACCCTTACAATTTATGGTTTGTCTATGGTTGCGTTTTATGGCGGATGTTCTTGCCCTCTTCCCCTCAGCAGTGACAAAGAGAGCTAGGAACTAAATTTCATAGTAAGCTACAACACCACATTTCCGTGATACTGTACATTGCCCATGGTAATGATATCACAGTACATTCCAAAACAGTCATCTGTTTAACATCACAATACTTGAAACTGAACAGAAACTACTGCCTCTTATAAACTGGGAAACTGCATTGTCACATTCACTGTCATTTCAGTGTAAACAAACAAAAAATCTATATACATATCAGATTTTATTGAAATGTAAAACATCCATAAACATAAACTTAATGAGAAAAGATGATCTCGTGTAAGGTCCACGTTCCACAGTGCATGTTAATTAGCAGTCAAATTTAGGTCAAAAGAACCTTTTTCTCTCTCATCATATAAAGTTATGCTTATTAGGGGTTGTCTTTGCAACTCTGGAAGCTGAAGCTCAGTATGTTCGGCAAAAAAATTGTTTTGTCAGCAGATATTTACGTTAACTACAGAGAGAGCTGTTGAATGGAGGTGGAATTCATTAAGTTTAGGGTGTACTGAAATAGAAAAGCTCCTCCTATGTGCCAAATTAGTCCTGCCCAAGGACACACACGAAACACATTATAAATGAATTTTCACCATGCCCAACAATCAGCCATTTTCATTCCATGCTATGAAAAATGAATAACAAGTAGTGGCAAATTAACAATCTGACCAGAGTCTGAATGAGATCATAACCAAACTGATCAAGACAAAAAAAAAAACAAGAATCTGAACAAGACTCAGCCTCGAGATGTGGCATGATCTTGCTTCTCAGGTCAGAGCTCAACACAACAGCATTGTCTGTGCTAGTCTGGAAAAGCCTTAGCCTCGCCAGCTGATCTGAGACAAACTGAGCCAGCCAAAAGATAGGATCATCCCTCCGCTATCATCATCGAGCACAATAGAGCTACAGAGAAGAGGGAGAAAGAAGCAGAAAAAGAGGGGAGGGGAACGACAGAGAGAGAAAGAGAAATTTTGACTTATTCATAGAGTCTCCCAATCAGCTGCAATCACACCGGACTGCACTGACACTCATTAGTTTCTGCTCCACTTCCTCTTGGGTGCCTTTATCCTCATCACATCTATTTGGGATACTGAATCTTGCCAAACAAAAGTTCCCTCCGTCACACACTGGAATAAAGCAAGAGCAGCGTCAATTTTCGAATGGTGGTGGTGGGGGAGGGGGCTCACTGCAGCTACACCAACAGCCTCTTCTTCTTTGCAGACAGCCCCATTGCTGCTGCAGCTCTACTAAAAATCTAAAAGAAGCTGGGTGAAGGCAATCTCCTGTGCCGTATTTACACGAGCTCTTTCTATAATGTGGAAGACTGATTTGCACCTGCATAAGGGATTGTGCACTGATAATAAATATTGAAAAGTGTGGCTGATAAATGTACCATTTCATGTTTTCATTCTGTATATATATAAAAAAAGAGTGACAATGCATCCAGTAATGACAGTGACAAGCAAATAGTGACCAACAGCTATATTAGTCAATATTAGTAGCCAAAAACACTCATACGTGTGTGTGTTCTGGACGCCTTTATGGAGACATTAGATATAAAATTACCCTATAGTGTAATAAAAAATATAACTTGCCTTTCTGATCAATCTCAGGGAGGGCAGAGATTACTTCTGCTTATTTGTTTGCTATGGTAATAATGACATTATCCTTGATTACTGAGCCAATTGAGTAGGAGTAATACCGGTTTCTCTGTTCCATGTCCTAGCCAGTCTGTTCCTTCACTCTGCTAATAGACTCTGCAGAACTCTGTAAACTAAAATCAAATTTGGCTTGTTCTCAGACTGCTGTCAAGTGTGACACGTTGAGAAAACACAAAGACTACTACACTCTGTGCAGTTCAAGGTGTGTTCGTTCAGTGACATCAACAGTGAAAGGAGATGCCTGCAAATCAAGGTGGGAACAAACACGACGTGTAAGTCCTTTAGCATTAGTGGTAAACACACAGCTACACCCAAACTGCAACAGGTCACATGACATCGCAGTTAGGCTCTGGTGTATTGGGGTCAGTGAACAAGGCGCTGACCAGTCTGTCCCTGTTCAGCCTGTTTAAATCGCAGTACACTGCAGCAACTGAAAGCCAAACGTGGAGCTTCCCTGTGGTCCCAAACCCACCACTTTGCCTGTGTTCACAAGCCAGATTTTATTTCATTTTAATAATACCGGCAGCAAAGTGTTTAAGCAACATTTGGAGGCAGTCCGTAGAGCATGTGTCCACATACTTGTATGTGGACACATGCGTATGTCCACATACATGTATGCATCATTCACTGCACCAGAGGAGCAAATAGGTCACTGTGACAAAAGCAGTATAGACGAAAGAGTATAAACAAGATTTATCATTTCTATTGCGGCATTTGAGTCTGAGAGCCGGGAAGACATAAACTGTTTTGTGTTTGAGGCCGTGGTCATAGGAACTGTGATGTATGTGGTAATTTGCATCAAGAGCAGGAAAAAATTATCTGATAACAAGTGGTCATTTGAGATACATGTGAGATGCATACTGAAACTTCACTTGAGCTGCAATCCATCTTGACTGAATGTACATACAACCCAGGTTAACACACATACAGGGAATAGGCCTGAACCTGACTGGAGACTGTTCAGAGAAATGCTGCGTCTCCTCATCACCCCCACACTACTGGGAAATTAATCCTGAGCATGACACTGGTTATCAACAGTTTTTGTTAAACCTGGCTTTTCCAGTCCAGCTATGAAACATGAACAAACAGTCCATCACAAGCAGCTTACAGATCGAGCATTAATTTAGCAAAAGAATTATGAGTAGCTGACAAAAAAAAAGATACAGAATTTATCACGAGCACTGATTCATCAATCAAGTACTTCACAGTACGCGATATATATATATAAAATATCGTATCACATCAGTGAATGTATAAAACAAGGATTTCTGGCAGCAAGTGCTTCTGCAGTGAATATGAATGTACATGAATATGGATGAACCAGAGAGCACTGTGCCTAATCACTTCCACAAACCTTAATAAAAAATTCTCAGTGCCTTTTAATTGCAGCAGTACACATAAATTAGTGATAATATCATAAATGAACCAACTAACTGCAATTTGTTAGAAGCCCAATTTCATAGGCAGGTTTTGCCTAAAAACACAGCTATATTTAGAATGAAATAGTGTTTCTTGACCACTAATAGCCCCATTTCTGATGCAGTTCCTTTTGCTCTCCTCCCTTATACCTGACCCAGGATACTATACTCTTCTTTAGCATAAATTTTGGAAATTTTCCACTATATTATATAGTTATAGAAAACATATGATGATGTATAAACAACGTAGTGATTTGATTCTGTGCCACACCCAATGATCAGACGTCTTATCATATGTAGACAGCCTGAACGCATAGCCCAGCCAACTGCACATAAAATCAGTTAGGCTATACAGTATGAGGACGCCTATCTGTGGGGTGGGGTGGGGTGGGGTGGGGGATTTGTTGCTACAGAACAGGCTTTACTTCTAAGAAGTTTCTTTCCTCTTTTCCATTTCCATAAACAAAACCCTTTCAAAATTTCATTACACAAGTTCCTCCAAAGAAATGCTGTATTTTCACACCAGTAACTTAATTTTTTTTCCCCCACGTATTATGCAGGGGAGAATGGAGCTGTTTGCAGCATGCTATTATGTGGTGCCTTATTTAGACAGCAGGCACCAAAGTGAAGAAGGATCTGGCTTAATGAACCTATCTGCTGAAAGACAGCAAGACTGAAGGCAGAGACAGATGTTCTTCTAAGTGGGTCACAGAAGCGTAGAAGTCATCCAGGAGAAACTCAATGTTATGAAATGTTATGCAGATTTACACATCTCCACATATACTGAGTCAAAACACGGACTCACAAACCTTATCATGAACCATCCATCTACTATATGAAAGGCCTTCATTGTGCTTAACAGGCTATTCATTCAATATTGATATCTATGGTTGTAAATGTACGCTCCCTTCTATTTGTTGAGCCAGCTTGAATAGCCAGTGGGTAACAGGCCAAGAAAAAAAAAAATCTATAAACATACACATCTCTGATCGATTTATTGTTATGACAAACAAAGGGGTCCTTAAATGTCGCCGTTACCTGATGATCTTTCCTCAGATTGTAAATCAAAAATCGCGTGCTGCAAGTATGGTGACAACGTTCAATTTAAAATCAATTATCATTTTTGACTTAATGAATAACAATAGGAAAAACAATAGTCAAATGACACATGAACTTGATGAATCTTTCAGAACAGTCATAATAAATGTGGTCAGTCGAATTTGGTGCAAAGAAGTGTGTCAGTGCTTTTTGTACAGCCTGACTAAGTCAGTGGGATTAAAACATTACCATAAATTATAAATATCAGCACGGGACATCCCTGGTCTGAATATAGACTGCTCCAGATCAAGTTAGCTGTGCTGCTTCAGTTACCATGGCAATCTGCCCTGAAGAAGACTGAGCCACTATTGTGACACTGAAAACTCACATTTGACCAATCTCATCATGAGAAGCCACATGCTCTTTCATAAAATCTTAGTAAATTTAAATCATAATCTTGGGTGCTTGTCTTCACGAAAAGGTTTGACTACTAATGGTATTTCTCAGTTGGCTGACTAATCTGATGACCTTGCTTTGTCCCATGACCACACCTGCAACATCAAAACTGTAGTCACTGCCTACAAACAAATCATCCATTGTTTTGCTCTCTGCTGCATGCCTTCGCCTGATTCAAGGAGTAGGACAAGCACTTCTTGGCAGCCAAACACTTTGTCCTGCAGAGAATGGTGATAGGACAGAAAGGACAGAGGTCGCGTGGAAAAGCAGTGGAAAGGCTTACAGGAAAACACTATACAGACTGGTGTCTTCCCAAACCAAATTCAGAGGACATACACAATTTTTACTAACAGCTTCAGCAAAGATGTCGCACCAGTTCAAACATTGAAACTGTGTGCAGAGTGGAGAGCTGTAGCAGAAGTTGGCTGAAAATGTCAACTCCATGTTTGCTCTCCCTCTGCTGTAGCCAAACTGGAATAGATGTGACACACAGCAGAAATTGAGGGGTGAGGTCTGTCTTCCACTCAGGGACTTATAAAGCAAACATTTATGACTTACATGGATGAGAAAAATGACAGTTACATTAAGTTCACAAGGCACAGAACATCCATACTTTATCTAAGGTGAGAACGTTTGGAAGGACCATTACAGTGTAGATTTTGAGGCCTTTTAACTTGATAATGAAGTTAAGACCATCTTATGGTAACCTATTAAAAGACATAGCATTGACTTTTAAGTTTTGCTACAGCTGGAAAGTGACAGGAAAGTCTTTTTTTTTCTCCCTTGACTCTACCAGTCGCAGTATATTAGAAAAAAAATATTTATATACAAGTATTCACACAGAAATAACTGCCACTGGCACAGTTTATATTGGCTCATTTCCTAATAGGACACATTTTTCTCACAGGTTTGTTCACGATTGCAACACATCACCACCTGCAACTCGTAAGCACTGTCACGTGGCTATTAAGTCATTAACCGTGTGTTCTTTGGTCTATGTCAACTATTTCCTTGTTTACATGTTGTTCTAGAATTTGCCTTTCTTATTCACCACAATGGTTAAAAGAAAAAAAAAACATATTAATCTGTTCAAAGCTTGTTTTGCTGAAGTTGGGAGAAGAAATGTGCACTTATACGCTTGCACAAGTACAAATATTAAAGAAGAAGGGAAAAAAGCTTTCCAGGTATAAACTGTCATTAGGCAAATACACCTACTGTCGCAGTGACAAAAATCAAACAAAACACTTGCTCAAAGAATTGTTAAGCAATGGTTCAACACCAACACTGGACATGAACAAAATGTCCAACCCATAAAAGATAAGGAATACCACCTTTATGGCCCTCTTATGAAATCAATCAGTTTTTCTCTCCTCGACTGAATTTACAGTTCAGGATGATCACTCACTGTGACCTGTTCCCACAGGAATTAAATCACCTTAATTAAATCACTTTCGAGAAGCCATTAGCCTTTTAGATGTACTGCCACCAAAGAAAAATGGGAATTTAGAGTTGCTGAACAAAACAGTTTGGGGCTGTTTAAAAGGGGAAAAACTTTAACTTGGGCGACCTAGGTCTAATCCTTCAAGAGTTCTATTTGTGCATCCTAAACTATGATATAGAGATATGGGAAAAATTCACAGGCAGAGCATTATTGACTTTGGATTAACCAGCCAGAGTAGTTTTTTTGGTGTATAATGAAGATAAGGAAACACGGCTTTGCTGGATTTGTAAAAGGCTATTGTCAAGTCTTTGCTTTCTTTCTGTCTCCAAGTGGCACAACAAACTGCTGGGCGAGTGTATCTGTTACAGCACTACTTTGGCACTAGTGTGAGAAAAGAACAGTACAGTAAAGGGCCTTTGTTAGAGTGAGCTTTATCTTTGATTCTAGATAAGGTCTGCTGTAAATGATCATATGTGGAATTTGATAACTTCAGTGTTCGCCAACACAGGATTTCAACACCTGTGTGAAAACATACCACTGTAGTAAGACTGCATTGTTTCTGTGATCTATGCAGAGCTTATACTGAAGATCAATCTTACATAACACTTGCTTTTAAATCAGATGCATGATATTAAAAAATGCACAGGATGGTGGTCACAAGAACAATAAATAAGAGTATGCATACAGTTTGACCAAACTCTGGACAGACTGAAACGCATACCACCAGTCAATATTATCATGAATCCCTGGCTAATAATCAACAAACAGCTGGCTACCAGCTCTTATATAACAGACCTGCAGCAACAACGACAAGTGGCAGGACAGGTCCTAGTCTTTGTTTACATTATTATTATTCATATTACAGCAAGGATGGCTTTAAAGGATAATCAGTAATTACTACAGAACAATGCCAGCAATAAAATTCAAGGTTTGAGGTTCAAGGTTTAGGTGCCTTCCCTATAAGGACCTGCAGTGTTAGTATCTTAACATACCACAGTATATTCTCTCTTTGACAACATAAAGCGGTGCATCCTGTCTCCGATCTCAAGGGTTGGTTCAGCTTGGTTTATATTGTACTGTACAGCAATGTCAGAAAATCTACAGAGATGGGTACACGTCTAACTCAGTTTAAAAGCTGTATGAATTTAGTGTATAGATTCATAGCTATGCAGCTGAGATGGACAAGAGCTACACTGCAAACACAATGTCAGGCTGTCATTAGTGTGTCACAACCGCAGAGCATTCGCGGATGTAATTCAGGTAGCTCAAAAAAAAAAAAAAAACCTCAGACTTTCTGCTGTTCTGCTCTGTTCACCTGAACGTTTGCTTCATGGCTTCCTGAAATTTCGCTTGGCTGCTCCTCATAACAGCATTTCCCCATTCACCCAAAAAACAAAACAAAACAACAACAACAACAAACAACACAAGTCTAAGGGCATGGACGGACCTGTTAAATTTCCTAAAATCAAACCCAGAGATTAGCTCCGCGTCTCCGTCACATTTTAACAGGATTAAATTACATCGGAGTTCAGTGGGGATAGTAATCTGATTAGTGAAGTGGTGAGAAAATGAAAACGCCGATATGTTGAGTGTACACCACACTAATCCCTCGTCCGTCGAGGCGCTGAAGGTGCTCCGCGACAAAAGATGCGGCTGCTGCTGCTACTGCACTGCAGCTGTTACGTTAAATAATATCGGAAATAGCACAAGAATGTGTGTCGGTTATTGGTTTATACCTGTGAATGTATTAGACTGCGAACTGCTGGATGTTCTGCTGATTTCAGTCAGACAAGAGCCAGTCGGGCAACACTGAAAATATGCAGCCATGTACAGCTGTTAATGTGAACCCTGCCGAAAACACGGGCAGACTGTCTGTTAAATGTCTACTTACCGTCAAAAATCCACTACTGTATTAGAACACAAACACGGTCACAACCTCTACTGAGCTGGCAGCGTCCGTGTGAGGCAGTAATATTATAATTTCACTGTAAAAAAAAACTGGCTGAATTAACCTAAGACTCCGACGGCATCAGAATGGGACCTCAACGCTGCGCTCGCAGCTAGCAGTAATGTTAGCATGTTGTATGGGCGCCCCAACAGACAGAAGCAGTAACTTGCACAAACAAAGAGACTTACCTGAGTTAATGTAGAGTCAGTGTCTCGTGTGATGATGTCCAGGTTATGGGCAAGGAGCTACTATCAAAAAATATTTCGAGAAGAAGACATTAGCTAGCTTTGCAGGGTTTTTTTTTCCTGATGGTAGTTCAGTTGGGTTTTTGCTAGTGTTAGCAGCTAGCTAATGTTGCCCACTTAAAGAGCAACTCTCCCCAGCGAGCCGTCCTCAAGTTACTTAACGTTGTCGTTCCCGGTGGTTTTCAGTCTTAAAAGTATTCGCCTTCCAGATGTTGCTCAAACAAACCAACCGAGGGCGAAGAGGAGAGCAAAGGGGTCCTCACTTCGTGAGACTTACTGACACAGAGCATTAAAGAAAAAAATCCAAAATGTCCACGACATTCAGCAAGGAAATACAAAAGGCAAAAAACGCGTACGACCTCCGACAGAGCGAAGCCTTTTCCTCTAAAGTGTGCCGCGCCCAGATGTTTTCACTCATAATTTCCTTTCGTTTAATCATTTGCGAAAAGACCCGCAGCTTTGGCCGAGTCGAGTTCAGCTACATCGAGGCTGCGAAAGAACACGAAGCGATGGGTTTCTTCTCTGCGACCTCTGCGCCTACATGTAGGAGGAGCAGCCTGTCCACCAGAAGTCGCCTCTCCGGCGACACCGAGCCCTCGTGATGATGCTTTCGCTATCTCACCCGGACACTTTCAGTGAATCCCCCTATCTGCCCCTGTCCTCTGGCTCGACGACATATTAGGTGGTTTTTTTTTTTTTCTCCTTTCCGATTAAATCCAGGATAGGTGTTCACACGGACTACAGACAGATGAACGTGTGGACCAGACAAAACATTTTTATTCAACCAATCTAACATGCATCCATAAAGATGTCAGTACAGTTGGCAACACTCTGACCATTCGTGGCAGTAAAAGTGCAGGAAAGAGGATTTTATTTAATTTAAATAAAACAGTTAGACCAGTGGTTAAATTCGTTTTTCTTTACCATGTTAAACTCATAAACAGTCCTCCGCTACCCTGAGGCGCCCCCTGGTGTCGACCTAACTTTCTCCCTTTTCAGGTGAGTTTCAAATATGGAGGTCCTCAAAATAATGCAACCCCTCCCTCTTATGGCAATGAACACATTTTCCGAATCGTTTTTTACAAGAGAGGCCTGGCGATATCTCACATATTTTACTACATGAGTCTAATGCCTTTTAAGCTGGGGACTGTGATTTTTTTTCCCGACACATAACATATCGACATTTATATTAGGGTTTTGTGAGCCAGCGTGCCTGAATACATTTTAAAGCATCCTATTCTGCATCTGCGGTGGTTTTAATATTTCATATCTTTTTCCCCCCAGCTTTTACTTGGTGTGCAATAGATTTAAGTTGTAAATTTGGTGTGTTGTCTGCATAAACCCCAGGGGTTGCAAAATAGGACTGGGGCTGGAACTGACAATTATTTTCATTATCAATTAATTTAATGATTATTTTTTGGGCTAATAAATTCAAAATGGATGAATTGGTCAATACAGTGTCAGAAAATAATGAGAAAAAAAAAAGCCGTCACTACTTTCCAGAGACCAAAGTCACATATTTTAATGTCTTGTTTTGTCCTACCAACAGTCCAAAACCTAAAGATATTATATTCTAAGCAAATGTAGTTATAAAATTGAGAAAAGAAGCTAATCCTCACATCAGAGCAGCTGCAACTAATATGGTCCTGCATTCAGACACCTGAAAATATACCCTGCTTTGATGAAATGACTCTTAAAGCTTAGATCAAATCACACTGTTTGTGCATCGGGTGACTTAATCAGTCCTTTGCATTGAAAGAAGGCATCCTGGCACGGTGCACGCCCAAGGAAGGTTTTCAGCATGTCCATTCCATCCACAGAGCCACCAGCTTCCAGAATCACTCTTCTGTACTCTTTTCCAACCTGTGTAAAGGCACAGATGTACTGATGATTTTCCACTAAAATGAGAAGAATAATTACAATCAAATGTACAAAGGTAATCTATCAGACCAACCTTTGGATTCATGATGCCTTCCTTTTTAAAACAACTGAAAAAAATGTCCATGGAGTAGACTTCACTCCACAGATAGCTGTAGTATAGGCCATCATACCCTCCAGCCAAGTGGCTGAAACTGGCAGTCATATTGGTGCCTGCAGAGAACATATCATTGTCATCACATTAAAATGGTCTTTGTTACAAGTCATTAACCTAAGTTACAAAAAGAAAGGTCTGTGTCTCATGCAGTAAAACTTTGCTTGCCCACAGTGGGGTACTTATTGTATTTTAACAATCTAGGTATTTACCCATTCTCGTAAGAGACAATAGAAATCTTCATGCATGTAATTCTCTGGCCAACATTTGCCTTGCCATGCTACTAATGCTAATGTTACAACTGACCTGGTGTAGCAGGAACACCCAAGATATCCTGGTAGTGCTTTGCAAACACCTCAGCTGTATCTGCACGGGAGCTGGTGTGAAGCGACTGGTCCACTTTACTGAGGACTACCTGACGCAGGTTCATCAGACCTGAAGGGGATGAACATTGTCATTGTGAGTACAAGTCAACACGTCAAGAGAAATTAGATTCAGGTAAAGATGTTAGAGAGTTTGATGATTTTCTTTTTGTGAAAATTCTGTGAGTCTGACCAGTGTTGGCTACTCTGGATGCAATCAGTTTGTCGAGCAGATTCTCTGGGATTGAGCTGCCATCCTTGTAGTGGCGAGACATTCTTTTAAGAGGCTCCTTCTCCCAAACCCAGTTCTCAAGCATCTGCGAGGGCACCTCCACAAAGTCCGTCTCCACCAGGGTTCCACTGAATTCTGAAAAAGTGGTCTGATACACAAAGAGGAAATGTTCAGGCTCTGTCATTCTAATTCTAAAGCCACCCTCACCCCCCCCCCCCCCCAGTGTTTCAGATTAGAGTACGATAAACAGTATGCAACTATAATGGAGCTGCTGATGATATATTTACAGTGGTCTACCTTAGAGCAGAGTTCGTGCATCACATGACCAAACTCATGGAAATAAGTCTCCACTTCATGGTGCTGGAGGAGAGCGGGCAAGCCTTTTCTGGGTTTGGTAAAGTTGGCCACCATAGCCGCCACTGGAAGCCGGCGTTTTCCATCAGGTCCTCTGCAGCCAGGCTGGAGCCCAAAGCAGGCTGCATGACCGTACTTTCCTTCCCTGGTGAAAGATAAGGTTGTAATCAAGGCTGAAACCTGAACATTAACATGAATGACATTACAAAGATCAAGAGCTCTGGTCACTGAATGCTTCAATCTTATTATATTTAATTCTTATTTTTGGTTTTCTGTGATGATGCGTAATCTATGAGGATGATTTCTTGTCTGTACAACAAGTAACACATTCTCTACCTTGGATGCAAGTCCAGGTAGAACTGGCCAATCTCCTCTCCTGAGTCACTGTCGTGAACTGAATAAAGTTTGACATTTTCATGCCACACGTGAGCATGTTCCACCTCTGTGAATGTGAGACCCAGCAGCTCCTGGTAAATACCAAACAGTCCTTCTGTCACCACATCTAGCGGGAAATACTCAATCAGTTTGTCCTTGTTCACAGCAAACTTGCACTGCTCCACTTGATTCATGTAGTAAGGCAAGTCCCAGGCGTTAATCTGTCCATCAAACTGGTAGCCTTTCATCAAGCACTCCCTCTTTTTTAATGCAAGAATATATTTCCTCTCCTTGATTCCAACAGGCTTCAGTGTTTCATAGAATTTCTCTGTAAAGTGGGAAAAACCAAGAACACACAGTTCAATATGTGTAGTATCATAATCTCATCATGTCACTTCTGTGTTTTGTTTCTCAATGTCTTATCTTTTTAAATTGTCAGTTGCCGCCCTTTTGGAGAGAAGTTTTAATCTTTCACAGTTTAGCACTATGATAACACGAAACTGATCACACGCATTTAACCCCTTCCTCTTTCTAAGACATGACCATGTGCCACCTGCTTTCATGAGCTGTAAATTACTGAATGTCACACTATATACAACAGGCATGTAGCACATCATACACGACATTACATGCAACAGGCAGGGGTGTCACATTTCTGACATGACGCAGAACGTTTGGATGTCAAAGTGGTCATACCTAGAAAGTCAGACACATTGCTTGCATTCTTGGCCATGTTAATTTCCAGGACATAGTTCGCATGGCTGCTGTAACCAAGTAAGTCTGCGACCTTTGCCCTCAGCTGTATCAACTGTTCAAGGATCTCTGTGTTTACCTGGAAAAAAAGAGAGGCTGTAGAATAAGATATGCTGATCAGCTAATGTTTACAATGAGTACATTTAACAAGACATATACTTAGGCTGATTAAAGTTGTAATCCTTAAGAGTTCAGTCCTGGTTCATCTGGTGACACCTGCAGTTACTAGAAACCGCATCTTCACCTACGGTTGCCATTCACACTAATCCTCATAACAAATTCATTACACTTCCTGTGACTGCTTCACAATAAAAGCCACCATGTGTTTTGTCAGTTGAACACTTTTAACTAGTAGCAGTGGGAGAAGTCCTCTTTCCATTTGCAGTAATTTAATTAAGGTCTGATTCAGCTAATGGGAGAGTGAACAGTAGGTTGTTAACAACAAACAGACAAATTTACAAATAATATGACTGAAGGTAGGCTCTTAATTTGAGCCCTCCACAGGAATGGCAGACCCTGATAATAAGATATTAAACAATAAATGATATTAAACATAAATAAAATCAAAAATGGGGTTTGACTGTGTGAAAATCTTAAGGATTATAGCTTTAAGCAAGGCTGCAGGTGCATATCCATCAACTGGTGCAATATAGTTGATGGATATGCACTACAGACAGGGGTTGCTGTGGTCAAGAAAGTGTAGGTTACACAGATTTCTTATCAGACTCTAGTTACCTCTTTACACCTGCTGTGAAAAGCTGTTTCCATCTTTCTCCTGGTCTCAGGATTGTGACACCGCTTCATCAGGGGGTAGTAATGGGGATATTCAAGTGTCACTTTATACCGCCCATCTGTTGTCTTGTCCAGTCCATTCAGATAGCTATCAGCTAGCCCACCTTAACAGAAGAGGACAACACCATGAGTGAAAATATTCAAAGAATATTCACGATACCAGACAGTGCATCAGACTATGTTTTATCAGCTTACTCAATTCATGCTCAGAAAAAACGAGAAACGTATTGTCCTCATTCAGATTCTTGTTAAACTCTATAGAGAGTTCACTAATCAGCTTGGAAATTCCTTTTATTTCCTTGAAAGAGAAAAGAAACACAGAACGAAAGTCAAATCAAGCAATTTACACCTGCCATCTTTTTCTCCAAGATGAAACACTGACATAAACAGACATGTTTATTTAGATAATATCTAGAATCAAACTTCTTAATAGTGATATACCTTCAATCTATGTGGTCAAAACTAAGTGACTGTAGTTTTAGTAGACAGCTCATATATTGGGTTACCTCTTGTATATCTTTAGACAAGTGCAATCCTCTCCGCTTGCCTAATGTAACAAGTCTGTCTAAGAATCTCTTCTCTTCAGGTGAAATGCTGTCTTGGAGCTTTTTCTGTCAAAACATAATCACATAAGACAAACACGCTTTTTCATATCGGCAGAATTAAGACAATTTTTTTTCTAAATTTATGCCTCATGTCAGCCAGAAAGTTCTGCATGGAATAACACATGGCACTGGCTACCACCGATTAGATCAGATTAAATTTCTTTCCAAGGCTAAAAAAGAACCAGCGATGGGGGTTAAATGAGGGCACAGTATCATTAATCCTAATGTAAAACACCTCAGCCCTTGCCTTGGTGCCCTCTGGCTCACATAAAATGTGAAAATAATCTATCATTGGCATAGCTAACGTGATAAATGCATCAAATCTTCACACATTATAGTTAATTAGCTTCAAATCCACATGTTTTACAGTTAAGATAAGTTTAACACCTCATTCGTTGTCCTCCTGGACTAGTGGCCTGATTAAAGGACAGTTTTGATATCAAACTCCCCTGTCCTCATGTTGTGAATGATGTCTATTCAAGTGGACATGACCCGAGGCGTACCTGTAAGGCGGTAACCCGTTCGAACACGTCCACCCTCATACTTATCTCCACATCAAACTCGGACAGTTTTTTGTCTGCCTCTGTGCTCGCTGACCGGACCTCCTTAGAAGGACAGACATACTGGGGGAAATCAAGAACATGGCGTGATGCTGAGGGAACAGAATAAACACAGAGGACACTGTGAATATTGACTGTGCACACGTTGCACAACATAGAAAACAAAGACCGAAAGCACCAAGGAGAGATGAGGGATTGACTCAAAATAAAATACAGTGACCAATCGTATTTATCAGTTTAACTAAGCTCTGTGGTGTGGAGGAATAAGATATATCAGGCTTTAGATACAGGGACATCACTTGTTAGTAGCATTAACTCATTAGCTTTGGCCCTTTCACACGATTTGATAACAATTAGAAAAATACAGAATATTACCAGACTTATCCTTTAGAAACTTACATGCATACTCCAGTTTGGCATTAGCCAAAGCTTTCAGGGTGTTTTCAACTGAGACATTTTCTATGTTTATAGATCCAATGTCATCATAGATCTTCTTGACTCTGTTAATTAAGCTGTCTGTCATGGTCCTCATCTCGTCCGGGAACAGGTCCCATCTCAGTGTGTTTCTCTTATTCCCTGCCTGAGAGCAGTCTCTGGCAGATATCACAGACGCATTCTGGATGGTCATCCTGAACAGAGGTTTAGACACGCTGTGGGAAAAAAAAAATCAGTCTAATTTAAAAACTAAAAAAATGTCTTAGGTTTCCTATGAAAACTGAGCGGATGGACACAACAGGTGGCACTAAGGCCATCAATTCTCCAAGGCCACGCTTGAAGGGTGCTTTGAATTTTTCCCCACGCTAAGCGGTGACCTTTCCTCAGTGTAGAGTTTCAGCGGAGGCCATTCAAAGCAAGATCGTAAAAGCGTGGAATAATTTGTAAGGCAAGCTATGGAAAACCGCAGCCAGAACCCACAACCGGCTCGGTTATTCCTCGAGTATGAGTTTAAATATCCTGTTCATGATTTACAGGTGTTAGTGTAAATAAAAGTGAGTGAGGAGCGGTTCAATGCAACACTCATCTGTCGCATCTGCCCGTTAAACAAACACAGCAGCTGTGTAGCAGCGTGTTTACACTGGATCCTACCTGCAAAGCGCTCGGCTGGCTGCAGCTCTTAGGGCACACATGCCAGCGCCTTCATGCGTTTTTCCATGCAAAACAAAAAAAAAACACACACAAACACTTTCTTCTTCCTCTTACTGTAGCAGCTAGCTCAGTCCCTCAAGCAGCAGCTGTCTAACTCTCACTCTCACTCTCTCTCTCTGCCTCGCATGTGCAAAACGCCTCTTATTTCCGTTATACCAGCGCGCATGCGCAGAGGAAGAGGAGGAGGAGGAAGAGGTGGATGCTGTCAGTCCGACACAAGTCCCCATGACGCGGTAGCAGCAGACAGCTGGAGGAGCTCAGGTAGGTGGGCGGGGGGACGCCGAATAGCATCCTTTGACACGATCTTCTTTATAAATTGGCTAACATAGGTATCACGGGGATCCGCGGCTGACCCCGAGGTCTCCTCTCCTCGCGTTGTTTTGCGTTTGTCGCCTGCTTGTCAGAAGATTGTGATTGTTTCGGCCAGCATCACACAAGCTGCACAGGCGAGCCTTGTTGAGCAGACGACTGCTAAAGACAGGCTTTTAGAAACGACACCCGGCTGACTCAGCCAGTGGCACTGGTTGGATTATCGTGAATGCACTGTAATTAATATATATTTCTACAGATATAAAGAATAAATAATGAATAAAAACACCCCTCGACTCACATTATGGTATTACATCACAGCTTCTGCATCACTGCATTTACGTGTGTCAACACACACTGAGGGAGGAGTAGCTGTGCCAGCCGGACCCACACGAACACAACGCATGGTTTCAGCACGTGATGGAAATATGAGGCAGTGTTTGTGTCTGCAAATCATTTTCCCCACAGAGTTAAATTACAGTAAATATGCTGCCTTTTTTTTTTTTAATTTTTTTTTTACCCCTGCTCCGTGGAACTGCTTTGGTCAGACGTCTAAATGGAGAAAAAAACAAGATACAACAGAAGCCTGCCTTTTAGAGGAATGATGTCTTTTTTAAATATAAACAATAATTCATCCTGCTATGAATTATCTTGGAAACAAGAGCCAAATGCACCACCAGCATCATTTCTAGTAGTTGTTGTGTGTTTGTGATATTATTGATAATAACACAGATGGATTAACCTGTTAGGAGGCCTAGGGCCAAAATTTGCCATTGGGCCCCTACTGCAGTAATTTGATTAGCTGTACTTTATTTGGGAGAATGTACCATGCGAGCACAGGGCATACATTCCTTGACAATTAATTAAAGTGCCAACAATCAATTGACAGACAGGGAATCTGGGACTTTTGGGGCCTGTGGGTGAAGAGTCATGCAGCAATACCTAGGTGCTGATCTGTGTTAACTAATCACAGTAACTGTGTTACTTAAGCATGTGTTTTGTATCCTTATTATAAAGTGTCACCCAGTGAATTAATAATATAGTCACTAATGTGTGGGTGTTTCACAGCAAACTAATTCCTGTGCCCAACAGTTTCTAGGTAAAAAATGGCGGTGGAGAAACGCTTGGCATTCTCTATTGTGCAGTTCCTACGAGATCAAACACATTGCGGTGCTTTGAATTCGGATGAGCAGGAGAGCCTCGAAGGTAGGTCGACTCACTCTGTGCTTTTACTTTGGAAAGCACCATTACAGATATAGGACACTGCTCTTGTCCTGTCCATTTCAAAAATGAACTTAATTTATGTTCTTAAATGGGAGTAGGTTTTTTTCAACAAAAAGAATCACAAGCGGATAGAGACCAGGCTGTGATGTGTGGTATGTGTTAGTGTGTTTCATCCAATATGAAGGACGGACAGGACAATTTAAATTTCTCATTCTGAATGTGCAGCCAAATTCTGACTCACCATCATAATACTGTTAACTCTAAGAGTATTTATTTAGTACAAGTGATCCCATTGAAATGGTCCTGTCATATTTCACTGATCCTCCTCTAACAGTTGCGATACAGTGTTTGGAGACCACCTTCAAGATCAGCTCCAGTGACTGCCATCTCGCTGTGCCACAGCCTCTGACTGAGATATTCCTCAATTCCCTGCTCAAGGTGGGTACTGCACATTTGTATCCTAAGCTGGTCTGCAGTGCACCTTAACAATGCATAAAGCTCAGCAATAAAATGGATTTGGAGCAGCAGTAAACACAAAGCACAAGGCACCAAACTCAATGAGAAAATACATAAAAAAGACACAATACAAAAACAATGCACAAATCATGAACAATTTACATAATAAAATAGAATAAAACAAAAAGCACCATCCCAGTCATGATCCCTTTTGAATTCTGACTCGTCTAACAGAGGAGAAAATAATATTACCAGTCTTACTGATGCACCTAAATGGAACAGAGCCATTGTTAATGTTATTAGCCACATCTGTGCTTTTCCTGCAAACCAGTGATCCCTCTGTTTTGCGTTTGCTTAGAATGACAACCTAACCATACCAGAGACCTCCCCACCCCCTGAAGACATCGAGCGAGCAGAGCAACTTAAGAATGAAGGTATTGTTAAGACGTTTGTCATAGCAGGAAAAGCACAGGTGTAATTTACATTTCGGTAAATATTGTTCTTCTGATATCTACTGGGTTTGTGCACTTGAGTGTGTAGGGAAGGGACAGTTGATCCATGCAGCACTAAATGTGCCTCAAATGTGTTATAGTTAACTATATTTGTAAGATGATACACTGCCTTGATTAACCCACAAGTAAGAGTACACTTCCACAGTTACATGTAGATGCTGTGTTTAGAAAGATCAGAAAGGCATTGTGCAGCTCTACACTGTTTATGCCTGTTATTATTCAGGTATTCTGATGTTTTCTGTGCCTCGTACCATAACCCTGAATATCTCTTAGTACTGATATCAGCCACATTAGAGCTGATAGATAGCAAATTAACAGGCAAGTATTTTGAGGATTCACCAAGTGTTTTTATTTTCAAGCAAAAATGCCAAAAAATTGGAACAAAAAAAAAAAAAGATATTGGAAGATATTATGATGGTTACAACCTGGTGTTGTAACCACTGTCATTCTATTTGAACTCTGTGAACAATCCAGTATTTTATTTTTTTAGGGAACAATCACATGAAGGAAGAGAACTACAGATGTGCAGTGGAGTGCTACACAAAGGCCATTGATCTGGACCTAAGAAATGCTGTGTACTACTGCAATAGGTAATTAAAGCAACATGATTTCACCCTGTCATTGTTTTGCACCTAACTTTGTGTAAGTATTGTGCTACACAGATTTGTATACAACAGCTGACAGCAGACAAGGAATAGATGTTGACTGTGTTTTAACTGGAGCACACAGACAGATACACACTGAGCATAATTAAATAAGCCAGTGATAAAGGTCTGAGTCTAACATGTTGCAGGGCCGCAGCTCACAGTAAACTGGGAAATTATACAGAGGCAACTGGTGATTGCGAGAGAGCCATTGGGATTGATCCTAACTACAGTAAAGCTTATGGACGGATGGGGTGAGCTAAATGTTATTTACCATTAAAGCTAGTTTTTATTGAGCTTTTCTATGGAGTCTGCTCCATAAAATAATGTCTATCCCTCTCTTTGGTGGCTCCAGGTTGGCTTTGGCAGCCATGAACAAATACCCAGAGGCAATTTCCTACTTTAAGAAAGCTTTGGTTTTAGACCCTGAAAATGATACCTACAAATCCAACCTGAAGATCGCAGAGCAGAAACAAAAAGAAGCAACCAGCCCAGTGAGTAAAAACGAGCTGGATTTTTCCTCTTAGCCCTTAATTTGTTATGTAACATAATGTACATCCCATTAAAGCTCACATATACTGTATTTTCTAGCTGAGTGTTTTGCGGTTTTTCTGTCTATGAATGTGTGCCACAGATAGCTGCTGGATTGGGATTTGACATGGCTAGTTTAATCAACAACCCAGCCTTCATTAGCATGGTAAGAGCATGGCTCCTAATATGAGCACAGTACATAAAAAGCCTGAGGTTATCAGCTGTTCAGGAAACTTACCATTTGTCCTGGAGACAAGTGTCGTTTGCTTGTTTTGTCTATGGGTTAGACCAGATTTTTTTCCCTAATTAGTCCCCTGAGTGGCAGTTAGCCCGTTAAGCAACTAGAGTTATTGTATAGCGGAAAGGACCTTGTGTGGGCCTGATTTGTTAAGCGATGACACATGGAAACATCTGCCAGGCCAAGAATGCTTTTACACGTATGCCAGAGTTTTATGGCTGCAACAATGACAGGACACAAGTAAATCAGATGGCTGTTCGGGTCCATTCAGGGGCCCAGAGCAACAAATCATAGATTGTTTTTTTCACAAAACTGCTCATGTAGTAGTAAATAAATTGTCCTTTTAATACATTTGGGAGACACGATAGATCTCAGCTTCATTTCTCTTTCATAGGCTGCAAGTGTGATGCAGAACCAACAAGTACAACAACTGTAAGTGTCAAAACAAATTGATTGCTTGTTGGGCGGCTTTAAGGTGAAGTGCAAAGCACAGTTTATTTGAGTATAATGTTCTCTGACTCACCGTCACTGTGTCACTGTGTGGTCAGTATGTCAGGAATGATGTCTAATGCCGTCGGGGGTCCTGCAGCAGGAGTGGGCGGACTGTCAGACATTTCCAGCTTGATTGAGGCGTAAGAACACTCAACTCACAATCAAAAGCACTGTTTGAATTCAACATTACTCATGTTTGACAGTTTTATATGAGTTATACATGTTAGTGTGTTAGTGTAGGAATAGTTGGACATTTTGGAAACTTGATGCTACTCTCACATCTTTAAGGTTAAAATAAAGCTAAATGTAAAAATGCCATGTTGTGATTTTACATAGGGTTAAGTGCTTTAACCCTAATGTGCTTTAATTTTAACCATGGCATTATCTGAACATTTCTGAAACACAGTAATAAGGGAAAATTACACAAATACACTGTGGCACTAACACAATTTACCTCTGGCATCAAATTTAGAAAAATTTGATTTGGGAAAAGCATTTTTCAAAATTATGTTGTGAGTGGAAACAGACTGAAGTAGTGTGTGTAATTACCCTTTTAACTGATTTGCGACATTTTCACGTCACAGACACAAACAGGCAGTGCCTCTTTTGATAAGGTTTTATCCCAGGAAACACAGCATCAGAAGCTTTTTGTTATCTCTGGTCAACTTGTATCTGTACTGTAAACGTCTGCAGTGTGAAGAGATAAAATCAGAGATGTCTTATCATATTCTCTCATACGGGGGAATTTCTATTATTTTACTGTGCTTTAAAAAACCAAACTATTTCTCATCTTCTGTGAGTTATTGTTCTGGTAGAAAGTGATTTATCAGATAAACAAAGTTATCTCATCGCTCTGTCGACAGGGGACAACAGTTTGCCCAGCAGATCCAGCAGCAGAACCCAGAGCTGATCGAGCAGTTAAGAAACCACATCCGGAGCCGCTCCTTCAGCGGCAGTGCCGAGGAGCACTCATGATCTGCTCAGGTATTTTTTATAAAACCAAACCCGAGCTGACCACATGTAAAATCTGAATACTTTTATATCATTAACATAAATTATTTTTATTACAGCCTCATGATTTTTCCAAGGAAAGGCAACCATATGGCGCGATTACAATCTTTACACCCATTTCTTAAAGTCCCCGGCAGAGCTGGAATGAAGAGACAAGGATGGGGTTGAAGGCACTTTACTAACACTAAAGGCTCTGGAGTGGAGAGATGAGGGCCTGGAGACTGGACCATGAAATGAAGCATCCCACACATTTAGGGCAAAACATACTGTAAACACCTAATCATAAAAAAAAGAGCCAAGAACGCTTTCAGCCTATTGACAGAACATGAGTAAATTCTTTCTTCAGAGCTTTTACTGCAGAGTTCGTGTTTTATATGTGCTGAAAATGTGCCCTCTTCATGTTATGAGTTAAGGATCCTTCTGTCTAGTCGTGATAAATAGAGGGTGAGGGAGGAATGTACTTTTACAGCATTGCAGGGAACATTTCAGCTTTTTCTCATACATCACACATAGGACATCAGGTTTACCTTGTTTATATTTACATCTTGTTTAATATTATTTTTGTAGACAGAACACGCTCTCATCACTTTACTGGGTGATAAAAACCATTCAGTCCTTGATCATGTGGGACTCACATCACTGCTTTTCAATGAGTACTACTTAACTTTTGATTAAGACAACTGTGGAATTGTATAGCAGTGTTCGCAGTCTGCATTATGTTGTAATTGCACTTTAGCAAAAATAACTGCCCCACCCACTTTAAGCCTATTTAATTGTTCATAAACTAGTAACGACATATTCAGATTGTTCATTTTGCATGCTCTTAAATCTGGTGTTTGAGATCAGATGCTTTAGGGAAACAAATAGGTATGCTAGGGCAGCACAATGTTTGGTCTAAAACATGTCAATAAATGTCTTGAAATTGATCGACTACTCGTACTCATGCTTGTGTTTTTGTCTTCCTGTCATTATTAAATGATGTAAAACAGTGGGCAATGCTCAGATCAGGATCTAAACATGTCAAAATAAATGCAAAAAACCCATCAACGTAATATGAAGTCTTTCAAAATGACAGTAAACTAAACATGGCATTTCATTAAATATTCTTCTCTGTTTCCAGAGTATTTAATGACAAAGACCACAGAGGACACCATGAAATATGTTTTTAAAAGCAATAGGAAATCAAAGATAACAGAATTTATTAACATTTATGCACATTTTCATTATTATATTTAAAGAAAGTGATTTATATTATTCACAATTCATTTTAAAATACAGCGTAATCCCCTCAGGTTGCAAAAAAGAGTGAAATGTCAGCGTTATATGCAGAATTCCACAGTTGGTCCACTCATTTCTAAAATGGCGAAAAGGTAAATAAAATTTCTAGCACTCGTTGCTCGTGTACGGGCAGACCACACACACCTGTGCGATGTCGTCATATTCGTACGTCCTCTTCAGAAATGTGTCTGTGAGTCTAAGTCCAGAAATACTCTAAAACAAAAAAGGTGAAGAATATCACATTACTAAGCAACGACAATCTCAGATTTCAGCACACTAATAATAGTTTTTCTATAAGTTTAGCGCATACCTGCAGACCCTGGACAGATGAGAGGAGTGTGAGGGGCAGAGAGAGGGAGGCGCCGGGGCTAAGTTTTCCCAGCTGTCGCCCTGATACGCCACACCAGTGGATCAACCTGGTGTTGCACATCTCTAACACCAGGTCCATGGTTCTTTCACTACAACAGGAAGTTCACAGAGTTCACAGGCTGGTTGTTAGTGCTACTGGATCAGGTCTGTAATTCAGTCATGTAATCATGAGTTACTGATTCAGTAGTAATTGGGGGATTTTTACCTGCAGTTGGTGATTTTACAGATGATGTCAAAAGGCTCTTCAAGGTTGACAGTGTCAGGAATCATCTCCAAAGACAGCCGGATATCTCCATACCCCGGAGCCTGGAGGACACACAAGGATAAAACCACAATAAAAATAAACACAAGAGGATAAAACAGAATCTGATTCTTTGATTTTGTCAGTAGCTTAGACATCAAAACAGCATCCTAATACCATTCTCTGCAGCTGACTGGTCTGTAACCTCCCCCTCTCCCCGAGATTAGTCTTCCATACGATGTCGAGCTTGCCTATCACTGTCACACCCTTGATGACACCGGCTTTCTCTGCGTACTCCGGCTTTGGCTTCAAGCAGTACAGGTACTGCCGTGTGTCCATAGGCTGCAGGTAGGACATTTTCCCAAATGTGGATTCTCTGGTGAGGATAAAAGAGCTGACAGTGTAAAAGCTGACAAATAAATAAATTCCCCTTTTTTTGAGATCAACGCGATGGAATATGTGCCTTTACCCTTCATCTCCACACGAGACCATGTTGAGCTCTGTGACGTTGTACATCATGGAGGGCTCTAGAGAGACCTTCTCCATGAACATCGCTGAGTTGGTGATGTTCTGGATCTGAGCCTCCAGGAACACCTCATCTGTCTGGAGCAGAGAAGAGAGGTGTTCAAACTAATATTTGTTGCTCACAATTAAAAACAATTACATAATCTCCAAGGCGAACTGAGCAACACATCAACTTCCTTCATTAGCTATGAAGAGGAGTTAGGTTTGTGCAAACTCCTACAGCCTTAAAGGTTTGGTTCACATTTTCTCAGGTCTGTCTTATAACAATACTCACATGCGTTAACATTCTGAGAGTTATTGGTCGCTGTAAATTTCCTCCTGACAAGATTTCAGAGTAAAAGAGGGGTGACAAATTCCATAGCCCATAAAATGCATTTTTAAGTTTAACCAAAGTGAACGTGAAGCTTACAGTAATATATGTTTCTGCACAAAAAGAGGACACAACCAGTATGGACAGGAGGAATGATTACATAGAGCTGTAACTCTTTCAGTGTACACACTGCATGGCCATGTGAGAAATGTTTTGAGATCAGCTCCAAAAAACTGTGAACTTATCCTTTAAGCTACTCTCTAGGTGATGTGTGAGATAATGTTTATATACCAGACTCAGAGGACAACACTGAAACACAGAAACCTTAACTACACAAATTGAATTCTATTAAGTTTGCTCAGTGTACCTTTGAGGATGTTGTTAGTACAGGTGCTGACCAGCAGAGTATAGAGTAGGGGTTGCACAATGACTGATATTTACCAGCCGACTAGTCATTCAAAGTGGTCTCTCAAAATCAACTAGTTGTGCATTTTTAACCAATCTGATTATTTAAAGCAGCCTTATCATCTGTATCAGAGCCTTTCAGAGGAACTGAATGACTGTCCTACCTTCCTGCCACTTTCATCAGTTTGTTCTGGAACCAACAGATTTACAAATGTCTGAAAAAAAAACTATAAAGCTATCTAACACATAATATAAAGCATGTATATAATAGTAATTCTTGTTTTTATGCAGGCAACTAGTTGATGCTTTAGGAGAGCAACACTCAGTGGTCTTTAAAGTTGTCAATTTTTCTGTGCAACCTCTGCTATACCGTGAGATTCAATGAGAGAGAAGCAGAAATTAGTTCATGCCTGCAATTCACAATTTAAGAACTGACCATGAACCATTCTGAACGAGGTTAATGTTAAATCACAGAGTTTAGCACCTCTGTTTCATGCAAAGCCATTCCAAGCAATACCTGAAACCTCACATATCACATATAATCAAATGTATTTGTTTCATTAACTTTAATTAATTATTAAATGGTAAATGAGTGTAACGAGAAAGTGATTTTGGTTTTGTCATCACTGACAGGCCACACTGTAGACTTCAATCCAGCAACACAAGAGTGAAAGATGAGATTCAAAAGCATCTGAGTAACATCTGCAACATAATCATTTATATCTTGTTGAAGAGAAAATGTGAACAATCATAGTTGAAAACCGATCATTTCCCCAATGATGATAAATTGTATAATCAATACAATCCCCACCCACCACAATTTGACACCACAAACTTCAATAAAAAAAAATCCAAGCCCTGTGTAGGATGAGTTTGCAAGAAAGCATGAGCGTCCAAAGAAAGGGCAAAAGAAAAATAATGGAAAGTTCATGTCGAAAACTAACGAAAATTAATACGAAATTAATACGTGCACATTGTTTTAACACTTGTTTATCTTTTAACAGTCGAGACGTTTCACTATTAATACATTTCTTTCCATTTTTCTACTTTGCACCTTTCTGTTGGCCCCAGAAAGACAAAGTCTGCCGCACCAAAAGGATCAAGAGATGCTAATGTTCAGCGATGAGAACAGAAGAAACAATTACCACAGAACTGAGGTCACTCTAATGGAGAAAATAAAATACAAGACATAATAAACAAATGAAGTTACATGCCAACGATGACGACAATGAATATTTGCAGTCTAATATATAAAGCTACTGGTATGAAAATGAGAAAAAGAAAAAAGCTCATTGTCTCTACCAGGAAAACCCTCGATCTCCAGCTGCTGAAACAGTGAGAATTTACAGTCTGACTTATGTTTTTCTGTTGAATGGACTTTTCTGAAGATGCAAGGGTTTTCCAGGAGATCTGTCTTGTACTAACTCCGTCTACTAGCATCTGGAAATGTTTCCAACAATGAAATGAAATATGATATGAAGCATGTTGCATATGCTACATAAGAACTTGTATGTCATACAATACAGTTCTTTTATTTGCAGAATGACATGGTGAGATATGAGTGCAGGGATTCTGAATGTTGACAGCTGCACTGAGTATTACCCTGCAGCTGGAGGTGGTATTTCACAGTGGCTGACTTACCTCTGCATTGTAGAACTTTGTCTTCACATCCAGCGGCTTCAAAACCTGATTGAAAATAGATTGTAAACTGAATGCTGGAGTTTTCTCACACTGTATCTCCATTTGCAGTAAAAGAAAAAAAATGTCTACTCAGACTGGAAATCTTAAGCTAAGAAATGGAGGAAATAGAAATCTGACAGATAATGCAGGTCTTTCTAAAAAGGAAGGGCACCAGGGCTACAGTTGGTTCACAAACTGAGGGCAGGAGACTGCGACACACCAAATACACAGCACGGATGGTAATTGCATTTGCTCTCTTGTAGACCTGTGACATTTCTCAGGCCTCCTCCAAGCTTGCACATGAGTTTACCACTGTCATCTAATGAGAACGCTCAAATATAACTCACCTGGAATTTGAAGAACTTGCGAAAATAGAGCTTCTCCCCATACTGTGTGGTGTAACTGACTGCACAAACTAAGCTGGGAATTGGAAGAGAGGAAACAAACATTTACATAACAACAACAAACTAAATGAATTCCCTGATTTGGTCTGTTGGGATGACATTTATGGTTTTGGAAGCAGAACTGGGCGCTAGAACAAAATAAAGGAGTCTATACAGAAAAAACAAACCCCACTCACATATGTGTTCCGATTTCTTTGACTTCGTGATGGATAACATCATCAATGCAGCATTCAGGTTTGAGTTCCGCTACTGCAGAGTTTGATGAAGAGAGGTTGAGCCTCTGTGAGCTGGTCTGTAGATCAGCCTGAGAAGGATCACATGATGTGACAGGACAATTATGAGCAGAAGAGGAGTGAAAAGTGTATAATGCATGTTGGACAGGTATTTGTTATTTTTTTACAGTACCTTCACAAGGATGTCCTTTACAACTTGGTTGCTGTCATTGTGCACACTAATGTAACTGGAGAAGGTCTCTCCGAGGAAAATATTCCTGTGTTGTGAAAAAAAGTGGAAAAGTCAAATCGCAACCAAAGCAACAGTTTGTGCTATAAAAGGTACTCACAGCTCATTTTTTTACTCTTGAACTCTCTAAAGCTAATCAGCATTTATTACCCAAAGTTCTGTGGTAACGTAAGCATCTCTCCGAGCATTAACGTCTCTGCTCCTTTGATGGTGGAGGGGTCGGCCCTCATGAGCTGACCAAACAAATCTCCTGTGGAAGCAAAAACATAAAGTATGTGTCATACACATGTAATGTGTTAATGTTTGCAACGCTCAGCTAATTATGTCTGGACCAGGAAGAAACATCTGCATCACAGTTAGGGACAATGCAAACAAGTCATTACTATAATTACAATTCTATACATCTGGATGATTTTGCAAAACTGAATCACTGAATCAGTTCTCTGTATATGGCAGATAGCCAGAGTTGCTATGGATTAGTCAAAAAATTGGATCAGTGCCTCCCTACTAATACCACTGGGAATTTAGGGTTCATTCTGCATACTGTATATGTAGTACCTTATAAGATATACACGCTTTTTTCACATGGCAATTTTTTATAAAGGAGTTTTTGAGTGTTCTCTGAGCTGCAGGGAGGATCAAAGAGAGACAGGAAAAACCTTTGAAGATCAGGTTTCAAAGGAGACTGAACTGAGACTTCAAATTTCCGTCCAACAAGTTGGCTACATCTATCTTATGCTGTGATCAATTCACTTACTAATATTAAGAATACTACTCATACTACTATACTATTGTGACTCCTTCTGATTAATCTACCTCTACTATTATTATTAATAATAATAATAATAATAATAAAAAGATCAGCATGGGAGGCTCTGTAAGCAGCGCAGGAGTTAAAGGTGGCACATGGTAAAAAGGAGACTACTTCATCTTTGTGCTCTTTAAGTTACTGTATGGCTACTCTTATATAAATAGAAATCCTACCTAGAAGTGCCAACATGATTTATGGTTTATGTGGAGTTCAGTAACAAATGCAGCCAACACACTGCTCTGTGCTGTACCCCATCAGAGGGGAAAGCAAACACTCAATGGGCTTTATATGGATAAAGGAGACACTACATAGACCTTTAGCTAACACAACACACTGTTCAGGTAATTATCTTTGGCTACAGGCCTGTAAAATGGAATTAAATTCTCTTCAGGCTCTGTGTCTGCTACTCCGACGTCTCTCTGACAGGCTCACCTGGCAGATCTCGATCCTCACATGTCACTGGCATGTTTGTGAAGAGTGTTGGTTTTGTTAAGCGCATCACTGTGAAGGAAAGAGACATTAGTTAGCGAATGGACACAGAAGTTACTACTTGCTGCAGCTCTAATCTGGAGTAGTCTTTAATTGCAATGCATAGTTGATCCTGTCCAGAAACTTCTGTTGAGCGTGGATGTAAAATTTGTTGTGTATTATATTATATTACATTATATTATATTTAAACACAAAATTATTTTGTTATTCAGCCACATAGTTCCCGAGAAATGAGAAGAGTCAACCAGGGTTGATTAGTTAATTAATTAGTCAATAAAACATCAGAGAATAGTGAAGAATTCCAGTCACAAATTCACAGAACTCTTCTTATTGGACGATTTGTCCGACAGTCGAAAACCCACATATTTTCAGTTTATTATGACATAAAGCAGACTCAACCATGGGCAAATATAACAGCAACTGATGAGAACTTTGTGTACTTGATCAACATATGTAAAACAAGATCTGGGGACAGTCGTGGATTTTGTTAAGAAACACATATATAAACAACTTTAAATGGGTACAGACACAGAATAAACACTTTTGCCAAGCAGCTGCCTGTCACATAATTTGCTAACACTGGATAATTGCTGACATTATGGAGTAATTCATGTAAGAGCATTGTATATATGGCTTTCACTTTCAGTTTTGAGGTCCAGTAACGACAAGAAACGCCCTCTTTAAAGTTACAGGTGTCACAAACTGTCTTAACTGTATATTATCAAATGTAAACGTTTGATACTGTTAGCAGTGTTAGCGCTATTAGCAGCTAACAGCAACAACAAATGACAACAACCTGCTACAGTGAAACACTAACGCGTCTGTTTTACGCCTAAAACCACCTTTGGAGTCACAATCTGCATACTTCTGCAATGACTTAAAAATACCTTTTAATGCGAGTAGGTGTTCCTGTTTCGCCTGATTTACATCCATTTTAACAGAGAAAGTTATCTTATCGGGGGGATGTTAGCTAATATGCTAGCTTGTGCACTTTAACCCTTCAGGAAACGGTTTCTTCTTCGTCTCTTAATTTGGGGACGGACGTCCTCCAGATGTAATACCGCCTCTCACTGTCCGGGATGTGGGTTAACAATAAATCATATCAAAACTCAAATAAAAAAAAAAAAAAAACCAAAGTAGAATAAAAAATAAACTAAAATCTGAAAAAGAAATAAGGAATAAAATAAAAATAGAAACTAGTTGTAATCCACTTTAGCCGTTAAATGAGTTTAAGAATGTATGTTGTTAAACATGTTCAGATGCTTTTGTGTGTGTGTGTGTGTGTGTGTGTGTGTGTGTGTGTGTGTGTGTGTGTGTGTGTGTGTGAGTGGAGGTTGTAACTTTCTCTACACACTGAGCAATTACTCTCATTATTGTTGGAATTTAATTTGTCAGTACATGAAAGCTGAATCTAGATGTTGCACTACAGTGACATCTAATGGTGTGGGTTTGTATTACATTGGGGCATGATAACACTGCAGCTTCAGTTCATCATTGTAACAGTAGAAGTGACTTACATTGTTTTATAATGACAACTGAAATGACTATTGACTATTGACGTCTTAACTCCTATACATTGTTAATAAAATGCCATACTACTTACCCGATAAAATAAAAGTCCTCTTCTGGAGGCCACTGACAGCAATGACCAGTTCTCACAGGACGGTCGAGTACGAAACATCCTCACCAGGGCTGAGTTTAGCACAGTGGATTTGCTTTTTGTAGTTTCATAGTGTTTTTGGTTTACGACTAGTTTGTTTTTCTTCTTATATTCTATGTTTTGTTGCATGAGCTGCTACAGAATCTCTTTAACAGGATTACCGGTGTAGAAGATGAAGAGGAAGACATGGTGTCTACCAAAATAAAATAATTTATTATTTCAAAGTCCCTCCAGTGATTGATAACATGTTGACTGTTGTAGGTTAAAGTGATGGAGTGTTTAACATTGTGAAGCTAAGTCCTGATGGCACATGGGCTAATGCCCCCAGTCAGAAATATATAAACATGCATTATTTATTGAAATAAATTCACTCTGTGCAATAAAAAGAAAATGCATCCATCAAATGCTGCGTTTATAAACCTGCTTGAAAGCAGAACAAATAACCAAGAAATGTCTAAAAAAAAATCCATCTATTATTCTGCAAATTACTGGTAAGTAAAGTCATTTATTCACAATGACAGAAAAAACTTATTTATCACACTTTTAATGTAACATTGAACAACATTTAGAAAAGATGAAGAGTCATCACTTAATTTTTTCTTCATTCCTTGTTAACACCTGTGGGAGGTGCCATAGGACCAAGGTGCATTGTGGACCGTGCGGCAGTCGCCCCCGCGACCTGGGCCTGGACCCAGATAAGCGGCAGATGATGACATGATGACATGACATTCCTTGTTAACGTTGGTGAAATTCAGTATTTTTCATTTGGCTGGAATGAAAACGTCCACACTGTTGGCTCTCCACGGCACATTAACTGTATCCATTATTTTCATGTTCTGTCTCACTGAGCAGAGGCTGTAATTAAAATAACATCCAGATTATTATCTCATTCAGAAAAGTTCAAATGAACCAATGATGAAAACTTTAAATACAATGGATATAAACCATTGTGGGTTGATTAAAACATCTCAGTGACACTACTAAAATGTTGTTTATGGTAACGTAATCCACATTTAAAGGTGGTATTGATCAACAATAATATGATGACATTGCATCCATACTCACATGAACACTTTCACGGTCTGTTTCTGGCCTCCGCCATTTTTTTCTGGATAGGATTCCAAAGACGACCAATCCAAAGGCCACAATGAGGATACCGAGGGAATTCGCAAACTTTGCTTCCACTGGCAACGAGTTGTAGGGCTCACCACTGCTCCCATTACTGCAGTGGATTGAGAAATTGAGTTAGGAAATTCAGTTTTTGCCTGAATCAGTATCTGGAAAACTGATTTACAGTGCAACAGCTCCTCATCGTGGCTTTGTTAGTGTTGTGTAAGATTAAGTGTGATTTTTGGCTGGTTTCCCATTGAAATAAAGAAGACATTGTGTGGATGTTTGAGCACTCACAGCGTGAGCAGCAGTTTCTCATTGATACCACTGATGCAGGCGATCAGACCGAGGATCAAGATCGTTTTTCCCAACCAGATATGGACAGGTTTCAGGCCGCTTCGGAACCACAGAGGAGAACAAGGAAACAAGAAACCAGCCAAGCCAAGGATCCACTATCCATCAGCATGACCAGGGGGGAATGATTAAGTGTTGTCTAACAGCGTCAGCACTTTGTGTACAAATACATTCAATAACTCACATAGAAAAACAGAAAAAATAAAAGGTAGCCTGTGTATCTGTTGTTCATACCTGAAATGCAAACATTGTTACAGTACAGATGCCCACCCAGCTGTGCAGAGAGTACAGGTCAGTGATGTTGAAGCTTCTGTGGAAGTCAAACACAGCACACAGGCCCAGGATGGCCAGAAGCAAAGCCAAAAGCATCAGTCCACCGTGCACCAGCTTCCAGGTGTGCTTCCTCTGCTTCCAGGTGAATGGCACACGATACACAACAACAGCTGCAGATGCACAGACAAAGACAGCTGAGAAAGAGCTCCACCAACACTGGATCCTACAATTCCCACAATGCAAAACAATAGCATGTTTTGTTAGACCTTAATCTAAGATAACACTAGCATCACTATGGCATCAATGGAGTTATTTTCTCAGACTCTGGACATTAAACAACTGCTGTGTAGTACTCCCTGTGACAAGCAAAATAAGTAAATATTACACTTACCATTGCCATACAGAACCACCAGCCCAGACACCATGAGCACAGGATGCCAGTTGAACTGCAGGGCAGAACCATCCCAGGAGAAACCACCTCTCCAGTGTGAGCTCCAGTAGCTCACAAACAGCACACAGAGCAGGCCCAAACACAGACACAGTGTGTAGGAGACATAGAAAAACACAGCCGACCTCATATCCGTGTGTTGGGTAGGGAGGGAGAATAATGTATTATATCATCTGTAGAACATAAAGTGAGAGAATGTATATGTATGACAAAGGAAGTTTCTGTACTAAGCTTAATAGCTGTGGTAAAAGAAGGTCCTTTAAGTAAATAATAAAGTAAAATCATTTTAACTACTTTAGAGGCTGTTGGACAGTTCGGTCTCTAACAGGGCAAAAGCCCCAATCTTAAATCTTAAAAATGAATAATGATTCTGGTTATAACTGGGTCCTTATTTTATCAAATCAAGTGAATATTTTTCAGTACAGAGTATTTCAATGCTTTTTAATTTAAATGAACCTGTCTAAAAATATGGTAGTACGATGAAACAAGAAGGTATAAAATATAAAGATATATGAAAATAAACTTAGAGAATAGTGAATTCAGTATTGCAGTTACTTGAATGTTCTTGGTTATGTTCCACTGCTCCTCAATACAAACATAAAATTCTGTATTGTTCCATATATTCGATATAACAACTAAACTTACAGTCCATGTCAGGATTCATACTCACCAGGCGACCGCTGCGCTCCTTCACATGAACTGTGCCTCTGTACTGGTCTCAAACCAGAACACCTTCACACCAAAGTTCCTGTTGTTCTGCTTAATGTCTTCTGTCCATTCACTCACAGACGATCTCAGCTGTTTCTGATGTTAAATAAGTCTGGCAGCAAACGGAGGGATGGTCTAGAAGGATGGGACGAAGAAATAATTTTCCCTGCGTCCGTGTAACGTGTTGTTAGTCATAGTTGTGAGCCAAAATTATTACAAAACATGTTACGGCTTTCATAACACAACTCGCTTTTTGCTTGGTCATGTTGATTTGCCATGGGCTCTGGCAAATCAACAGAGCCCATGACAAAATATTTATTACAAGGATAACATTAAAATCATGATGAGACATATTTAAGTAGTTGTGGCAGAAGTTAAAAATTCTGAAACCTGTTAGGTTTGAATGTCTCTTATGAAATTTCAGATCACTATGGTTTGTTTTCATACTGTATGAAGGCAAATAAAAGTGTTATAAGTATGATTTAAAGATGAGCCGTTGTAAACATGAGGCAAATATGCTATATGTAACGTATGTTGTGGATTGCATGCATTTGTGTGTGTGTGTGAACTTGTTGACTGAGGCACAAACAGAGGTGTTCTGAAGACTTTCGACCATGTGGGCGATAGGGACCCATCACCATGTCATCCAATTTAGCACAGACCTCGAGTATGAATAAAGGCTCCACAGTTTAGTGACAATCCTGAGATCTGGACTGAGGCAGATGATCACAGAGGACCAGTCACGCAAAGACAGTCACGCAGGGGCGGGCTGGGGTTGAAATTCAGTCCGGGAGCTTGGTTTGGAGAGGCCTTTTATCCAATCACACGATGGTGACTTCATCAGTAATAACAAAAATTAGCAATAACTCATTGACACTGGAAAGAATGTCTAATTCAGAAAGCCACTGACATAACTGCAGGAGTGGAGAGGCTTATTGTTCTATGTGACTGGAGTTGGGGCATCAACATATGACAGCTTAATATAATTCTATTGACCTATTGTCAACCCACTCCTGCACACTGCACCTGTACCTGTCACTGTTTTTTGGGTGGTTCCTGCTCCACTTCCTCCTCCTCCTCCTCCTCCTCCTCCTCCTTCTTCTCCTGTGCCTCCTCAAACGTCTCTTCCTGACTGGCCTGTCCCTCTGTATCCACTACACTGTCCTTGTCAGCTATTAACAATTACAGCAACAATGATAGACTTTATAACCCTTTTGCAAAGAATTCACAGTGTTACTCACTTTAATGTATTTTCTTGAGCTGGTACAAATGGCTTGTTGTATCCATATACTAGTACTTTTGTACTACTGAAACTGCAGCACAACATGGCCATTCATTAATGTACAAACAGAGGAATACAGGATATATAGCCTATATATTCAAATGTGATCTTTTTAAACTTTGAAGACAGACTCTCCCCTGAAATATGTTTTCTTTTACAATAAAGAAATGTGTGTTTCTTTTGGTCAGCCACTATGGATTTTATTTTTAATTGATAAAGCAGATTAATGATTTATGTATGTATGGTGTATCATTGCTGAAAAAAAAACGAACCAAACCACCGGCCGGGAACAGACCGGCCTTTCGGGAAACCTCCCGATGGCCAGCCCGCCCCTGCATTCACGCCAAGTGAATGTGCAATCTGATTTTACCTTGCAATGACAAATGCAAAGGCAGGAGGGCCGTGAAGCTCAGCGGCAATTTTATTGCAGGCATCATGAAATGTGTTACGTTAACAGCAGTAAGAAGTCCATCATTTGAAAAATTTCAGGTGTTCATTAAGTTAATCTGGATTTGCTTTTGACAAAAAAAAAAAACATAATGCAAATTTCTACTTTATTATTTGCCTATATATGTGCAGAGAATGATGAGTAGCTAGACAGAGGTATTATTCTACAGATCATAGAGCAGCACAGCTACTGGAGCACTCAGCGCCATGTTGTGCATGATTTGTTTGGAGCAAATGTTTTCATCGTCTGCATCCTCCACAAAGATGGACACAAAGTGATCGGCTTCCCAGGGCACCTCCTTGCTCTGAGAGGCCAGCACACGGACGCACTTGACGTCTTTCTTGAAGTTGAACTTCTTGTCCTCGGGAAGCACAGACCCAGAGATCTTCTCATCACCCCCAGACTCGGAAGTGATGAAGCCGTCAATCTCCAGGGCTTTTTCTGTGACAAATACTCGGACGTTCCTTTTGCTGTAGTTGCTCATCTGGCATGCAGTGTTGGTATTTCCCATTTTGTTAGATCAGATATCACTGGTATGATCGGTCAGGACTGCAGGGCTTGCTTGAGGCTGTAATGATGTTTTGCATAAAATTTATGCACGTTATTTTTTTTGTACACTATAAAAGATCCAGTGTACACACCTTTAAAACTTATGGATATTAAAATTTTTTTTTTATCTTTTATTTTGTAATTGTTTTCTAATTATCATTCTTTGCTGCACACTGGCCTTTAACTGCCTTACACCCGCATGTTGAAGCTCAAGTGACAAATTTGAACCTTTGAATAATTTCACAGCCATGACTTTAAGGGAAAAATCCTGAATGCAGACTTAGTACAGGAAATAATTTTCCCATATGTACATAGCACCATCCACCCCAGTAAAATATAGGTTTCTGCCTAAAAAATCTCCACTATTAATCAGTCCAACTCATCAGAAAAAGGAAAATGAGCCACATACAAGAAAAAGCATGCTCTAATGTGTTTACACAGATCAGTCAATAAAACAGGTTCAGTTACCATTTCAATCTCTTTTTTTTTTTTTTTTTGGCAGATTAAAGACAAGTGAAGTGAAAGAGTGAATTCTTACCTGCTGACAGAACGAAGGCAAAGTGACGCTGCACTGTGGCTCTGTGTGTGTCTTATGAGCAAAGTCTGATAATATGCAAAAATTTGAGCAAAGCTATCAAAGGGCAATACACTGCATCTACCTGCTTCATAACAGGAAGCCACGTCCACGAACGCAACCTTTTTTAGTTCAGATGATGCAGATGTCTGTGAAGAGATGTTACTAATAAAATTGAAAGTAATTGTTTTTAAAGTGTTATTATTAAATGTTATTGTTCATATTATTTTAAAATGTACAATGTCAATGTTTGCTGTACTGTTTTGAGCATATTTATTATTCTGTGTATATGAATTTTGTCAGATAAGTTGTTTTATTTTATTTTGTTGTTTTATTCTGTATCTACATAACTGTGGTCCCTGGTCAGGTTTTGAAACTAGTCTCTCTTTTACAAATTATTTTGTCTGAACTATGTGTTTCTGTACTGTTGGACACCTTCCATTATGTTATGCTCAAACGTAATTAGACATACATGGACAGATTAATTTAAAATGGAGAGGCTACGTTCCTCATTACATTGTCTTATAAGGTCTACCACTGTCAGAGTGATGGAAGGCACCTCTTTGTAATTGCAGTACCTTGTTAGATAGAGCAGAGCCTAAATTTGGTGTGTGGTTTGCATAAACAAAGTGGGAAAGTGCAATAAAGATAAGAACACTGCTTTCAGGTTTATGCTGGTCTCCAGGTTTCCAGGACTTATTCTCAGCACAATGAGGACTTGGCTGCTGCTGATGTCCCTGCTTGTCTCTGACCTGAATTCCCTCGGAGACGGGGACTGGGTCATGAATTACTACAGCCGGAGTTTGTGTAGAAAACTGCTCGTCAATGGACCGATGATTTCCAGAGGACCAGGGACACATCTGACCCAAAATGAGCACCACTGCATGTGTATCCAGAGAAGCTGTGTCAACGTTACCGTGCAGCACAAACAAAGGACCTCCCCCTTTTACTTGGCATACACAGTACATGACGACCACAGACAAACTTTGTCACTTCAGGATTTGACCGAAATAATCCATAGGAGTCATATTCCAGTGTTGGTATGCCTGTTTCAGTCTATATTGATGTGAACCTCAAAAAATATGTGGCTACTTTATTACTTACTAATTAAATGTCTTTTTGTTCTCACAGATGTTTTGTTCTTTAGATGTATATTGAGAACTATTGCCACTATAATCCATATCTTCCATGAGCTGTCATCTATCAGCACATAGGTTATTTTTATTTCATTACATTTTCTCAGTTTTGCTGCTCTCTGCTGTATGCATGATTTATTATCAGCGTACCAGGTGGGAGTGTTTCTCCCAAATTACACTGCATCTAAAAGCATGGAGCCGACGATCACACAAACAATAACAACCAGGTTTATTTTCCTTCTAATTTCACACTGCTGATGATAGAATATCCAACGTGCAGCATATTTATGCACCTGCTCAGAATTCTAATGAGACAGAAAGGCATTTTCAAGCTGTTTCAATCTAATGCTTTTAAAACATCAAGAGAAACTCAATCTCCTTTTTCATTTGGGTTTTAAGGCAGAAAAACCTAAGACCTGTCAAGCAGAACACTAAAAATGAAAAGCAGCAGTAATGTGTCCTCGTGGTTAAACAGACATATCAAAACAGAGCTACTGAAACAGAGCATCAGTTGTGGAATGTGAATTAATCCCTTTAAGAGACTAATCTCCTCTCTCTTTGCCCAGATAACAAAGAATGTTCTGCATGGTCAGCAGTGTGTGTGGTGTATTCATGTCCCCAAAATACCACATGCCATAACATTACAAAGAAAAGGCTGAGTATGGAGACAGAGAGAAACAACAAAAAAAGAACCATTAAAAGTAAAAAAATTCATTTCTTGCTTTAGAAATCTACAGTCTACAGTCTACAGTTGGCTCCGTGAGGCTGCAGAGCTAAATGCTAACATGGCTTAAAATGCCAATGCTAACATGCAGACCTTTAGCAAGTAATTGTCACTGTCTCAGTTTTGTGTGTTAGCATGCTAACATTTGCTAATTAGCACTAAACACAAAGTACATCTGATGCTTCTGGGAATGTCATCAGATGATGGTGTTAGGTGAAAGGTTAAAGGCTCCCAGTTGGTTCTTTGGGGAACATGAATGTTTGAACCAAATTTCACAGCAATCCTTCCAGATCATTAGGATTCATCCTCAGGGGGCTATAAAATTTCGCATGGATGATGACTAGTGTCCTTGAAATTGTTGTTTTTATGTTATGGCTCATGCATTTGTCAAGTACTGGTTCTATATCTAATTTTATCTTACTCTCTTGTCTTTCCAGGATATTGCTCCTCTTCCTGACGAGGGAAAAAGAGATCCAGCATTTCTGAAGTCAGCTCCTCTACAAGTGATGCAGGTTATTAACAGAGACACACCAACTAAGGCTGGTGATGAAATCGTTCATATTGCCATGGATATAATTAAAGATCGCCCTAATTCAGGGTCTGCGTGGCTCCTGCATCATCACTCAGCTGCCTCAGGCCACAATTTTCAGCCTTTCTCACAAGAGAAACCCGAGAGCTGGGCACCCGCCGCCATTGTTCGCCAGCAAAAAATGCTGACACAGAGATACTGTGCTGCTACGACTGTGATTATTTCCTGCTGTCTTAAAGAGAATGAAATACGATCAGCAATGAACATTAAAAAAATCTCAGAGGAACAGATCTCAGAACCACAAATAAGACAAAAGGAGAGCTCACAGCGAGCGATGGGCATTAAAGTTCTCAGGCGGTATGATGGACAACAGTCTTCAAAAGCTTCGATCAGTCACCATAGCAATTTCCAAACCGCTGACCTGCACTCTGGCAGCTCTTCAGTGAAAACTTCAGATATATCACAATTAGAGATACAGAGAAGTGAAGCCAAGATTATTAAGAAAAATGGCCATTTGAACTTGGTTGAAGGCTCAACTTTGCAAAAAAGTTTTAAGAAACAATTTTCCTTAAAAGCTGGTGTGGATGATGATGATGGATTTTATGTTAAGAGGCAGCTCTTGTTGGTATCTAGAGAGAAGAAAGAATCCATAAATAGACCGCAGTATAAGCTGAGGGCCGCTCAGGCTGATAATAATGAAGATTTCATTGGGGAGATAATCACAAAACAAGCAGAGCTCCTGGGCCCAGAGGGAGAAAGTGAAACTGAACGATCACATACAAATACTGTTGAAAATGGAAACCACAGAAGATTAGCATACATCCTGCAAACAGACCCTACATATAAAACAGATAGTAATGATGTTGATCACAAACCAACGCTTACTGAGGCGAGAGAAGAAGCCTTGATCACACTGTTCCTTCCAGACACAGAGATGGAGAAACAAACAGAAGCACCATCTGAAAGAAAAGTCATCCTGAACACAGACACTGGATGGAAAACAGTAAATATACCCACAAAGGAGCTGGCTGACCCCCAACACATGTCTAAAGTTGTAAAGGAAAACTTTATTATTAAAGCAGATAACTCCAAGAACTCCAAATGTAAATGCTTGAAAGCAACTGTACTTTCTTTAGAAATTTATGCAGTAGATAGAAGAGAGAGAATAGAAATGAAACCAGCAGAAAGTGTAGCTGAAATAACTACAACGGCTGCATATACGAAGGAACAGGTCACAGAAACGACAGAGACGATACAACACACAGAGACTAATAATGCACCTCATGAAATTATGAGCGTAAATCATACTAAACAAGAGGAAAATGTGCCATCAGAACAATCAGTCATACCCTCACCTCCCTCATACAAAGCGATGGAAACAGAAACGACAACAACAGAGCCCACAGCAGAGACAACTACAGTAAACACAGAGATAAAACAGACCACACCGAGTTCAGAAGCCTTCAGTCGAGGCAGCACACAGAGAGCTGACGGACTGCCAAGTACAGAGGAGACCCCAACGACCACAATGAGTCCAGAGCCCGAGACTGACACCGTGCCCAGATTTATAAAATGTAAAGCAAAGAATATTGAATCTACGGCTGGGAAGTCTTTCTCTGGCCTCAGGATGAGAAAGCACATCCCAGCAGATGAGATCAAACCTCACGAAGCCACAGTGAATATAGACAGAGGTACAGTTAAGAGGCCAGAATCTGCAAGGAAAGAAGATCGAAATGACCCAGGAGTGACCCCGTTCACATTTTCAAATCCTTTAGAAACAATCCACAATCACACCGATCGTCCACAGGTAAGTGAAGCTGTGGTATCAGACAAGATGCTGGTCAAATGAAAGGAAAGTGTAAAAATTTTACACGGGAACATGAGCAGACTATCTATTGGCCAGACACAATAACTGCATGGAGTCTCTGATTGTCTGGCAACTGCTCATTGACTAATTCCCGAACCATGTTTGACTGATCCTGGTCACATTTCTCAGCAGTGAACGTTCTGATGAAAGTTCTCCTCCACAGTCCACAGGTGACACTGTGCCGCTCTGCAGAGGCCTAATACATCGCACTGAAGCTGGGTGGAAACACTGCATGGAGAGATTTGCAGGAGCGGGATCGAAGATAGTTTCCTCTGTGGATGCATTAAAGGAGACAGGAGAGCTGCAGGAAGAACACACGTCCGTCAGAGACCGCGATGAAGACCTGCTTGATGACGATGAAAACGATCATTTCTATTACTTTGATGGAGTATTGAAAAGAGTTCAAAATAATTTTTACCCTAACTACAAGACAAAGAGAAGACAAAACAGAAGCCATGAGAACTCAGAGAATAGTGTTCACTCAGTGAGAAGAAAAAGAGACTCTGGTGAAAATCTTCTCAGTTACATCCAGCGTCTTACTTTGAGGAATAAGGTCAGTAACTTCACATGATCAGGTGCTGAGGATAATGAGCAGAAAGGCTCTGACTGATGCTTGAAAATAGACGAAACACTGAGAGACTGAAAGACACATTTCATCGTTAACAAAGCTGATGGAGAATAATTGTTCTCTAACAGCTTCACCTACTGGCCAGTAAATGAAATACAATGTCATGATTGAGTAGTTGAGTCAGCCACAGTGTAATAAATGTTTAGTTTTTAATGTTTAGATTATTTACCTGTTGTTCTTATGCTGCTGTAGTTTGAATATTAACTAATTTGCAGTGTGCACATACACAAAACAGCTTTTCCTCCTGTGGTTTGTTTCCTATGACCTTAAAATTTTGCTGTACATTCATACACACTGGTTATCACTGCTGTTGTTGCTGTTGTCATCAGAATTTGATGTTTGTGAATCCAAAAATACATTTACCATAAACTAAAACTTACTTTATAGTACATTTATCTACTCTATACAGTATACACATCCCTGGCTTGGCAATTACAGGGGTAAGGGTTCATGGGTAGTAGTTTTGAAGTCTGATTTAAAATTAGAGGACATAAGGTATAAGACGCACATTTAATTCTCTGTCTCCTTTTCAAATAACTTACCACTAAGCTGGAAATCTATGAAACATTATACATCACTGACCTCATCCAGTTTAGGTGCTGTCATTACTCTTGTCCTGTTCATACACATAACAGCTGCCTGTCACACATGTAATTCTTGACAGTCGAAAAGTTAACATTAATGTATAAATAAATCAAGTTCATATAATATTTAATATAACAAATAACAGATAAAGAATTCAAACAAAGTTATCTGTACAAAACATTTATTTGAAATTGACATAAAAACAGCTTTGTTGTATGTGCATAATTTAAATCTGAAATCCATGACAAGCAAACAATAACTAAGAGGGAAATGGCTTAACAGTAATGCTGAACAGAAAGCTGTTACACAACTGAACAGCTTAAAACACAGAAAGTATATAAAAAAAAGAGACATACACTCACACGAACATGCACTGAAGCCTATTCACTGCTATGCTACTTCAGGAGAGGCTGAGAGACAAAAGGCTATGAGCTGGAAAAAATCAAATTAAAGTGAGAAGGTTGAGTGAGAGAGCAGTGTATAGGGTCCCTAGAAATTGATGCAGGCTGTATTTTCATTGTCTGTCAATAGATGGCAGTGCCAGCACTGTAGCATCACTCGTCAGCAATAATATATAACTCTGTGCTTTATACATAAGAGACTGCAGAAAAACGGGCAAATTCTAGTTTAAAAAGTCACAACATCAGCCATCGCCACCACTCTGGTCTGTGTGTTGTCTTCAATAACTTCATACCTCACTATATTCATTTTGGTTTGTTAAGAGAGCTGAATATATACATATACATTTTGTGAGGCTTCAATGCTCTCCGGACATTCGTATGTACACGGGACAGAACTGGGGAAATAAAATTGAGCTTCTTTTTTTTTTTTTAATTTTAATCCAGAAAAAGTTTCCTTCATCTTGTCTGAGTCTAACTAAGACAAAACAATCCGTACCTGCACCTCACGTCACCGCTGACACGTATAGAAGGACTATTCGGTCAGTCGGTCAACTAAAAACAGCTGGACTCGACAGGTCAGCCCTCATTTTCACCTTCAACGCCGTGATGAATGTGGTCAAAAGAGGAAACTCATCTGCGAAGAAATGGCACAAGTAACATCGACAAATCAACAGTGTGGACCGAAGTGTTGTGCTAAACGCAGTGCAGCGAGCAGGAGCGGAGTTTAACAAAACAGGACGCGTTTCAGTCGCACCTTGAAAAAATTTGATGTCAGTCATGTTGCCCTGTAGCTAAACATCATCACAACACAATTAGACAGTGTGTTTGTTTTCCAGGGTCGCTTTTGACAATGGTATAAATAATAAAAGATAATTATTATTCATTAAAATAAATATATCAATAAATAAAACGACCTTTGACGTTTTCTAAGTCACTTGAAAACACTCTGGAAAAATTTGACTAAACTAGTAACAGTTGTTCCACGAGGAACAGCTTGTGAAATTCCTTCTCCGATGTCATGCACGAGTAGTAACACTGAACAGATAAAAGACTGGACGACAAAATACCGAAAACATTTCTATAATGTGGCTTGATTGTACAAAATCAGACATTTTGAACCACTACGCTCTATGAATGAAATAGGTATAAAAACAATATACCTAAAAGTAAATTTAGGTTATCAAAATGCATTGAAGAGGTAAAGTTTAGGATTAGTAAGGCTGCACATTATCTGTTGCCATAACAAACGGACAATATTTTCTTATTATTAGTCAGGAAATTGCTCATGGACTGTTACATATGGTTTCAGGGAGCCTAAAAAACAAAACAACAAACAAACAAAACAACCAAACATAGCATGATTGTAGTTTTAAATCCTACATGTGCCAGAGGTCAGTGCATCAAAGAGGCACAGTATTAGTGACACAGCTTAATGCCACTCCTACAAACCAGTGTATATCCTTGTCTCCAGGTAGTGAACTATGATCTGGGCAGACGACCAGATGAGACACACCCAGAGACTTCTAAGCTTTCAGTATTCGGCTGCGCGTTGCTTCGTTAGAGCCTGAAACATGCAGCCATGTCTGCCTGCGGAAGCTGTGGTGGTAACGCTGCTTGACCACAAAATTTCTTCTTCATTTGCCATACTTGGCAGATGGTTAACATCCTCAGAGCACTGATCAATACGACTCGACCTCCCCCTTTTTGTGTTTTTCTTCTTAAAACTACTGGCTTTTGAATACATGGCTGGTCAGCCACAAAGAGGTAAGCCTGTTCATGAGACACAGCGTCCACCGACAGTGTCTGTGTGCTTTTAGTTGTTCTTGTGTTAAATGTGTTTACTTCACTTGCGGTCCCTGTGTGCCTGCGTGCTTGTAGTAGCCTCTCCTCAGGGCCTTAGAAGCGATGTTCTCAGCCGAGCGGCGCTGGTCCATACTAAGCAAAACCTCTAACAGGTCGTTAATGTCGGCTTTCAGTCCCTGGCTCTGCATCCAGTTCTTCAGCAGTTCATAAACTTTGTCACCAGAGGCGCCATTTTCTGCAATCCGAATGTGGTTGTCGCTGACTCCAAGCATTCTGAAGAACTTGTTGTGGATCCGCACATCCAGGTACTCATCAAACAAATCAAAGCTCTTCTTCAGGGATTTTTCTGACCCTTTAAAAATAGAGAGATAAACAGAGAGGATTTGGATTATAAGATGCAGAGGACCTATGATGGATTGTTAAAACTAACTTTCATCTAAGGATTAAAAAAAAACTTCACATGGACAGAATGGACATTGTTTCTGTATGAGATTACGAACAATTAGGACATTTCGGTACATGTTCCTTCAGAGGATGCATAGAAAAACATTTTAATAGAGGATCAAACACATCTGTTAAGCCATGTCTTTTTTAAATTTAGCATGAGAAAAAAAACAACAGGAAAAAAGACGGCATGTTCCAAACCCCTGAAGGCTGAGATATGGCCTGACCGTCATGAGATCATTAATCTATCAAGCCGCTAATGTAAGATCTTGAGGAGATACTGTTTATTTGACTTCCCTGTGGACTGACATGAACTGCAATAATCTGTGCGGTTTTCTGTGTACAGCTAGCTGCCTTTTAGGGCAAATCAAATGGCATGAAAAATAGCTTCATGAAATTAGTGAAAAATGTTTCTCAGAGTGGAAATCTCCACCTCCCACTGCAGGAATCTTACCTAGTAGTGGCACTAATTGATGTCGCAGAGGATCATCCTGCAACAGGAGAAAAAATACGTGTGAGAGACTGCGGCACGGGTGATTAAAACGTGAAAATGAAAAATTTGAATTAAACACGAATAAACTGAATTCCTGAGGTCTTTCTAATGCATCTGCTCCGCTCACCATGTCTGCAGGCGATGGTCTGAAGGCATTGGGGCTCTGGTGTGGAGTGTTGCCAGAGGAAGCTGCTGTGGGCAGGGCCGACAGACTGGTTTGAGACGAACTGGTGGTGTTGGGCAAACTGTCCCCTAGTCCTCGGTCCTCATCTTCGAGGGGGGGGGGCTTGGTTATCCCAGCCTGGGTCTCCTGCAGCAGGGGTCGAGACTCCGGCCGGGGCTCCTCGCCCTCCAGACCTGCATTCTGATTATTCTGTCTCTCCTCTGCTGTGGCTCCACTCTCATCCTGTCCAGAAGAAAACCAGATGTGAGAGAACATTGATATATCATACCGCAGATTATTTGGGCTAATTATGACATTTATCAAGCTTTTAAAAAAAAGGTACATATTGTGAAAAAAATAAACAACAAAACAAACTATAACTTACAATAGGAATCTTCACAGTTTCATGGGAATCACAATGGCCCTTTGAACCTGTTTGACAGCAGAAACACAGAATTAGGAATACTTCCTTAATCAGAAAAACTGCATTGCAAACGTACAGTAGATGATGCCAACTCACATGGTATTTCACATGAATGCTGCTTGATGAACCACACAGCCAGTCCAGCAAGAATGAGGATGAAGGCCAAAATACATAAAGGAATAACTGAAGGAAAAGAAAAACAGATCGGTAAAGGGGTATAATCACATTTTAGTTACAACAATCTGCAATTTTAAGCACAAGGCTTTGCATGAATCAGTGAAGTCAAGCTACCGATGTCGACTGGAGTTGAAGGGGTCGGCGTAGGAAGCGCTGGGGAGGTTTCTGTAGGGGATGGAACCCGTTTTCGACACACTGTGTTAGAAAATGGGGTGCACTTCTCCACCTCCTCCTCCCCCTTTTTACACCTGTAAGTTATTGGAAAAATAAATCAGTTTACCGGGATATTAAAACAAGTACAAAGCACTGCAAACCCAAGGAGGTGACGCCTGCTCCTCAGGACCCAGAGTACTTCTGATTTCTGATCATTCTGGTTTTCTATTAATCACGAGCTAAACTTGAATTGGGTGGAAAGATAAATGAAATTAACCAGCCATTAAAAAAGCACCGCACAGATTTAGCTTTACACTTCTGTGTACAACACTGCTGGACTCATGATTGATACTCAAAAACGAGAAAGATCAACAATTGATGCAACAGAACCAGAGGTGTTGTCTTTTTTATTCCACACATTTGTCAAAACCTGGTGCCTACATTACCCAAAATCCAACTCGAGTTGGAGATTCAGGTGCGTTATGCTCATAGCAGCTAATGTGGTGTCAAGGTACAAGCCGTGAGGACTACAGAAATCTGGGAAGCTCGCCTCTTTCTGAGTCCACCCCCTCAGATTTTTCTTTTTCAGACTTGTGGTCTTCAGACCAACATTAATCAATTTATAAGACTTCTAGCTGCTCCCTCTGTAGACACAAAAGGCTTTATTCATCGTTTTGCCCCCACACATGCAGCAGTACTCCCCAGGACCTGTAAATAGACTTTGATGCGTAAAGCTGACAGAGTTCCCCCTTAAGGTAGAAACTCAGTGATTCTGTGGGTGAATACAAAGTAAAGAAACATATATTCAGGAAAGAAGTAAATCACACTCACGTGGCACAACGTTTGCAGACCTCACAGGCCTGATCTGGAACACAGAAGGTCCCCTGTCTGCACTGGCACATGGTGTCTCTGGTTTGGGTGCAGGGGGCAGTTTCAATCTCATCTGTAAACAGTTAAGAAAGTTGTAATGAAGATGAGCATGTAAATAGATATTGTAACAATGAAGGCCAGGGACATAAATTCATTCATTATGGAACAATATGATATGATAAAATGATTTTTAGACAGGCAGCATTATGTACTTTAAGGACCAATGAGGAGGCATGTACTGTGGTATATGCTCTTCTTTGACTTATAAAATGAAAGTCATTGTGATAAAGCAGGCACACTGGCAGCGAGCCTATCTGCAACCACAGCACACGAGCCCCTGGATTCTTCCCCCACGCATCAGCGTTCGCCACAGACTCTGTGTGAACAGCTCGAGAGAAGCACAAACGACCGTTCAACCCCGAGTGTGTTCGTTTTCAACTTCATCCAACTTTGTGAAGCCTGTACAGGGTTTAATAAGTACAGTCATACTAAAGCTGTGTCCATCAGCATGTGTTAAATAAGAGAGAACACGGTGGACTTCTCAGCTAATTTGTAGGCCGTTAGCAATTATGAGGAAATCTTTTGACAAAAAAAAAGAGAAGAAAAGGAAAAATAATGGGAAAAACTTGTTAGATAATTGAGTTTCCAATTCTGTCTTCTTATTAGATGCACTTTGCCTCATTTTAACTGTATAATGAGGAAGGGAGAATCTGATATGGTTCATTTATTAAATTGAGACCTAAAAGACAGTAGTCTTGGCCTTTAAGATACAATCAAAATTAATAATAAACTAGCGGTCCACCTTCACAGTGCGACCTTTCACAGAAATCTAATGTCCATGCTTGCCAATTAAGGAAAAAATTGCAGTGCTAGGCTGGTTCAGTAGCAAAATGTGAGCACTCTCTTACTATCTTCCAACCATCCACACTCATTTTCCTACAATTTTATTCACTCAATTCAGCTCATTTTTGTAGGTTACAAAGTTTTTGGGAACTCTGTCGAGCAGCTTTTCACCTTTTCCCTGATTCATTTTTGTGCAAATTTCTGACTGGATTCACCTAAACGAGCACAGGTGTTACGTCAACTTTCACAAGTCAAGTTCACAATCGCTAATTTGCCGACAAACACTTTACTACTTTCATCAGGAAGCTGCTGAGAAGGTGTGTCTGCAGCATTTTGGTGATGAACTAAAAAGGTCTGTGCATTTTATGGGGGGAAATTCTGTTTGTATCTGTCTGTACCTTTGAAGTTGAATATTACATTAAGTTTACTGATCCCAGATGTGTCCGTCCTGTCGTTAATTATTGGAGACTATCACCGTAATGATCATAATGACACAAATGCAGTTGGGCAGATTGGACCTGTAGATATCACAGCTGTGATTTACATTCCCATAATGTAAGACTATATATGGAGCGACTTGATGGCTCAAAGCAACACACAGAAAGACCATGGATTTGTCAAAAAGCAGACTCCAGTTTTGTCTTTTACTGAGGTAAAAAAATATATACTGGGCTTGCAAACAGGAGTCATCATTATTGATATAACTAGTTTGCAGTGTGTTCTCTAAATTACTGTTTCCTTTGCCTCACCAGCCACTGCATTTAATTTTTAAGCAGTCAAATAATGACACTGGTGCTACTTGAGCCAAGTGATTGGAACAATAGGTTTGGTTGTTGTAATTTTAATGACATATAATAATCAAAATTTAATTCCAATTTTCCAAAATAAAACAGCTTCCCTCTGGGTTTGTTTAATTCATTTCTAAAGAGCTGTTAAATGCTCAGCCCTGCAGCAAACGAGGATCTCTGATGATCGAAGAATGCACAAATATTTGAGAATGACAAATAACTGTGAAAATATGTGAAATTTCTTACAATAATACAGCTGATAGATAGAAATGTTCCCTGCATGTTATCTGCCCCATTGTGAGACGTTTGTTTGCCACTTGTTTTGTTGTTTGCGTTGTTTCTGTGTGTTTTACACACGGCTGACAACGCAGCCCTGTCCGCTTCCTTCACGCTGAGCTAAAGAAGCTAATTTTTACACCAAAGATCAACATGTCATGTTGGACACAGACTGCAACTGTGTGACTGTGTTATTGCAGCTCAGTGCAGCAAGAAATCAAAATCATTCTTTTCAGTTTTGTTAGATAATTATGCTCAGTGCTGCCTGGAATGTAACACATGCAGACGAGAGCAACAAAGCCTTAAATAGGATGTGAGTCAGACTACACCCAAACCTCCATTAAAAAAAAAAACCTTCAGAATTGGCAACAAGTCAATACACAGCTACCAGCCAGGCAGCTGGTGTTTGAAGAATGCACTATAATTGATTCTGTTATTTTACCAAATTGGCAGGTGCTTTGTTTAAGTCTGAATGTTGGGGGCGGGGAGGGTGTGGCAGTAAAGCGCCTGTTTAGACCAGACTGAGTGTGTGAAAAGCTCTTTCATATGTACTTCCTGTCTAATTGAGTAAAGTAAGTTATGCAGGTCACTTAATCTGAATCAAACCTTATATGAATAATGACATGTTCTGAATGAAAACCAAGACGGCTTTTACCAGTAAAACGCTCAACATCATTCACTGCTTCAGAGAGACAACACACGAAAACATGGCTTCCACTTCAACTTCAAGAAGGTGAAGCTGCATCTGACGCCACGAAGGATTCATCCAATCAACAGCAGCCTTGTCAATTTAAGATAAACCCCAAAAGAAAGTTCTACAGACAACATCACAATTCATTTCAAGTTAAAGTAACTAGGGTAATTTAACTGACTTCCTTTGTTCCTGTTGAGTTTTACATTTTTACACATTCTTTGTAAAGACAGTTTAAACTGGAGCAAAACACACAAAGCTCTACCTTAAAACCGCAATGAATGAACACAAAACACATTCTATGTAACACTAGTCTCTTTTCTGTGGCTCCAGCCTTTCATTGGACACAAAGACGTCCAGTGTGGGAGACAATGAGACATGGCCACACCCAGTTCACCCAGGTAAGACGGACACACAAGCAAACCTCCTGAGAGAGGTAACATGCTCACATTCGGCGTACGAAACAAAACAACAAAGACACGCCCTGCTACTCCATGTAACAGCATAAGATCACATTTTCATGAGTGTATCTGAAAGGCAGGGGGCACAGACAAAAAGGTATTAACTTTCCCAAACAGTACTCTACTTCTGTGTCATTTCTAAAAGAAAATAGATTAAATTAAAGGCCAAATCAATGAGGTGTTTTTTTTTTTATACCACCTGGGACTTGTTTTCACAGTTCAGATTTAACAAAGCAGTTTCCTGGTTCAACCTGACATGATAAACATACTGTAGTTGTCCATGACCTCAAGAAAAAACTGTCACACAAATGGCAAAAATTCACGGGTTCCTGTTTCTAAAATGTCTAAAATATCTTCAGGTTTTCTCTGTCTTCTGTAATTACGTATCTTTGGCAGGTCAAAGGTTTTATGCACTTTAAGAAAAAACTGTATGTTATCTCTTCTCACTTACTCAAACAACATTTTACACAATATTACTAAAAACACAAGTCAAGATGTCATGACTCTCATTACCTGAGCGGCAGTGGGTGCACGGCAGGCAGCGGCCCATCCCGTTGGAGTGCTCGGTGTAAGTCTGTCCATGCTCACAGGGAAGACAGGTGCCTTGTTCCAGGTCTCTTTCACAGCCCTTCAGCACAAAGGTTCCTGCAAATACACAATCAGACAACAACCCAAAGGGTAAATACACACACTCATTCTTACAGCTAATTTAAGGCCGTGTGAAGCCTGACGTCATTAATTTGATGCGTTTCCAGTGGGATATCAGCAACGCAGAGAGAGACAGTTGATTAAAGTGCAGAGGGACGGGATTTTGAGTTTTTCTTTGTTTATACATGTAGATTCACTATTTTACAGAAGATGACAGGTTTCCAGGCAGCTAAAGTCCACATTTCATGAGGGCGAGAAGAAGCACACCAACTGATTCACTGAACAACAGCTATCTGACCTCCTCCACTGCTCGGCTGTCATGCTTAGAATTTTTATACTCAGTTTACGCGTGTCATGAATAAAACCACTTGATTCTCATGCGTTTTCAGGATTTATCTGATGCACGAATGGAAAAAAAAAGAAAAAGAAACAGTAGGGAAAGGAAAAATCGCAACAACTGGCAAGAGTGCAAGAAAACAGAATCATAAAAGTGGGAAAAACATAAAATCCACAATTTTTCTGCAACCAAGTGTCACAAGTAATAAATATTAATTATCTCCCACAATTCATTTTGTACTTTCTAAAGGCCTTGTTTCATTTGTCACTGTGAATGACACTTTTAGATGTAAGAAACTAGTTTGCAAGAACAATGTGATAAAAACAACCTCAAGGTTTTAAACACTTTTAAATGTTCATGCGCACCTAACTGGATAAAGCGGCATGTGTTTTAGAAATAAAACATTGGTTTATAACACTGGGGATTTACTGGTGCTGAATGTGAACCGAAGAAACCGAAAGTTTTATTTAAAAGAAAAAAACAAAATTACAAAACCTGAGCTGACTGAATATAAAATAGGATTTCTTAGAATTTGGACTGGTAAATGAAATAATGAAATCAGCTAGCAGCAGCATGCACTAATTGCATCTTGGCTAAATAAGTTCTGAGCTAAATAAAAAAAGTTAACAGCCTTAGGAAATTCTTTACATAATAAATTAATAATTGGTAATTATTATTTAAAAATAGCCTCTACTTCATATCCTGCACTCTTCAGTTCACTTTGTGCTTCAGTCTGATCTGCTGAGATGGAGCAGTTTGCCTTCTGCTTCATTCTTTCCAGACCAGGCAAAGAGTATTCGCAAAACTCGTTTGGGATAAAGTTCAGGTTATGGTTTTGACATTTGACTTCAGCTCGGCTCCAGCCTACGCTCAGTTATTTTTCTATTAGAAGACACAGATCAGTGCTTTAAGATGCAGGAAACAATGCAGTGTAATGATTGCTGCTCATATGTTCGTATACTCTTCGCTCAGTGTGATCCTCCTTACCAGCCTGACAATTGAGGCAGCAGAATCCCTGGTGGAGGTACTGCTCGTTCTCGACACAGGTCCTGTGTTGTCGGAGGGTGAGGTTTCTGTATTCATCGCCGGACCACTGAGATGCTGGAGGGTCGGCTGCGTGACACACCAGCCCAAAGAGTGCTGCCACCAACACCTGAGTCTTCACGGTCAGCAAGAGGAAGAGCGGGAAAAAGAAAAGACAAATTATTATGTGTATCCACACTGTACACAGTCACCCACTCAAACTCATTAGATGAAGGACAGTAAAGAGGAGAGTCTATCTTCATAGGAAACCTTGTGTGAGCAAGCTATGACTTAATTTGAACCATCTGATCTGAACATCTGCCGTGGGAAAGCAATTACGGGAGCCATGCAGCTGGTCCTATGTGTGCAGGATGCAGAGCTATACAACTACATGCAGCGCAACAGGCGACCAAACTTAATTACTCCATGATCTGGTTTTCTTATAGGCCAGGTTTAAAAAGCAGAGACTCTTGTTTCCTCTGTTGTGGGTGTAGCAGAGAGGGTTTGATAAGGTATCTCAGCTAACACCCGCACGGTGCCCATATCAAGTGTGATTCCAGAAAACCATTCATGTGCAAGATAATAACAGGCCTGTATAGGTGGGGTACTGAGAAGAATATGGCCGAACACTTTAGTGTGGCCCCCAGGCGCTGGTGTTTATTCACACGCTTTTCACCATGTCAATGTGAGAAGGCCCCATTCACTGGCAAACAACACACTTTAGTGCCTCTACTTCAAATGACCCACATTCTTAAAGCCCGGCTCTTTGAATGCCACGACATGCGACACCGCCATGAAGCGCCTCAAACGCAATGCGACACCTCCTGGGTAAATGAGAGGCCTAGATTTGGAGGTTTTGTCTCTCCTGTGCTCCAGCCGCCCCCCCGCCCCCATCCATCCCCTCCCCACCCCCACAAGCCCAGGAGAGAAAGGAACAGGTTAGGGTGGAGCGGGCCAGGTTGAGGGTGAGAAAGAGAAGGAGGGGGGTCGATTAAAAGAGAGAAATTGTAGACAGCATGTTGAAGATGGGATGTTCTGGGGGGAATAGGCGGTTTAAAAGGACAGTGTGGGAGAATGAGAGGAAGAAAGACTGAGAGCAGACAGACAGAGGCAGAGGGACAGGCTGGAGCTGAGACCAACTCCTGACGCTAGACTTGGCTCTCTGGAGGGCCGCCATGCCTTGTTGTTCAAAAGAACTTTCCCCTCTCTCTCTCTCTCGCCTTTTCCCTTCTTCCTCTCCCTCTGCTCACGTCAGACTTTCCAAAGACGCTAAGAGGCAGACGGCCGGCAGAGCAGTCACAATCACACCATTTAGATCTATCCAAACATTCTGGGGAGGGCGGGGGGCAGAAGAGAGAAGGAAAGGGGAGGGAGATAAAATGGGGGGGGGGACTAACAGCTTGCATGACACAGGGTGAGTCTTTAGACTTGAATACACTATGTGTATGACTGCAGGGTGGGGGAAGTAGAGAGAAATGGAACTGGGGAAAGAGTAAGTAGAAGGCCGTGTGAAAAGGCAAGAGAGAAAAATCTGTGTATAAGCACATGTGCGAGACAAAGCAGTGGAAAGAAAAGATGGGAAAAAAAGACAAGAGGGAAAGAATGAGCTGCACTTTGACAGTGCAGAAGGAGAATGTGAAATTTCAATCAATGCACAAAAACTTTTCTTTTCTTCTGTTTTTTTAAATCCAGCAGTGAGTAGCTAATAAACTACTCTGCTCCGTCAAAAGTCAAACCTCGTGTGCCTCTGACAGTGAAGATGCATAGAGATTACATCACTTCCAGTCTTTGTTCAGTTCAGGGCCTGTTATTCAAAACATTCCCAGGTGCAGCCAACCTCAGCAGCTAACCTGGTCTGCTCAGCAGTTGAAGGTTGGTGCATAGAAGATCCAATCGTACTTTATAAAGGGAAGTAGGGCTGATACTATCAATTATTCTCACTATCTATTGATCTGCCGATTATCGATAAAGAGCAAAGCAGCAAATCCTCACAATGAAGAAGCTGCAACCAGTTTTTCAGCTGATGATTAATTTCCTGTCTGTGTTACAATGACTCAACTAACTGTTTCAGAAAGAAAAGAAAATTTGCTACTGATACTGGGACACTGGCTTAGGAGAGACTTTTTTTAATGTGATAGCAGAGTTGTACTTGTAGATAACTGCTTCTCCGTGTGTTTATGTGACAGTCCAAAACAACTCATCTAAGTGTGAGGGAAACCCGCTTTGTGCTACTTGCCAAACGCAGCCTGCTCGCACACAAGGAAAACGAACAAGACCATCAACATGTGTTCACACTAATATCCTAAGGCTGCTGAGCTACATAGGCACAACTGTGCTGTATACATAAACACTATGGGTAGCCTCAATGTGGCTTAGCTTTACCTCTATAACCAAGCGTGGAGGAAGGCTGGAGTAACTGTAACCTCAGTGCAGAAAGCCCTCCAAACCCACAATCCCTGGAAACTCTCCAACCCCCCGGCTGAAGTGGTTCAGTCCACTTCGCAGTCCTCTCTATCCTCTGTACAATGAGTGGGCTGGGCTGCAGATTACTTGGTAAAACAGTGTCCTATTGTCATGCTCTCAGTCTGCATGTATGATAGGCCAGTACCATGCTTGTGTGGATGCAAGTTAAACTAATAAAAGTTACAATAAAATAATGACAGACCTTCTGTTTATCTGACAACAGTAGCTTCCCTCCACTTCCTCTAAACACCCCGGGTTCTTCCAAACGGCCTTGGCACAGACTCTACACATGCCATGTACACTGAGAATGTATTTGTGACTAAATGACAGGACATCCTTTCAGTCGACCTGGCTTATCAATGGGCCATTTAGGGGGCTGTGATCACTGCATATCCCCGAAGGAATTACAGTGAGCTCCATTATACATGTGTACGTATAAAAAAAAGGCCAGAAACAGAAAACAGAAAATGCGATGAACTGTTGCACCCACACACACACAAAACACATACACACACAAATAAACCAAGGGAGATTCTTCATTTCATATTGGACAGATGATTTCAATCATAGCCAACTGATAAGGAAAGACATGATGTACCTCATTATACTCCTGTATCCGGAGTAGGACCTGACTCTCCGTATCATGCTTTTCTTATTAGCCGGTCCTTTTCTTTCATCAATTGTCGGACATTTGTGATAGATACAATATTGTGCAGCCATACTCTCTGAAAGTTTAGATAAAAAAATATCTGCATAAATGAGTCAGTGCTGAGGATGTTAGATTATAAATATCAAAAGACCTCTCGTTTCAGGTCACTCGTATTGCAAGCAGAATTCTAATGGATTCATATATGACTTTCCTCCACTTACTCATGCAAGCTACAGAAAACCAATTATAAAGCCAGAGTTGTCACTTTGTAGTTTATGCAATCAATTTAATTGAGTTTTGGAGAGCAACCTAAAGTGCACAGCAATTTGTTGATCTAACAACAACTTAATCAGTTCATCAGATTATAGATGGTCAGCAGCTGGAGGGTCAGAGCCAACAACCACGTAAACTAACACTGATTACCCACCATTACTACTTTATTTCCATGCTACATGGAGGAATTTCACCATTTTGCCCCGATGATATTTAAGGAGTCTAGCACATGACAGGGTGGAGGATAGAATGAACATGTTTTGCTGCAGCTGCTGATTCGCAACGCATCATAAATGACTTAAATATGAAACGTTTAGTTCAGTTCAAATGCACCATGCGACGTGCTTTCCTCTGACCTTACCGCCGATCTTAGCTATTTCTTTTATAATACTTGAATTTGCGCTTCTTTTATTAGGTTTTATAGATTGTTGTGGACTGGCACTATTATTTTATTATTTTAGTAATTTGGTTATTTTTATAATATTTTGAACTTGCACCTCTTTTATTAGGTTTATTTATTAGGTCTTATAGATATGTTCTTTTGTCATTACTTATGCTGCTACTCATGTCAGGGGGTGTGTGAGTGTTTATTATTATTTATGATTCATGACTGTAAGAATGTTTTTGAAATTGCACTGACCTCACCAAACAAATCCCTATCGACTTAGTCGTTTGGCAATAAAGTACTGAATCTTGATCAATCTCCATCAAATACCACTGCCTCCCACGACCACAGGAAAGAGAACCCTCACCCCTCAAACCTCTTTACTGACATGGGGACAGTGTGGTATCTGCTTTACAGCTGCCACCACTTAGAGGCTGATTTGATGTCAGAGGTTAGTCAGACATCGTACAAATCAAATACACAGTGATCATCCTGTGTCTCCATGTTGCACAATGACTCTTTTTTTTTTTGTTTTCAGCTTGACTGGACTTTTTCAGTGCAAAAAAACAAAAACTAAACTAAACAAAAAAACAGCTGCTGAACTGTCATATCTAATTGTGAATAATTATCTAATTGTCTTGTCTAACTGAACACATAACTCCTAATTTCTGCTGTTGTGTAGTAGTCAGATGTATGACTGCAACTTAACAACATTACTCTCACTGTTGATAATTCTGCCTATTACTTTTTTGATTAATTGATAAACCGTTTTGTCTATACAATGTTTACAAATGCTTTTCACACCTCATCAAATGTTTAGTTTTGTCTGACCAAAAACTCCAACACCCAAAGATATTCAGTTTACTGTGATATTCGGCAAAGAAAAGCAGCAAAACTCGAACCTTTTCTAGTACTTCTGCTTGAAAAATGAACTTACCAACCCATAACTGCTCGACTATCTCATGTATGCTGTTATGTAGTATTCAAATGGCTCTCTGACCTGAAGAAACTCAAATAATGATATTAAATATGAATCAGAGGTTTACAGCACAGTACCAAACAGAACAGAAATGCACTCCTACATTCATCATTTTCTGTAGCTTATCAGTGAAAACCAGGGTCTTATGGCTTAGCACTGGTTTTCTTATGTAATTCTAATTGAACCAACATACCTGAACTTATTATTTAAGATGACACATCAAGTACAATTTGTCCTAAATGAAATTTTAATTCGATATGCAACATTTTAGTATAATTCTGATTTCTCCGAGCTGACCTTGACAGGACAGTGAACGCGCTCTGAGCTCCGCTTTACAGATAAAACCTCGCATTCACTGGAGGCACGAGGTGACCATGCATGACTTTCCTTCAGTGATAAATTACACTGACATTTTGTGTTAGATGATGAAGACCAGTACGACCAGGCTCGTGTCAAGTGAAAGAAGCCTGACACTTGCTAAAACTGTAAATAAATCAGAGTTCAGTCAAGCTCGGGCACATTCATCATTATAAAGCTGAATGATACACCAGGATGACACCCAGGCCAGCTTAAAGCAGATGGATAAAAAAAATCCCTAACAGTGTAAGAACAGTGTTGTTGAGCGCACACGTCAACAATTACACGCACACACACGCACACGCATACAATAGAGTACACAATCGCACATACAGTGTGTGGGAGCGTGTGAAAAGCGGCCGCCCCCTCCTCTCAGGGTGCACAGGAAGCCTGAGACAATACAGAGGCTTCATGCAGGGTTCAGCTCCAAACTGTTCCCTCCACAGCAGCCTGCTTCAGAGCAGGCCCAGCACCCGATTAGACCCACAACATATCCGCTAGGCAGGATATTTATAACTCAGGGAAGCAGCAGCTCCACGACACGAATTCTTGAGTTTCCTCAGGAGGTATGCTTCACTGATTAGACGAGTGTGACGGTGTGTCACAAGCAGGTTAGGTAACATTCACCTTCGTACCAGAAAAAAACAAAAAAAAAGAGAGAGAGAAACAACAAAAACAATCTGCGATGGCGACAGCTTTAATAAATTTCCTGTCAGTCATTCAGTCAACCACAATATAGTGAAATGACTGATGCCCTGACGTTGATTTTAACCACATTCAAATATCGCTACAGTTTGATGACTGAAAGAGAGGGGGCTGCTGAAAGTTCAGAAAGCTCAAGAGCTGAAAGCAGGTGCACCATGACACACTTTTTCCAGAACTGTTTGTGTTGTAAGGTCAAGGTGGTCTCTGTGATTGCCAAAAGTTGGTGCCTCACACCAACGTCACAACATCATTGTGACTCTTAGGGTAATGTTATGTGGGATAAGGGAGGACACTGAATTTGAACGTCAACAACATTCACAAATTGAATTTAGAGATTTGTGTGCAGGAGGGTTATTAACTTAGGCTTTTCAAATTCTGATTAGGCCCTTCACAGAGAGGCAGAGCGGGGGACTCACAAGACAACTCCAGGAGGGAGAGAACGAAAAGAGCAAGAAAGGATGACTAATAGATTAAAGTATGTGCAGGAATCCATCACCTCGCTCTGGAGACAATCACATTAGCTCCATTAAAGCTTGTCTTTGTGTAAAAGGGGAGGGGGAAAGAAAAAAAGTTGGTGAAGCGCCGGCAGTTTATAGACTTCTCTATAAACACACCACAGTAAAAATGTAGACTATGTGACTGGTGAGGCAGGTCAACAAGGACTTAAGTGACCATCAATAGCTGGAATTTATTTCGGATTTATGTCTTTGTAAACAGAAGTCCATTCTCTGGACAAAGGTTGAATTTGTTCTGAGACTAAACACTTCTGTTACAATCTGTTCATTTGTGCAGGAGAGCAGGAAGTCAGGGGATACAGCACTGATGCAAACCTTATGCCACTATGGTTTCATGTTGCGTCACGTTTCTGTTTCCTCTGAATGTCAGTGCCGCCTACAGTGCCACCTTCTCTCTTTTTTAGCTATTAGGTGTGTGAAATTTACAGCTGCAATTAACCATGACTGTCGGGATCAGTTCATCTGCTGATTATTTTTAGATCCATCAATAAATTGTTTGACCTTCAAACCTAAGAATTAGTCAGAACTACTCGTCACAATTACGTACAGCCTGAGGACATGTCATCAAAGCAACAGTTCAGATATTCAGTTTATGATCACACTGCACAAAGAAAAGTGGAACTTCAGAAGCTGGAACTTGGAAACTTTCTGCATTTTTTGCTTGCAAAATTATTGAAACCCTTAATCAATTATTAAAGTAGTTTACAATTTTTAGTTGTTGACTAACTGTTTGCTTAAATGCCCACATTTGCTGTTATGACATACAGTACAACAAAACTCTGTGACCCCCCCCCACTTAATAGTTTCCTCCTGATTATATATTATTAATCAATATTAATCAATAACTTTGTTGATTCAATGTCCAAAAACAGTAAAAAAAATCATGACAATTTCTCCCAATCCAAAGTGACATCAGTTTCCAAAGATATTCATTTTCTGTTATGTAAAAGAGAAAAGTATTCCTTTCAGTGAGCATTACATTTGCCTCTTTAAACAGGAAACAGGTCAAAACAGAATTGTGTTAAAAAAAACAAAAACAGAAAGAGCAGAGAGCAGTTTTGTGCCTTTTGGCAACCAGTATGCATTCCGGGTGTAATGTCCTCAAAGAGGACAGTATACCTCTGACTCGTGATCTGACCCGTCAGATGACTTCTGTACACATGGTAGAGCGATGTGTGGGAGTGAGGAGCTCAAAGTGGTTCACAAATTCCTGATGACACTGTGTGTGTTGTGGACTTTAGTAAGTTTAACTTTATTTTTGATCCCAAGGGGCAATTTGCCATGCAGCAGGAGAATATGCGGGCTGACATGAAGGACCACACAGCCAGACACAAAAACATGTGAACGACGTTAGAGTTAAACCCTCTCAGCTCACACAGCTAGCCATCCACGGGAGAGCCACTTCCTCCGCAATCACAGTCAGGACCAAATAATTAGCCAAAGAAGAATGAAGCTGGTGAGGTTAATCTGTTTATCCAGTGATGTTTGACACACTACATTTTTCCCCTCTTATCTCGAGCTGGATCGAATGCTGACTTGCCTCTGTTGGTATTCTTCACCTGCACAGGTGGCACTCCCTCAGTGAGTCAGTGGGTGGACAAATAACTGAGGAGTTATCACCTTAACAACAGCAGCAACAGATCAATCACAATAAACAATCCGCCAGCTATAAAAGATCACTAACTCTGTCGGCCCTCTCCTACGCATACCTGATTCTGACATGCAAACACAAAAAGCCACACAACCACTTGGTATCTGACAGTGAGTGGGTTGCACTTTGTTGCATCATTCAGTGTCCATGTAGCTTCTCTAAGCCACAGGCTGGGATAGAAGTGTTCACATGGTCACCGTGCAGAGCAGCAAGCAGCTTTTACAGAATCAGGAACTCCTGAGTGGCCGATCTGTGGACCACCGCTCAGTCCCCAGAGACACAGTTTGGCCTCCACTTGTCCCAAATGTCAGTCCTGCCCTTGTCTGTGTTGTCCACAGAGACAGAGGGGGATATTTCCTGTGTGAACCAACACCCAGGCTCACAGTAAGCAATCACAGATAAAAATCTAGTGTACATTTGCATGGGCATGACAAGTCTAAGAAGTAAACTGATGCCACTAATATCAGCATATCTGTGTACACTAGACAGGAAGTTTACTGGACGGTCAGGCACGTACACTCAAGTCAATTTGAAGGGGTGTGTGTGTGTGTGTGTGTGAGAGAGAGAGGGGGGATTAGAGAGAGGGGGAAATGGGGAGGGGGTGAAGTTTCCTCATAGTCCCTTAGCAACAAGGCCTGCTGGCGAGGCCTCCAGAATGTACTGTGGTTTACAAAAGAGATAAACATTGACTTTGCCACCCGGAGAAGTAAATCTGATTTCAGTAATGGAACACTGCATGACTTAAAAGCACAGATCAGACAACGGAGAAAACAAACAGTGAAGCTCCAGGCACATCAGCAGATGTTACATTTACTTTAACGACTACATTTTTAAGGAGCAGAGCTACAGTAAGCATCTGTGATGAAATATCCCAGTTTAATGACTCACACCGTTGCCCTTATCAACCACAAAAGAAGGCAAGGCCTTTAATCTGCTCTGACTCATTTTCCACATCTTATCATGTACTACAATATAAACCACTACACTTACTGTTTGAGGGGAGTTCTCATAGTATCCTACATGAAACTTAATCATATATTTTGGATTAAACCGAAGGACCTTTAATAAATGGTTACACACTAAGGTCTTACAGTGAGCTTACAGTATTCACAGTGTCGGGCTCTGGTGCTGCACAGTTGGAAAAAACAACAGCCGAGGGATGAAAAGACGCCTCTGTGAAGGTTTGAGAGTGGAATAAACTTGAATGGAAAGACTTTTACTGTGAGACTCCGTGGCCTTAATTCACTCCCTGGCAAGGTGGATTCTTGGCTGTTTAGGGGTCAAACCGATTACAGCTTCAGACCTGTTACTAAACCCGCGATTTGAAAGCTTGCTGAAGCAGACGCACACACTCCACAGCAGGCCATAGCTGCGCTGCATTTATTAATAGAGCATATAGGGCCAGCTACATCCGCTGTGACAGACCCAGGGCCCTCATATGCTGAATGTCTGAACAATACGACCACATGATGTCCAACACAGATGGTGGCTGTAATGTGGTGGGGGGGGGGGCTGAGTGAATGATACAGCACATGTACTGTACAGAGCACAGAAACCAGAACCAGGAGCCAATAAGCTTCAGATGGGTACAGAAACAAACAATCAACAAACAACAACAACAACAACAAACACAATGTTGCTTCCTGTGTATGTGGCTCTTGCGAGACAGTGAACGGGCTTGGTTCATCTTCTCACACACACACACACACACACACACACACACACACACACACACACACACACAGGCCTGGTCGTGATTTCCAATCCCCATGTCACAGCCCATTTTCCCCCAAAGAGTCAAAGTTTGTCTGGTCAAGGCTCCGACTTAATGAAGCGGTCTGTGTTTGTGTTCTTAAAACTTTCCCGCAGAAACAGCGACAACTTGAACCAACACGTTACTTTATATCACAAACGAGACATGACTGGAGCCTCTCACATTATAACCATTAGCGGAGGTTAAACAGCGGAATAAAAGCGACTGTTGATCATATGGAGTTTTATATATATATATATCTATATAAATATACATATATATTCAACCATGCGAGTATTCAAATCGCTTATTGCCGTGTTTACTTACAGAAAGTTTCCCGACCACCGGATCGAAGTTCATCTTGGGAACTTCGAGATGAGAGGCAAATCCCGGAGAACCGGACTTCGCGTTAAAAACAAGAAAAACAAAAGAACCGCCGGTCTAAAGTCTCTGGAAACACAGGGGGGAAACTAGGCAGCCACACGAATCCAGCTTTGAAGCGATCCGTCATCCGTTTTCTTACATGAGTCTACTCTTCTAGGTCAGAAAACTTTGCGACGCTTTCCTGGGACAGGTCTCAGACACGGTCTCAGCACCGGAGAGCATTTATTTTGCTCTTTGCCTGGAGAATTGCGTCACGCAACTCAGGAGCCAATCACAGCGCTGCTTAGTTCTTTGCATTTCCACCAAGCAGACGTTTCCCCATTAAACTTCACACAAAACTACTTGAAACGTAGTTAAAACTAGTTCCACCTGCTTCAGAAATAACAACCTAATAATATCATAAACAGTTGTGTATCACTCTCACGCTCCATTTTAGTGCAGAACCAATCCTTTTACTGTTGATACTTTAAGTGCATTTAGCGAATAATACTTATTTGATTGGACTTCATCTGGATTTTGAAGTGCAGGGCTTTATTTTTTTTTTTGTTTATATACTGGTACTTTTACTGAGTCCTTCTTCCACCGCTGTGGTTTGTAATGGATCATCTCATCATCTCATCTCATTTGATCTACTTTCACTCATCGCTAACTCACCCCTGTCACATTAACCTGACTATCTAATGTGTAACTAACCAGCAATAACAGAGTAATGTGCCACAAGCTGAAGCACCAATGAATGAGTGATACCAATGCTCCAGGCCAGTGGATCTCCAAGCAGAGGCACTCCATGGATCCTCATCACACTGAGGAATAGTTTTAATTTTACTTTATTTGAACCCAGTGAAAAAAGGAACAGCCAAGTTCAACACACTAAGTCTCTGCACCAAGAACTCTGCAGTATATAAAGGAACCCAACTATTCATTAACTGCACCATAATATTATTCAACTATTTGTACCAAGCTACATCAAACAACAAACATCCTCTCAAATGTGGTTCCTGCTGACAAAATCTTATCTAAAGTGGTGGTCTCTCCGTCTGGGGAGGAAAGAGCAGAAAATATTTGGGCAAACCTGCACTGGACCATGCTGGGGTAATTCACAAAACAAACAAACAAACAAATAAACAAACGGAGCCAAACAACCAGAGCAAATAAATCCCAGGTCTGCCACTCAGTCAGTGGCGTGATCGCAGACAGATTGAGCAATTTCCAGACACACTTATGTTAAACAGTGTCCAGCACATCTCACTTCTCATGCAATGTCTCACAGAAAACAGTGCGTTATGAAACTTTACGATGATTCGTTAAATATCTTGTGACTAAAGGCATGATAGTGGCATTACACAGGCGTAGGGAACTTGGGGGAAGTTACATTAGTGGGATTATTGCACCAGTTATAGTCAAAATGCCTGGGTGCACTCAATGGAATTGTGTGATCTGATCAAGTTAGAGATGCTGGTTTTTATAGAGTATCTGCCCTACAGTAAGTTGTCGAGTCAAAAATACTGACAGTTCTCACACGACTACATTGTTTACTCACAGTAAACTGCTGAATGCAATTTAGGAAATCAAGCTTTAAGCTCCAAAAAAGGGAAGAAAGAGAGAAAGAAAGGTTATCTGTGAGTTTGGAGCTAAAGAAGAAGCAGAGAATAAAATAAATATTAAAGAAATCATGTTCTCAGTGGAAAAAGATGATCAGACTTTACACCTATCATTTCGTCTGGAACAAACAACACAACATTCGTCCAGTTGCACACCAGATGCATCCCATCCCCTCCTGCCAAATTTAAACGGGTTTCAATTAAAACTATCTAGGAAATCTCTATCTGTATCTTCCACTTGGAACACATCCTGTGCTCCTCCTTCTGAGGTCACTGACTACGTGCTCGAAAACAGGAAGTGTATGACTGAGCTATTTGCAGGCCTATCCTGAAAGGGTCTGAATTTATGGCCACTGGGTTGATTAGTTCAGATAGTAGACTTCAGCAACAACAAATATCACAGAAAATTCTGCTATTTATCATCTGCAACTTTAGGGAGAGTGTTTGACTTTACCATTGAAGGAAGTTAGCTACTAAATGCTGTGTAGCCCAGGAAGAATTTGCATATCCTGCGTGGGAGCAGTGTGATGGCCTGTGAGTGTGTTTGTATATATGTGTATGAAGGGGTGTGTGTGCAGCAGATGGTGGTGAGTTGGAGGGTTTCTTTCACAGAAGTGACCTGCAGAGGAAAATGGAGAAAAAAAATAAAGGGAAGGGAAACCTTCCTGAGCGTCAGTAACTTATCTTGTGACGCCTGCTGGGTATTGTTTCACTTGCAGTTTAGGAAGAAAGTAAGAAAAAAAAAGAAAAAAGGAAAAACTAACATAAAGAATTAGCCTTAAAATTATTCTCATTGTTTGTATCAACCACAACATAGACAAGTCCCCCAGTCTCTTATTTCATTGCAGTCTGCCTGTTGTATAGAGATTTGCTTTAACTGTGCTATAAATTTTTAAAAAAGCAACGCAGAGCAGTGGCATTATGGTTGTATTAATAGCAGAAAGCAGAACAGGAAACTGGATAAAAATGGATCCACGTTCTTTAAACAGCAGCAACATGACAGAGAGCGTGGCCTTGCATCACCTCTGCAATTTTTATTTGATGTAACGGGACATCAAACCCAGTTTCATGCTCAGCTCACATTAATCATTTATCTGTGCTGTGTGTTAATATTTGTAAATGGGGCTTAAATGGCTGCAGCCCTCGGGACACAGTTTCTGTGAGAGTTCACTGCCACAGGGTCATGACTGCCTGTTTACAGTCATGGGTGAAAGGTCGCCGTGTGAATGCTGTGCTGAGATGAGGGGCCGTAGCCTGACACAGAAGTTGATGATGTTGTTTATGTTGCTCTCATCCTTGTGTGGAGGACGGGAGTCTGACATTCATCCAGTACACTCCTCCTCCTCCTCTTCCTCCTCCTCCTCCTCCTCCTCCTCAAGCACACAGACACACAAGTGGAGTGAAAACACATCAGCGTGACACAACAACAAATACTCCAACACACAAGTGGTGGTAATCAACATTTTTTACATTAACAATGGGTCACATGACCACTTTTACATGAACAAGGTCACTCATAATAACAAATCCACAGACAATTATCAACTCCATGAGCCTCCCTCATCTTTACGTAGCATTTTAGCTTCTTTAAGCTGTTATTTTCTACTTTGGGTCACTCCAACTGCTCTCATCAACAGGCAACTGTTTTCAAAAACGAGACTGAGAGTCTACAGCTATGCTACAGGCTGCACTTAGGCACAAGGGTGCTTTGTACAAACACAGTGGTTCTCAAACTGTGGGGAGGGGGAACATAGAGCCACTGCAGGGGCTGTGTGGATGACCAGAGGAAAATTATGGAGTGAACCTTAGTTGAACGAATATAATTTATATAGTGAAAATAAACAAAGAAGAGTTTGCTGATGCTATCGTACTGACCTTTATTTCACTAAACTTAAACTTGGATCCCTTTTTATTAGTTGCTTCTGTCATTAACAACTAATGAAAATTGTGGGTGAACGGGTTTTTGGCTTCAGCATGCCAGAGAGAACCACTGAACTAATGGTAGAATGCTAACATGCTGGCAATGACAATCCTGACATATTAATGCTAACCAAGAGTAACGTTTGAAGGAGACATAATTATTTCTACCAAATTTCATATCCATCCATCCTGTATGTGCTACAATGTATCAGTTTAAGACCTGGATGTTTCCCTGTGGAGATGATGGAGAACAAAAACAGCTAAAAAGTCAGTGAATATTGGATTTACTTTGGCCAGAAACATGACTCCAAATTAATGCTACTGTTGCTTCATGTTGGTGTTTGGATATGTAAATGTGCAAAATATTACTAACAAGTTTGGCTTGTCAACCGCTTGGTGATAAAATGGGTGATAATAAATCAGTGTTGCACATACAGCCTGGTTCTGCTGCCCCTGAGTGGCTTAAAAATCAGTAATTGCAGGTTTAATTCAAGATGGAAGGAATATATTGTATCAAGATGCTACAGCCATGCTATCTGCCCTCTTTGTGCTTTGAGCTAAAATGTGAAAATGTGCATGCTAACAGTCTCACATTGACTATGCTAACATGGTTAAAAATTCTTCTGCATCAACATAAAAAAACACGACACAATTAAAGGAAATCCTTAAAATTGGATGATATTTCAAAATAAAACAATATCTGAGGCCTCAGCCGTAAAGGATGGAAATCTTTTGAAGAGTACCTTTGTGTATCTTTAAAACAATTACCTCTTAGTACCAGTGGAAAAAAAAAAATCAGCTCAAGCCAAGTTCCTAAAGTCATTTGACAAAAGCCGAAGACAAATGATGTGGGAGTTCCTGGCAAAAAAATACTGGAAATACATTGTCAAGTGTCTTATTGTGAAATCAGCGAATAGTTCCTTACACACACACAGTTGGAGGATCTGTGTAAAGGAAGGTATTTTCTTGTGAGTTAGAAAAAAGGAGTTAAAAGTGAGGCCGGTGAAAGCGAGAGGGAGGCGTGAGAGAAAAGCGTCTTGACTGGTTTTGTCTGGTTGAAGGCAGGCTGCATATTAACACTCTGGATTACGATTGAGTGAGGAATGCTGGTCTTTGTTGAAACCTTCGCGGTGATGTCATCAGTACTTTCCCTGGCACCACCTGTGCAGGATTTAAAGGCGGGCCGCAATCAGTGTTGCAATGTGGCCTGATTTGTCACCTGACTCTGATTTTTAAAGGAGTTTTTCCATAGAAGACATACAGTGCTTCAGTCAGTAGCTCCATGAAGATTAGCTGCCCAGTGAACTGTGTAAACACTGGCAAATCTGAGTGTTTGTGTGAGCTTCATACAGGAATGTGTGTGGGTGTCAGTGTCTGTATGGTGTTGTATACACTGTGTGATTTAGGAGAGAAAGTGGCATGAATAAATAATAAGACAGATAAGTTTGAGTAAGTCGCAATGATTAAAAGCAGAGACGTGGAGAAGTGTTTGTGTGTGTGTGTGTGTGTGTGTGTGTGTGTGTGTGTGTGTGTGTGTGTGTGTGGATAAAGAGTGAGAGACAGCGGTGAAAGAAATTCAACATAAAGAAAGTGTGTTGGAAAAAGACAGTGAGTGGGAATTAAAGGAGGACTTGTGGCAGAACCCACAGTGCTGATGTTAGCTGTCTGATCCACTGAGAGACAGTTGGCAGCAGACTGTCTACCAGCCGCAAATGTACAGTAATTCAAAGCATGCGACGTGACGCCGTTCCTCGCGAGCTGGGGCTGCAGTCAAAACCCCCTCACCACCCACCCACACGCATGCACACACATGTGCACACACACGCACTGAAGCGATATTCCCAGTAAAAGTAACAAATGCGCTGAGCGCTCTGCTCCACGTGATGCAATTATTCACAGTTCCATAGCAAATTTGGGCTGAAGCTAATCTCATAACTAAATGGCATGGCGCCTCTTGCAAGAACCAGATCTTCCAAACAACTGAAAGGAATTCAGCTTACTGGTGTCAGTAGCTCGGCTTTACTGCATCCAAAGTTTACAAGAAAAAGAGGTCAACAAAGTTAGTATGCAATTATCATAATACACTTACAGTCAGTGGTGTGCAAATAGGATTTATTGCCTCAGTCAATTAGTGTTTGGCAGCTACATAACTAAGCTTCTGTTTCAGAATATTCAGCACAGAGAGGTATTTTGTTCTCGCCATCTGCACCAAGTCAAAGTTCGGAGTTGGAACATGGACAGATTTTTGCCTTGAAAGTAAAGATGAAGTTGCCGTGGTAACAGACGAGAAACAGATTTAAGATTAAGAGCACAGAGATTGAGAAATGAAAAAAAATGTTAACAGTAAAGAGTTGGTGAAAGGAAAACAAGATTCCAGCTTTTGTAGGTTAGTTCTCATGAGCTTCACATGACTTGCATTTAGCCCTTCTCTCACCCCCCCGCCCTTCATTCCCCTGTTTCTCCCTCTGTGCTGAGCGAGCCCCTCCCCCCCACCACCTCTTCCCCTCCTCCTTTCCTCTGCCACTTCCCACCCCGCTCTCCCCCCTCCTCCTCTCTTCGCAGCACATAGACTTCCTGTGTGTCCTGGCCTGAATGGTATGCGCATGGAGTGGGTGTCTGGGAGGCCTTTCATCCGGCATGGAAAGAAAAGAGAAATCAAGAGAGAGGGTAAAAAAAAAGAGAGAGTGAGAGAAGAGAGTCATCTTTAATCCGTTTGAGTCAGAGCAGTTGTCCAGAGGCGAGTGGGGTGGGGCGTATTAGACGGGGTGAGAGGGCTCTGGTTGTGCCAGGGATGTGTGTGTAGCGTCTGGAGGGGAAGAGCGAGGTCTACTGAAAAAGCCTGCAGCCTGCCTGTTTGCCTTTCTGGGACAGATGACATCCGGCTGGGACATGGTCTGCATGGCTGAGTGACCATACTAAACTAGGGCAGGTAGAATAGATAAACATTAACTAAAGCATTCATGCTCTACTGTGGGAAAGGGGCTAAGTATCCAGTAATTTGCAGAATTTGCAATGACTAAACAACACTTGTGTTGCGTACTGTAGCAGAGTTGGAATGAGAATCTTGCAGCTCCTGCAGCCCCGTGGGTGAGTGCTGAGCTGCATTTGGCGTTGTCAGACGGGGTGTAGCTGGCTGCTGAGTGCCAGGCCTGATTGGACCCTACCCACACTGTGAAGGGGCACACATGGAAGTCTGTGTGACTACCTCATGTCATGGAAACAACCTACAGCTGTGTGTGTGTGTGTGTGTGTGTGTGTGTGTGTGTGTATGTGTGTGCACATACGCAAACACAGAATGTCTAGACATGCCTAGACAAGATAATCTTTGATTAAGAAGAAAGCATACAGTGCCATCTGCTGTTTGGGGTTTCATTGTTACTCTCAGCTGCTTCTGTCTTTATGGACAATATAAAAGTTTAATAATGTCACTTAAATATCAACCAGTTCCTTATAAAGCTGGTGGATTATTTGGTTTCATGCTTGTTCATAAAATCATGCACAACCAGCACTTAAAACTCTTTGGTTTGTTTGCTCATCTCATGCTCATGCTGATACTGTACTAAATTAATGCATCACACTGAGCACAGTGTCACATCTTGTCATCCTCATTGCGGCCCCCCGTCTACCTGTACTACCTGCTGGTTTAGCAAAAACACCACTCCGAGCCGCTGTGTGTGTGTGTGTGTGTGTGTGCTGCAGCCGATTTTTAATTCATTAAACAGCACTGATATTACTGTGATTTAAAGTAGTTTGATGTGAAAAGAAAATTAGGAGGTCGTTGATTGCGTATTAAATCTTCACACATTAATCATTTAAACATACAAATTTTTAGTGGTGAGAGCGAAGCTGCATTTTCCAGTAAGGAACGCAGGATTCATTATCAGCTCCAAGATGCTTTACATAAAAGACAGTCCTGTGTATAAATTTGTATAATCAGTACATACTGTATTAAACAGGAGGTGAAATAATAAAGCATAAAAACTGAATTATTTGCATTATATTAAGTTTATTACAGGCCTGTAAGACAAAACCTCACTGACTCAGTTAAACGCTTTTCAGTGTTACATATATCTATAAATTAGGCACAAGCTGAACTTAAACAAGCATAGCATCTTTGTTTAAATGGGTTCTTTGGTGTTGCCTGCAGCTCTTAACCTGTGAGAGTACAACATCGTTGTGTTTGTTCCATCTTTAAAGTGTCGTTCTGTAACCGCAGAAGAATGATATGATGTTATATGTTGGAGAAAGAGTAGATGTCAGTTTCACCAACTGTTGGCAACTGTGAAAACCAAGGCTGGCTACAACCAAGTACTACTATAGCTACAAAGGAACCAAAGATGTATAAACCACAGGAAAACAGTAAGCCATATGCTTTCACTGCATATTTATTTCAACACAATACAGTATAATATATACAGTTTCAAAATTGCAAATCTCTGAAAAAGAAAAGAAAAGAAACTGAACCTGGCCAAGGAGAACATCACCAGTGATAAGCAGTATGGCTGTCACTTTTCACCTTCTTAACATAGCACTTAAATCAAATGTTCAGTACAGATAGTGTATCGAGAGGTTTCAAATCAAACATACATAAATGCGTTACACAGTATTACATAACTATTTGATGAATAAAATTATACTTATTCAACATTTCCAGCAGTTTCATTTGATAAATAGTCATATGAGAATAAGATTTAAAAGGCAGTAGTTTCCATCCTGGAACAAAAAGCAGTAGAAACAGCAAAAAGAAAAAAAAAAGTAATAAAGTTTTAAATGAAACTTTCACCACATTTGATGTAATGATATTGTTTTACTCAAGTTAGCATTGTTTTCTATTTTCTCCGAAGCAATGCAGATCTTAAGATAGTAGCGTTGTGAGAAAAAACACATTACATCACACATCTGAACGAGCTCAAATAGTAGCACTACTATAGGCTGGATTTTCCAAGGACATGTAGTACAGCTTTTTAAAAGTCACACACAACTTCCCTTCACACACTCACCCTCACACACACATACTCACTGAGTCATTGAGTTTCTGTAAAGGACACTGACGGACACACTGAGCATCCTCAGGTGGCAGATGGTCACATCATTTTTAGTCAGCTCATTGTCGCTGTAAGTTCCTGGCATCAGAGATAACAGGTTTAAATGCTTCAGGATTCTTAGGAAACACCTCTGCAGTGTGTACAAGGTGGGCACTGTGCATGGCAATGAACAATACAGCTTGCATATAACATACTAGTTTCTTTGATATGGTGTATAATTAAAAAAAAACATTCTGGTCAAACTTTCTGATGACACAAAACCCACATAGAGAGGCACAATTAGTTAGAAAATTGTGTGATTTGTGTGATGCACAACTCACGTAACTATAAACCAAAAAAAAAAAAGAACAGATTCTTTATCAATTTTGCATGTGTATGTATATATGTCTGTGTGTGTCAGTGAACGCGAGGGCAGGGGTTGGAAACAGCAAAGTAGATGAAAAAATCTATATATTAAAAAAAAAAAAAAAAGTATGATGTTCAATAATTGTAAGAAAACTCCATAGTTCAAGGTGGGTATGAGAGAGTTTGAGTGGACACAAAGGGAACAAAAAAAAACGGGTTTTCGGAGTAAGATCTGGCAGCATAGCTCCCTGCTGTCCAAGCCTTGAGCCAAAAAGTCAATTTCAGTAAAGTTTCAAGGTCTTCTGCCAAAAAAAAGATAAAAAAATCCAGAAGCAAAATCCAAATGTAATCTTCAACTCAAACAGTGACCATAAAATCTTTATGAGGTGTCATAAACCAAGACGTCGTCGCTGTTTGTTATAGATCTGCATAGCAAGGTATGTTTCCTTCCCTGACTGGAAACCATTGAAAAATAAGGGAATGTGGTCTAACCATGATCACTTGTGCAGAGACGACGACAAAAGTAAAACCTTTCTCAAGTACTTTCCACTGTGATGTGGAAGAACGGGTGCTGTCCATCGGCGTGAAGGTGTGCTGGAGAGATGTGGTGTCATAATGCCTTGGATATACCCGTTCTCTACAGGACGACTTTTCCATCAAGTCCCAGACCCCAGACTTCTTTATATGCAATAGGTAATTTGGTTTCTCAGTAGACCATCAGCTTTCATCCATCTTCTGCAGCATTCTGATCCTTGTTAAGACACTCAACATGATGCCTGTCGAGACAAATGTCCTTTTTCAAGCTTTCTATCTACTGGAAAAACGTCAGTTAGTGTTGAAGCGGTTGTGGTATTTTCCGGTGATGTGCAGGATGGATGAACAGTGTCTGAGCACCTGTGTGAGTGCTCTCTTCAGGAAAAGTCCCATCTTTGGCATTATTTCTTATTAATTCAGGAGAAATGCCTATAGAGAAAAATGTTTGTGTCCCCTCTTGTCCTCCCATACACACTGTGCTGCCTTTGCTTTTTTGTTCCCTTGGTACCTGCCCCTAAGAGGTCTCTGTACACAGCTGGAACGGAGCGTTATATCCCATTTCTTATGACAGGAGGAGACCTGACTGATCCCATCACAAGCTCAGATACATCTGTAAATACACGTAATTGTTTGGATAAAATCTAAGGTTACCAGAAACAATTTACCACACAGGGCCTTATGGAGGGATATATTGTGCACCTCAGCAGTCAGGGCAAGTCATGATTTTGAATGGAGTGATGATACGTCAGTGGGTTATGTTGTGGATAATAGTTCAGAAAAGTCCTTTACCTTGGATGTTTTTTTCCTCTTTTGAGAGCAGTTACAGTAATAATCTTTTTCTCCAAGAAAAGCAATGTTTGGCACCATTAGCTGACACTGCAGCTCCTTGGACTTTGAACTGGTAAGATTGCTCTTCCAGGTGGCTCAGCGGGAGAGATTCATCTACAGGGGTCAGCATGCAAAAAGTTAGCAGGAAATTCTTGTCTGCGTTTCTGGAAAGTAGCTGCTGATCCAAAGTCAGCAGCATGTATTGGAATTACCCATTTTCTGTAGAAAAAAATGGTCCAAATCAATGTCACAGTATCAAACAATTCCATGTAACTTTAACAGATCACTTCAAAACTAAGACTTAAAACCTCTCTAACTTTACAGTTGGTCCATACTGATTTTGTTTATTCTTGAAATCTCTGAAAACACCATGATTTCTGCAGCTGACTGTGCTCCCTCAAATGAAAGGAAGGAAAAAAAACAAATCGGATTAATGAAATTATTTCTCAAGGGTCTGCTTCTCTGTCTCAGGCTGAGGTTAAGGATCTGTGAAGTAAAGCACCTGAAAAAGGTAGAACTATTAGAGATAAAGATACTTCTAGAGCCGTAATGATTGATTGATTGGCTAGTGGAGTGACAGAAAATTAAGATTAAGCGCCAAAAAAAAAAAAAAAAAAAAGAATTGGTTGCAGCTTATTGGGAGTAAATATTTGCTGGTTTTCTTTTTCCTCTGACATTAAACTAGCTATCACTAAATTTTGGACCTTTTTTTGACAAAATACATTTGACTGTGGCAGTCAATCAGTAGGTGCACTCCCAGGCAAAGATTTTCACTGTACTGTCAGCTGTATTTTCCTGCTTAGCTAAGGTTTAGTTCCTGCTGTCCCACAGTGGCCATCTGTGTAAGTGGTTTAACTCAGCGTGTGATCTCCATGTGAATCAGTATCTTCCAGGTATAAATTCCAAGTTTTGGCCTTTTTACACACTGACCTTTTCAGCTGATAGTGGAGAATCAGTCCCTCCTTTGTTTTCAGTTTGATTATTTGGCAGCCACGGTTCACTGAGAACAAATTGTCAGGAACTCCACCTATCGAGTGAAATACATATCTCTGTGGTTGGATGTCTCCATGAATATTTCCATGAATACACAAATCAACAGGACTTTGGATTAGCCAGTGCAGAGCCAGTGTGAGCACGCTTGAAGCCATGTCCTTCTTTGGCAGGTTGAAGATGAAACCTGGAGAAGACTGATACCACTCTGTCATCTGTCCACCACATGTAAGGTTATAACCAGGAGCTGGTTAGCTTAGCTTAGCATGAAGAACTGTTGTTTTTACACACCACTAGACAAATGAGATTAATTAAATGTTCTTAAGTGGGGTTGGAAGGCAGATTTTGATTACCTTTGGACCAGGCAAGACAAGCCTTTTCTCCCTGTTACTGGTCTTTATGCTAAGCTGAGCAGCAGCTGTAGCTTCATATTTACTATAGTTATTAGAGTGGGATCTAACTCTTGGCAAGAAAGCGAAAAGCTTATTTCCCAAAATGTCAAAATAAGCCTTTCAGTACTTTGAAGGAGGGAATGACACAAACATTGTTTCACCTGGTCTGACTGACTCTGATTTAGAACCAACAGACCGTCAGGCACAGTGGGAGAAGCCTCTTTGACATGTAACCCTTCTGGCTCCTCCCCACCAGGAGTTTTAACAAGCATCCACCTCAGTCCTTTCCAGGTTCTCTTGAAGTGCAGTTCAAACAGCTACACAATGCAGCATCATAAGACTTGAAGAGTGCTTACATAGCTCCGTTACATCTTTCTGAAAATTGGACTTTGTATGGGCCTCTGTTTCATCTCTTTGCTGAATACAGTTTTTACTGTAGCTGATTTCTCCACCGTACAGTATGTGGGATGTCAGGCCTTTCAAGAATTGAATTCATTAAATAGATGAAAAGAGAGAGCCAACACAGAGTTCAACACAAAGTCACTTTATTAAGTTTGGGGGAAGGTGGAGCGTCTGAATGCAGGGATCGTCCTGATCAGGGTTTATTCAAATCTCACTCCCTCTCCTCTTCCGGCCAGAGCCGGCCACTATATCAACAAAGTGTCTCCGAATAATGATGTCCAACTATTTGCTCCAAGCTGTGATCCAAAAAAAAAAAAAAAAAAAAAAGGCAGCTCCAGTCAAGCTACACATCAAAAGTTAAAATCTATATTCAAAAATTAAGGAAAAATAATGAATTAAATTGATTAATTAATTAATTTCCCCCAAAAGAAACCAGGAGTTGATTAAGAGACATTAGGGAATGCGGTGCATCCCTGGCTGCATTGCCAGGTGCAGCACAGATCAGCTGGCTACGTTTTCCTCCTTAGCAGCCTTTAACAACCCGTGATGCCGATGGGGTTGAAAATGATGAGGGTGTTTGTTCAAATGATTGTTACCTATGAGATTCATGCCAGTGTAAGAGCCTTTAGAAAGTCATTTCTTATACATCCTCATGTTTGTTTAATTAGCATCATCAGTTGCTAATCAGGGTGGACAGTAGCTCTCAGTGTCTCCTCATAGATGTTCTGACATGAAATGAACATCCAATACTCCTTGCTTTTAGTTTTTCATCTAACTCCAGCAGTAACAGCAGAGACATGGTGCAGGAAAGAAAAAGAAGCATCAGGATATCTAGAAAATGAATGACAACATAATGACGTTACACTAAACATTTTGACAGCCCAGAGGGCTGTTTGACGGCAAGTGCCAGCTCATCCGATAGCGGGAAGGTCACAACACGAGCCTGATTGGCAGTCTCTCTAAAACACACTCCATCTTACACAGAGTTCTCTTCACACAGATACCTATAATCCGTGAATACAGGTTATTGAATCTGTCTTCTGTGTCAAGGAGTTGACATTTTTCAATCAAAGACGGTGTGGGACAATTCCATCCCTTTCCAAAATGTTTTTTTTTTTTTTTGTCGGTGCCTCTCAATGAACACAAATACTCCTTCTATGTTGTCCCATGTTTCTGTGTGTGTCTGTATGAGCCATTTGGTGTAGCAGAGATGCTCCTTTAGTAACAGTCCAAAACTGAGTTTCCCTGCTGTCCTTTCTGCGTCTCCTCCTCCTCACCATAGGTTAGCTAGTACACCTGATCATCATGTGTTCATGCAGTAAGGGTTCGTCATGATTTGATCTGCTGTAGACCCGCCCTACCCAAGTTTAGTGAATTCAGAGTGCTGCTCTTCTCTGCTGCAGTCAAATGTAGCCGTCCTGGGGGACTGGACCTTTCCGATTTCCTCTAGGGCACTGGCCAGAGAGTCCAGGTCCCCCGAGTCCTGGTGCTGCGCTTCCCAAAGACTCAGAATCACTGAGGACGGGCTCTCCTGACATGCAAAGTAGCACAGGTTCCTACAGCCCAGGGAAAATTTCACATTTTATTAGAGTAGATCACATGGCAAAGAGGAACTGCTGAGAACAAATATATGGTTCAGTAATGAAGACTGCTTTGCACACCTGATAAACGATAATAAGGAACAATAAGCAAAACACATTTTTGAGTGGAGGACTTTGATGTAATGATGTAAAGGGTTGTATTTTAAATGGAAAATGCCTTTTTAAAACAATAAAATCAATTTATCTAATAAAAACAGTCAGTAACAATAAGCTTAGATCAATTAAACTGGTTTGTTCCAGAGCTGACAATAACAGTGGTACAATAAAATGTGGTTCTAGTCTGTGGTGTGAAGTCATGCTGTTGATTGTGTGAGAAGAGACACTGCACACAGGATTTCATTTACACCGACTTTCCTCTGCTGCTGCTGTTATAACACCTATCCAACAGAGTGCACTGTTTCATTACCATTCCTTTGTTGTCCTCTCCCCACTTTCCCTTCCTAGCCCACTTTCCCTCCTTGGTGTGATAATGTTCCCACACGTTCAGAGAAATAATTACAAAAATCAGCTTAAGTAGGTAGAGACATTCCCATTACATGCTTCTTGGTGCGTTGGACTGGGCTGAAAAAGCTCTGAAACCTCTCCCGTACCTCAGTCACAGATGTCTCTTTTCAGACTCGGTTTAAACGAAATTTCTTTAATCACATAGTTTCTGTCACAGTTTCTTAGTTAACTTTTCCCTCTCATGTTTCTCCAACTGGCAAGACAGAGAGAAGTCTTCATGGCCATAAGCACTTGATTATTGACTTCCCTACTGAAGCACAAATCGAGATCACCCCATCACCAAACAACCGAAACCTTCCACAGCCCACGCAAATTCTGACCTGGCACAACCTGTGGAGAGCTGAGCCGGGGTTCGAGGATGGAGCACATGCGGAGGTACTGCTAATGAGGAGTGCTTACATGAACACGTTTTCTTGCCGGAGGCTGGCCTGTCAGCAGTTTAAGCCCTACCTTCAGATTTCTGCAAAAACACGGCACCTTCTCTGCAGCTATTCTGACTCTGCTAAAGTTGGCCCTTACATCTCTCTCCCCTCTCTCTCTCTCTCTCTCTCTCTCTCTCTCTCTCTCTCTCTCTCTCTTTCTCTGTGCATGTGTTTCTAGATCTATAATGAAATCAGCAATGTGGCGTGTTACTGAAGGCTGGTTGGTGATGGAAGATTAGGGCTGACACGGTGCCTAAATTCCAGATTAAAAATAGTATTCAAAGTGGGAACAGTGTTTACACCAGAATATGCAGCGTTTACACTTCCAAGTCATTATTCATCTATTCGGCATTAACACCTGAACAAAACATACCAGCTGACTCTGTGTGTCTGAGCTTTTGTAACGCACGCACGCCTCAGAAGAAGGCAAACGGCAACTTAAAAAAATGAGAATGAGGGTAATATGTATGTAGGCATCAGAGTGCTATAATTCATACCTGTCTATGTGGAGCTTCTGAGCCAAGAGCTGCCAGTCCTTCCCTTTGGCATTAGCAGTGTCAAATGTGGCGCTGATCCGCTGACGGATAGACAGGGGGATTTTAAAGGCTCTTGACCCTGTCTGAGAGGTGATGGTACAGTCCGACTGAGTGAAAAAGGGAACCACTCCTTTTTCATTCTAGTAGCAGGAAAGAAAGAGCGAGGTGTCAGGGTGATACTGATACTGCAGCTTAAAATCTCAGCACGTCAATATGAAGACAAGGACAAGAACTTATCGAGACAATTTGCAATCTATACATGAAAAGCTCCCTGTGAGGCTCATTAAGCAAGCTCTTAAATCAAATCAAGAGTTATTCGGTCTAATAAAAGAACCTATTAACAAGCCGCATGACTGCCCACGGACCAAGAACACACACGGTGCTCCGCGAGAGCTACTCACCTCCACCACTGACGTATAGACCTGGAGTATCTGCTCCTCGCCTTTGACCTGTCGCACGCTGATCTTGCAGGAGAGCTGAGACGAGGAGTGGCTGTATCGCTCCAAAGAGAAGGCACACTGCAGGGGTCGCTGGTTACTGGCCCACACCTGAGAAAAGGAGAACTCCTGCAGAGCGAGGAGGGAGAGCGATGAACGCATTAGACAGAGGAGACAACAAACTCATCAAACCCCCGCTAAAGACAGCCGTTATTTGAATCCTACTTTGCCACCCACTTTGCTGTTTACATGATTAATTAAGTCAGAATGAGTGGCCTCTTTAGCCGATCACTGATGTTGTCTAATCACGCAGTTTACCCGACAGAAAGAGCACCAGCAGCCGTTAGAGCCCTTGGGATGTAAATGCATCCCGTTATCCACAGGAAAGAGCTGGAGTCATTCATGCAAAAAGAAGTATAAATTAGACGTTATTTTACTCACTGCCGCTCTGGAAAATTAATTAAGTTACTCTACAGCTTTTGCTTTTGCATTTTACCATACAGTGTGACTAGTTTTACATGCAATCAGTTTGATAAATATTACAGACCTAAGCCCATATTATCAGCAGAAATGGTCTATGTAATGACATGAAATCATCCTCTGAAGATTTTCTTTACTAAAAGAGTCCACAAAACTAAATTCAGACTTCCAAAGGCATATTTACCACACTGCTGGCTTGTTACATCTTCTTTTCTGATAATATGAAGCTTGTAAATGCCAGTATGTTAGATCAGGAACTGTAACGAGATCATGGAATTAGGACAGAGATGCCTCAATTTATCCAGTTTGCACTGCTTTTCCCCCAAAGGTGAAAAACAAAACGTAACAGAGCTTTCGAGCGAATGGAATCTAAAAGGCCAATTTTGACTTCCATTACTAACTACTGCGTGACCCAGACAGTGGCGCAGTGACAGCAGGTCAAAAACACTGTTTTACAGATGAGTCATCCTCTCTTCAAGATCCATCAGACAGGAGGATGGCTACTTATAACAGCCTCCTTCAGGCAAGAGTAGAGTCTGAATGAAAGCCTACCGTCATCTTCCCTGTAGGACCATCACATAGTGGTTCTTCCCTCTCCAAGAAAAAATTGCTGGTATTCTGGAGCCACTGTGTTGGCTAATTCTGCTAATAGGATGTCACTGGTGGGATAAACATCACAGGGCAGAGCAGAACATGCAGTATGTAGACCCCTAGGAGGATAACTATGCAATGTGTGTGTGGTGTATGTGCCTGCCTGGCAGTCATAATTAATTTTGTAAGGGTGTGTGTTGGTGGGTGAGATAGCTAGTCGTAGTGATCTCCTGCTGTGCCCTTGCTGCTGTCCTTTGGCTTTGATATGACCAAGTCAGAAAGAGGGAAACTGGTGGAGGAGAGAGTTTTGATGGAGGAACAGAGGGAGCAGAGAAGATGAAGGTGCACAGCTTCTTTTCAGATCTGTGACTCTGACAAAGTGCTCAGTTTAAATTAGAACTGAGATACACGTACAGTAAAACTGCTTGCGGCTGTACATTCCTTTACTCTAAATGACACCAGCTCCCAGTCAGAAACTGCCTACCTGGCAGGTGGTGAAAGGCTTGATGCTCCAGAGTAACTGTGGGACGTCCTGGATGGACACCTGGAGGCTGAAGGTGTTCCCCCTGAACAGCATCACTTTAGGCTCCTCCAGCAGCCGCCCACCCCTGCTGCGCTCGCCCACTGCCACCTCCTGGTAAGGAAAGGTGTGGGTTGTTTTTCAGGAGGTGGGGTGAGGGGTTAGGGAGGTAGAGAAATGAGGGACATATATGGTTGATGGATTCACTGTACCAAGCTATGACTCAGCTGCAGCACCCAGCATTTCATGTACTACAAAATGTTTGTTGACTGATAATTCAAAGGAATTTCTGATAAATCTACAGAATATCCTCACACAGGAAACGTACACAGACAAACGTGAGCCTTAGTGTAAAGGTTTACTGAGGGTGAACTGTTGAATAAATTACGTGTGACAAGTTGCTGCTTTTTTGTGTGACAGAAAACCAAATCACTCTGGGTTTGGGACTGTCAAACAAAATAAGCACTCTGAGGACGTCATCTTGGGTTTTAGGAAACTCTGATTGACCAAAGGATTAATTGAAAAATTAATTGGTACATGAATTGATAATGAAAATAAGTTAGTTGAACCCTAATATTGAGAAAACAATGGCTGTACATTTAAGAAAACCAAAATATAGCTGGAAAGAAAAGAAACTAACGTAAAATAAATAAATAATACCCTAAGTGAGATAATACATAATTTTCTTTGGGTTTTAAGTGATGCATGCAGCTTGCTCCCCCTGGAAACCTGCATTTTTATCTGCTCTGTGCTCCTTGCACCTCTAGAAAAGTGCTGTTACCATGATGTTGAAAAAAAAAAAAAAAAAAAAATCAACACAGACTGATTGGGTTCAAAAAGTTGAACTGTTCAATAGCGGACCCCCAGAGCCACTGCTGCTCACAACAGGAAAACAGACACAAAATGGATCAAAGAACAGCCTGCATGAGCAACAAACTGACACTACTCAGGCGCCAAAATAAGATAAGGAGAGCAGCAGAAACTGTTTGTGAAACATATTGGTTGTTCACAAAGACAAAAGACATAAACAGAGAAAATCAGCCTTTTGTCAGCATCTTCGTTTTTGGCTTCCTTCCTTATGATCTTGCAATTTTTCCAGGTCTTTGGAGAACATATGTGAAAATGTGTTAGAATGCACTTGCATGTTTGTGTTTACATCTTCTGTATCTTGGGAATGCGAGGAGAGGCGGGGGTGTGAGTCATGTATGCATGATGCTTATCTTCTCAGTCACACAGCACAGAGAGGGGAAATGCAAAGCATACAGGTTGGCTTGAACCGGATCGATTCCCTGCGTCAGGCTCACAGGGGAAATTAATTGTCGTACGAAACACAAACAAAAGTCAACAAAAAAGAACAAATGAACAAATAACCATGTCTGACTGATGGAGAGGTGAAGTGAATTGGCTCTTGGCGCCAACATCCAATTTCTCTTTGTTCACATGCAATTCTACCTCTTGAATGAAGCCACAAGTGAAGCAGGACTTTGGCTTTTTGCAACAACTATCAACACAACTTCAGAAAAGCTGTGTGTGTATTTAATTAAGAAAGGAAACAAATTACTCTTGCAAAATATTTTTTTTGGCTGCTGAACCTTTGAACAAAAAGAGATGGATTTGTGTCTTCGAGTGTGCTGAGGAGGAGGGCACACTTTTCTCAAAGCGCCACTGAAGAGCACGATGATGAACTGGGGCTGGGTCTGAGAATGTTCTTCATTTTAATGCGTTCAAATACTTGTCACATGGAATGCAATGCTGAAACACATTTAATTAACAGAGAGCAAATTAAATTACGCAAAGAAGGGGCAGAGAAGCAACCTTGGAGCATCTGTTGTCTTTGTAATTAAAAGTCCCTCTTTGTCTCCAAGTCATCAAGCATTTCCCAGTGGCAATGTTACTGAACAGCAGATCTTCAGCAGAGCACAAAAAAAAAAAAAAACTCACAACAGCATTTCTTCGAGGCTAGAGCAGCAGCCATGCCGACCAAACGCTACCATTTAAATTTCCTTTTCAGATACTTATAGCATATTACAAACGAGAATTCTGTTCGAGGAAAAACCACAAAATGAATATTCTGTAGATTCGAGCAAAACGTCACAGAAATTTTTGACCAATTACATGCAAAAATAATGACATTCCAATTAGCATCATTAGCTTCATCTGCACTTTAAGTGGTAATTGTACATATTTGCATGCTAACACTACATTTATTCATTCATTCATTCATTCCTGGTGCTTCATCATTTTCCTCTACATCCTCCCCCCTCCCTCGTACCTGCAATGCATGGGGCGTGTCGTCCATACAGTAAACCCTGAGGGTGAAGCCCAGAGAGTTGCTGGTATCCGGACTACCAAACACAGCCAGCCTCAGTCGCTTGGCCACCTCCTGGTTCAGGGGCTCCCCCACCAGGGCGTAGCGACCTGGATGCTCCAGCAACACATGGCACCTCTGGGCCTCCAGCAGACAGTAGCAGGATGTGCTCTCCTCATCCACAGACATCACTTCCTTTGGAGGGAGGGGTACATCAGGAGAGACCAGATTTAGTTCTGGTGCGTTTAACACATATGCTGAGCCAATAGCAGTTAGGATTAGTTCATTATTGAAATGCTGCCTTGTTGATGGTTTTGAGGATTCAGCACCCGGCTATACACAGAGGAGCAAAGCTTCCCGATTCACAATAATTAACATTTCAATTACAGTCAAGAATTATCTTGCAGAAGGAGGAAGAGGCTTTAATTCAACCATCAGCCTGTGATATGTGAGCAACAGTACTCACATAGTGCAAAATTAATTGATCAGGCAAGATTTCTTACTCTATGCATTATTACCTATGGAAAACAGACAGTTTTTTTTTTAAATGACAATGTAGTTCACTAACAACCCGTGAGAGCCATGGATCCAGCCTTTAAAGTGACCGTGTTGTTGTTAGGGATGTTATTAAGACACTTCACAGACAGTGAACTGGAAATTTTTCCCTCATACACATTATCAGATAGGATCAGGAACTGAGTAAAAAAAAAGAAAAAGAGGGCCAAATGAATAATGACACATCTCACTAAACAGATAGGGATACAGTACCATTGACAAAATGTATTAGCGGGGTGCGGCGGTATCCAATGGCCAATTGCTCCTCATCTCGTCCGCCCTAAATCACCTATGAAACATAACTGTGACCCACAGGTCCCCTCTGCATATGGCCTGGCTGAATGAATATAAAGCAATGCAGGGTAATTTAGTGGCCCACAGCTTCCTAAAGCCGCCCCATTAACGCTGCAGCAGACATGAAGGATCTCCATGACATAGCTCATCCCCGCCAGGCAGCCGAGGAGAAATGATGGAGTCAAACTCTAGCAGTACAAAAGTGCAAGCTTTAATGGGAATGGCACTGAGAGGCAGACGGAGCAAGAGGGGGGGGGGGGGGGGGGAGTAAAGGAAAGAGAGGAAGACAGAGGGGGAGAGAGACCTCCATCTCCCATTATATCACTAATTCCAGAGATTAGGGTTTGAGTAAGCATCCGTCCTGAGATAAAGGGCTCATTATTTCACGGTGACAGAGACGGGTCACACCGCATTTTCTTGGAGAACATCTTTTCCTCTTTTCCCTGAGCCCATCTGTATCGTTCTGTCTCTCTCGCTCCTTCTCCGCTGACTCTCTCTGATATTCTCTCCTTTCCGATGGCACATAGCTCCCATCAGTGATGAGTCTTCTGATAGCTCCCTTTTGTGCAACACGTCTGCTGGCAAATTACATCTGTGTAAATGTCACACGGAGTGAAAGGACCAGGCTGGAAGAGAGCCACAGGCCTTCCAAGATCACGCAGGCACAGTGCCACCGGGGTCACTCTCCTTTGAACAGGTCCCCAAAGCTTTTTGATGAGGTTAGTTAAACATTAAAAGAACATCTTAGAAATGTCTACTCTGCTGAAAAGACACAATGAAATGGATAGAGGTTGTTTGGACTGAAGTCAGATGCCTGAACAAGTTCTCTGTGAGACCTTGACGTAACTCCACAGGGCAGAGTTGAAGGACTTTTCAGAGGTGTTATTTTTTACTGAAAGAGATATGACAGGGAAAAAAAACATCTCACAGCAGCAATCACAGAGATAGCACTATAATGCATTTAGAGGAATAAAGTGTTAAATCTTTTAAAAAGCACACTGTTTTTATCTGTTTTTGACCTCACACTGAGGTATCAGACTGGAGTAGGCACTTTAACATTTTAGCAGTTTTTATTGAAATCTGTCTGTGTGTGCAAATTTCATTTTCAAAAAAGGTAAAAGGCTGGTGCAGGAAGATAATTTTAAGTAGAACTTTCATCGATTAAAAACCTTTTTACGACCAGCTCTTGCAGATGAATAACCATTATTTCTCTGTTTTAGTCATGACGTGTATGTACCGGCTAGAATTCTCACTGTTGCAAGAGAAGAGTGATTTCTTGCCCTTTGATACCGGGGATTTCCAAAACAGTTCTCTATTAAAGATGAAAATAATAATAGCTGAATCTATTTGACGGATATTCACATAAATCCAGATTCAAAGCTTAAATATTCATCTCTCTGAGAGTCACGGTCATAATGGGCCCAGAATGATAATTATTTTCAGAAATAACTGAGATGTATGTCGAGCACTGAAATTTCAAATATCTTTTGTTAAACTTATATCTGTAGGTGTTCCAGTTAAAAAACGGTACAATTGAACCATAAATGTTATTTTTCAGAGTGAACCATTTTAATATTTCTGGTGCAGTTTGCCATATAACAGAAAACCAAAACAAACAAAGTGCATGTTACCACACAGAGTAACCATTTGCAATGATTATAGGTGTTTGTGCATGTTTCTCCTCGTGATGTAAATTTTGCTTGTTGAGTTAAAATTTTTTGAACAACTGCAATTTAGAAGTCACAGATTCTGTGAAAAGACTAATACTTTAAAATACCATTGTCATTAAACTGGAAAAGGAATGAATGTTTCAGTGACTAATAGCCGTCATTTGCATTTGCTCTGACATTTCTTTTGGATGTATGACAGCATGAGGTAGAGCTTGAAAGGCTGAATTTTATGCCGAATGATGAATCTGAGCTGGCAACCCTGAAATCGGCTCCATGTTCGCATGACTACACTGCAGGATGAAAATTTTCATCAAAGTAAGTCGTAGCAGTTTATCAGATCATATTGATATTCCGGCTGCTGGTGAAAGTTGTGTTTGCACTTTTCAACATTCTGACTTACATTAGAGCAAAATCTGAGTAACAGCAGAAGTTGTAGAGAAAGTGCTCACCTCCCACTTGTTGTCCTGCATTTGCCTCTTTAGCCGAATAGTCCAATTATTAGCAGAAACCTCCCCACAATGGGCTATGGTCATGGCTATTGGACAGGACAGGTCCAGGCCTGGTGGTCCATACGTGACTGCAGGGCTCAAAAAGATCTCTGGCCCATCCTCGGACAAAGTGCTGCACACAGAGGTAAAGGCACAAGTTAAAACAACAGATCTCATGATACCACAAACATTCAGGATACAATTAAGTCTCTTTTTTCTCTCTGCACTCTTGAACAGCAAAAATAAAAATCATTGAGTTTAAGAGGTGTATAAACCTGAGAACGAGAACCTAACTGCTAATGAATCACTGCTTAATCAAGCATTCAGATAGCAGAGTGTGACCCTTGCCTGTGAACAAAGAAAACTCACATCCTCGGACACTCATAATGAATCAATCCCTGACTAGCTGACACACAGACACACAGATAGAGGAAGATTAAAGCACCAAGACTAATGGACAGTGGGGCTGGAGAGGACAGGCTTTAGCACACAGCGTGTAAGCTTCGTGGGTCGATCGAGCTTATGAAGCCTGCTCTGGCCAGCCTGGTGACAGATTAGCTGGGCCAAGCTGCTCTTGGCCAGGGGCCCAATCTTGGCTGGAAGCCCTGAAGACTGAGAGCAATCGATGGGACCACCATCAGTCATGCAGCTGGCCTGGCTGGACACCTCACATACACAGGACACGATGTCGGTGCTGTTGTCGCTGGAGCAGCATGGATATTTCTCAACATCATTAATGCAACTGCAGTGGGCACAAACCCTGACACACAGGCACAGATGCAGCACAAATGTGCAAAGCGTGTGCAAACACCCACACATGGTCGTGTGCACAAATATAGGAAAACAACAGAGTCAAAATTAGCGAGACATCAAAATTATAATCTCTATAGGTCTGTGTCCCAGTTCCATACTACATACTAATAGTAAGCAGGATTTTAGTATGTTGTTTGTTCACAGCGGAAAATTGACTAAATTAAATCTGCCCAACAAACTGAGGATTGGGAAAGCTCCGAGAGAATCTCAGAAAACAAACAAATAAAAATACGTTCAAACAAAAAAACCAAAAAACATCACAGCTTCCTCGAGCCAAAGGCGACGTCTCCAGATGTTTTCAGTACAAAACCCAAAGACGTTCAGATAATGGATGGATACCAGCAAAAACAGTAAATCTAACATCTGAGAAGCTGGAACCAGAAATATTTGGATTTTTTTTTGGACAAATGACTGAAACAGTCACTGGATCATCAAAACTGTGAAAATTTCTTGCGATCACTTGATCATTTAATGGACTGAGTAATATTCAGCATTCGACTGAGACACAGGTACTGCTAATCTGGTAATCAAAGTAGGGGCACCTCCCTCTTTCACGTCAGTAGAGTTCAAAAACAAGTAAACACAATGGCAGTGGAGCAGTTGTTTTATGGATAAGACAGAGCTGAGAAGGTGAGGGGTGAGCTATAATTGAGTGTGTAATTAAGTGTGTGTGCATGTGTGTGAGCATGCTGAGAGTGTAGTGCTCCCATGTGGCACACTGTGTGGCTGAGGTTGTTTGGTTCCTGTTGTTTTAACAGTTTCTGGTGCTGAGTTCTGTGTGAAACTTTATTCTTCATTATGCTGTTACTAATCAACACAAAAAATTAAAAGAGGTTAGGATCTGCTGTCTAAAAATAAAGTCACACGTCCAGACAGCACCGTGGCCCTGTAGCTGCACTTTTGTGCTAATCAGCCCCAGGCTCAGAGGAAACCAAGGTTACCTGCTGCTGAGACTATGGTAATTAGCCATATTGCCTGTGTGCAAAGATTAAAGATGGTTATTTAGCATCTCTGATTGTGGTTATGAGAACAAAGAAATATCACTCCAGGATGATGGTTAAAGTGTAGATAGTAGATTGGGGTTATTAGTTAAGTCTTGCCTCTTAAGTGGAGTGCAAACAACTCCTTCTCTTTTACTTTTTCACACAACAGTATCCACAATTCTAAAATTACAATTTCAAAATTCCTCATTAGTGTTTGACAGTCTGTCTTTCAAGCTCACACATCAGTATGAAGTTATACTGCTGGACAACTAGGCTTTAGAGTTGGAATTTATAACTGAATTCATATTTTTAGTTAAAGGGTCAGTTCCCCAAATTAGAACTGACCCTGAACAAAAACAAAACTCAACTGGGACCAAGTAGATCTGTGTGATTAGATCTACAGGAGGTGAATGCAATATCACAGCAATGAAACATTACATTAAAATATTCCTCTTTCCTGAAAGTCTCTCATACTCTGGATATTATCCATACAGCACAATCTTAACAGCGCTGGTACCACAGCACCTTCTACTGAAGAAATAGTTCCAGTGAAAACATTTATTATTAAATTGTCCATTGATAATCCTCAACATTCCCAGACTTTGTATAGTCTGTAGGTACAAAGCAGGAAACAGGAATACAAAGCTCAAAGGGGAGAGAACACTGGACTTACTATACATTCATTACAAGGACACTAAGGCAACTTTGTCACCGTAAAAGACTTGAAGGTACATTTTAGGTCATGAATTTTGGGGTTCAAGTGGCTTAGTAAAGCATTAGTACAAAGTAAAGTTGGTCAACTCACTAAAAGAACAGAACAATGACATCAAAAACAACCACCAACCAAAATGTTCAAAGGAGACCCAGTCTTCAGCAGGTATGACTGACACTACAGAGTAGTAGTTGCCTCCCTGTGAAGAATGCTCCAAAAAATGAGGACGAAACTGCAGAATTCATTCACACAAACTTATGTGAGTCACACACATATCAGGCATATTTTGTCACACACTACGTCTTTGTCCTTGGACTTCCCACTGTCCCCTGCTGAGCTGGAAAAGATCACACACAAAACAACCTTGTAAAGCTGGACAAACGCTCTTGTGAACACCTGAAACCGAGCCAGAGCTGATCGATTCCTATTCTTTGCAGAGGAAAGCATCGTCTTATGTAGATGGCCGAGGTTTGAATGGGAAGAAAGGATCCAATTTCTCCCCTGGACTCTGCGCTTGTCAGAAGATAGGCTTTGACTGACAGCTCAGTGGTGCACGGCTCCTGCAGCTTCTTAAACGACAGCCAGAGAAGTAAACAGCATCAGGCTTATCAGAGCAAAGCAGGAGCCTGGAGGGCAGCAGCTTGGCTGAAATGGTGAGACTTTAGGCAGGGGAGTGTACAACTAGCCTTCTAACTGGGCTCTGCGCTGCAACCTATATGTGACCTTTGATCTCTGTCTTTACCCAGATGACCTTAATGGGCACTTAATGGGCAGGTGGAGGTGAGATGAGGTGACAGCTGAATTTCAGATGGCACTAAATGTCACTTTTGATTCTCTCTTGGATGTAGAAATCGAGTTTCACTGAGAAGCACAGGCGGTTAGCCGTGTTGTTAGGGTGATATCTTGCCAGCAGGATTTCACACAGACACACTGACACGTTGATACTGTGCACTATAAATCAAGAACATGTCCAAAAACTGATTTCTGGTTGTCAGACAGCTTTTGAGGCTCTGTTGCAAATAAGTCAAAGGTATTAGGCTCCTTCTCAATCGGTTCTTATCTATCATTCCATTTTCTCCTTGAGTAATGGCTTTGTGAAAATCTCGATGGCAGAGTTACAGAAATAGACTCCTGCTGGCAGCCAATAGTCACCTAAACTTTGCAGCATATCACATTCCATCAAACTAAAAACCAAATCAATTTCACCTATCATCAGGACTCTACAGAGTTCACCACTCTAACCAGTCATGATGGAAGGAGATACTGTCTGTTCTGTCTACAAACACAAAACAGGCCACTAGAGTCATGGAGTGCATCTTCCTCTGCTGAGATTGCTGCTTAAGGCAGTAATTCTATCTGTCTACAGCTGCCGATGTGTTTATGACACATCATGTCCTCCCCTGTAGTCTCTGCAAGACGAGCAAGGACCTGATGCTGGGTGAGAATATGTCTGCATTTGTATGTGTGCATCTGTACAGTACAAGTACCTGCATACTTTCCATATGAGAGGACCTGTGTTTCGGTGCGTGTTTGTGGTGCACCGAATGCGGTGGGAAGAAACACGAGAGATGCCGTGCGGCGGGTGTAAAGATTAAAAGAGAGCAGCCTAAGAAGCAGACTGCACCACCACAGTGAGGGTCCCTCACCTGCTGTCCTCCTGGTTGATGATCATGTACATTTCCCAGGTAGTGCCTTCTGCGATGCCCCCATGAGGCACCAGCAGACTGATACCTGCAGAGAAGGAGGTATGCAAAAACTGATCAGCACACAGCCAGACGTGCACACACATGACACACACACACATGCTCAAATGTCGGGTCTCTTTACTGAAGGTGACAGCCAGAGAGGTGATGGCCCCAGAAAAAGGTGACAGAGACAAGTTGCGAAGGCCTTGTGAATCAATGCTGCCAGCACTCTTTTTGTCTCACACACACACACACACACACACACACACACACACACACACACACACACACACACACACACACACACACACA
>JBBMJY010000008.1:16803370-16813622 GCA_037833715.1 Toxotes lorentzi | reverse complement strand
ACACACACACACACACACACACACACACACACACACACACACACACACACACACACACACACACACACAGACTGTCTCTATCTTAGATACACACAGACATACACAAACACAATATTCTACAATGTGATAAACAATTACTGCCAATCTACGCTGCAGTAGATAAAGCCCCTCAAGGGACAGGATGATGAATGTAGGCCACGAGAAGGCGCTGCCTGAATAATGTGCCTGACTGAGCATCGCTGGTTTACTTTACAGGGACTTGTCAATGTTTTCTTCGTCGTGTACAGTATGTGTTTTAAAATTATAACACTGAAATCCACAGTACTTTTCAAATGTTTCCTGTAAAACGCTCCAAACTCACACACTTTCCATGGATTTGTCAGGACCCACTGCTCGGTTAAAAATGCCAATGCTGTCTAACTTCATCACTTCAGTAAATAATATATTCATCCTCATGTTATGTGGTCGATCGATGACATTTTCACATTTTCGCTGCAGACCAACTCTGACAAGGTCAAACAACTTCAAAATGCAATACTGGATGCTCCGGTTCATCTCTGCTGTGGTTACATAGTGTGGTAAGTTACAGATTTCAGCTTCTGTGCGGTTTTTAGTTTTTTCATTGTAGAAATTTCAGCTTTCACACAGGAACATATTAAATGAAAATTGCTGTGTGCTCACCTGTGTTAGGAACCACCAGCCTGCCTCCAGCATGACCAAACACTGCAGTTGCTTTGTGGAAAGGCCTGCTGGGAGTCAGAGAGACCTGTGGAGTGAAGAGGTTTTTGCCTCTTCTTCCCAGCGTCGTCCCCACCGCAACTCCTCTGTAGTCTGGAGCAAGGCCCCTTGGAAATGTCTGAGGGTGGGACATGACATGGTACTCTGCCCTTTCTGCCACCCCTGGAGAGGCAGTGAAACAAAGGTGACTTTGTTGCAGTAGCACAAACTCAGATCATAAACTTTAGACCAAAGAGAAAATACAGCAATATAGCACCACTGTGAACAGCATACATACATGCCACAGAAAAAAGTCTTCATAGTTCTTGATTATCATACTTAACGTGGTACTTGGACTAACTACCTCTACATGGCAATACAAGAAAATTCATTGTTTCTTTGTTTTTATTTTGTTCTACATGGATCATCCTCATGTAACCTCATGAGCTGTCAGTAACAGCTGTCACTTCAGCCGGAAAAACCGAAGGTCGCCAGGTTAGAAATGAGGAGCCTGTTTTTGTCTGTTTGAATTCAGTGACCCACTGTTTCAAAAATGATCATTCATTTTTGAGTTGTAAGTCTGCCACTGGTGCTGGTGTAAAGTAAGTTTGAGTAAGTTGTGGCAGCAGTAACTAAGGGGGATATGGTTTAGCCAATGGTCAATGTCTGATGACCTCCAAGGTCATGACCACTTTTTCTTTGTATGAAAGCTTTCTTAGAGATTGTCTGAGAAGAAAAACAAGTTAAAAACCAGAAGATTATCCCTCTGACTGCAACTGCACAGCTGTACACTACTCTGTAATTGCAGCCCTTCTGTAAGTAGCTGACTCCCACAGACATGGGCTTTCATAACAGTTTTATTTTCTGACCTTTGACCTTAAGGTCTGGTAACGGGTCAAGGAGTGAGCGCTCGGCCATCAGCTCCTTGTCAATGGAGTCCTGAAAACACATGGGGCTGGTGTAGGTACGCGACACTGTCAGATCAGGTTGCATGGATGAATTAATAAGCAGGGGGTTCGCTGAAAAACGGACAAGGAAAAAAAGCAAATTACTGTCATATCATCATTTATTGTCATTAGACATATTTAAGTAACAATCACAGTGACACCTCAAAGTAAACTGCCACTGACAACAACAATAAACCTAACGAGTATGTCATGACAAATACATTTTATCCAACATGTGACTATTGCTATAATGTCATCACCATGGAAACAAGAATGGGATACACTTTACTGTACGAATGTCTCAGTCAACATTAAGTGACAAAATGGCAAATAATAATGACGGGGGTGCAGTAATATGCATTAATTTTATGTCAGTGGTTTAAAGAAATTATTGGTGAAAAACCAGAAATATTGCCCTATTGAATTATAGTAGCCTATTGTATGAATTTATTGGCTGAGTTTAGCACGTGAACATTTATGGTACGGGGGTATTGCTGCAGCCACAGTCGGGGGGTTTGGCTGTTTTAGCCCCTCTATCAGGGGGAACAGGGACCAAGATTAAAGCTTTCCCTGCCTCCTGCTGTGTTATCAAAATGAACTTTATTATGCCCTGCTGAGAGCTGTTGCTGTGGCGGCCCATAATGTCAGCCTTGTAAAAATATGCCTCAATCTGTGGGGCAAAACATGCCACGCTTCTGGGCTCTGATGTTTTGGTGTTTGGAGACACGGGACCACGAATGCTCCATTTGGTGCCCGAGCTTAGTTAGTTACGGTACTAGTAAAGAAGGTCTCGCATCTGTAACAACTGATGAGAATTAAAACACAAACAGAGGTTTATTCCTTAGGGCTTACTGATGTTTGCAATAAAGCAATACACACATGGTGTGCTTTACAGATTGAGCTTTATGCTGTATGTTATTGCACATTTAATGCACAACAGCACAGAGAGCAAGAATCTACAGAAGGCTTAAGTAAACAAATTGAAAAATTAAATCCAGTCATTCTGGCCCCTAAAGTATTTTAATAATTGATGTAGCTATATCACAATACAAAGAAATGTATGCATAATTCATATATATATACATAAAAATACAAAACTGTATGATATGCTTGCATGTTGTCTTGTTTAAATTACATCCAATAAGATTATTTGGAAGTACATTCACAGTATTTCAATACAAATTAAGAATAGAACCAGAATCACATCTTATATATTCTGCATCTGTATGTGAGAATACATAGCTCTGAGAATGACACTTCATTTATATTATAATGCCATTTCACTGTACAGCCAGGCATTACTGCATCTTTTGAAGCTCAAACATCAAACTAATTTAAACTGTGTTTGCAACTCCAGTCATAAAGCTACATTTCATTTTGCTTTTTCATAAAAATTTTAACAAATCTTCTTATTTTATTTATGATAACCATACTGCACAAATGTAAATGCATATGACAACATGAATTTAATTTAAATGGGACGACAACGGAGTTTGTACTGGGTTAACTTACAGGAGCTATTACAGGAGAAATTCCTGTAACAATCACATAGCAGCAGGAATGATAGTTGCATTTCAGCTCCACTCTCTAATTTATGGGGTGCACTGAGTGCAATTATGCATGAGTTAAACAGCGTGCATTTCTTAATCAATTAATTAAATCATCCAACATGACACCACACCACACTCTTAGCAAATTAACCACACAACTTGCTGCACTTTTATTCAAATCACTACTCTGCATATTTCTAATGTATTCAAAGAAAGATGGAGCCTGTCCTCCTCAGGATGTGTCCTAAACTCTATCAGATTATGACAAGGGGCATTATCATTATCTCACAAAACCTTTGTTGATTCCTTTGAAGATCTGAATACACTCTGTGATTTCAACCACCAGAAGAATCATCAAGTAACAATAACAACCCCTTTTGTCTTTGGCTCACCTTGACGAGAAGTCTTAAAGCTGAAGGACTGGAAGCCACCGGTGAGGGCAGAGGAGTCGATGACATCAACGCCGTACTCACTCTGGCTTCTTCGATAAAGAGTGACGGCGATGATCAGCAGCACCACTGTCACGACCCCCGCCGCAAGGCCTGAATACAGGGCTACATCGCTGCTGTTCTCCACACCTTGGAAAGTTAGAGTGAGTAAGAGAGAGAAGCACATTTTTAGTGACTTTTTGCTGCCACTTTCTAAGTCTACTGTGTTTAATTAGGAAGCATTTCCTCCCAAAATAAAATCTGTGTTGCTCAGGAATATCAGCTGAATTCAAGTTGTGAAAGTCTTTTATAGGAGGCAAGTCTACCTTGGTTTCAAACTACTTTAGCGCCCTTTTTGTTTTGCTTCCTGATGCACAGCTTCATTGTTCCATCCTGGAGTGTTAAAGCTACTAATGAGGAACCTCGGAAGGAAGGCGATTATAATCAACCCGCTACCTGACTGTCATTTCAAACACTGCTTAGTTCTGGTGTTGGAGGCACTCTGCGTTCCACTGGGATAATGTGACAAAACCAATTCATTAAATTAGCTCATCGGCGATGATTATGCTCTATCTGGTCCCACTAGTACTGCAGCGTCCAACTCCACAAAGAAAAAGAATGAGTGGGAAATAAAGGGGCTGCTGGCTTGTTCTTGAAAGATAATGAGATCTGTGCTGAAACAGGACATGCTGAGAAATCCTCTAAGTAACCTGAAGCTCAAATGAGGAGAAATTGACAAAATATGCAAAGCAGCATTAACAGCTACAGTAGCGGGTTAATTGAGGGCTTGGGAAGTTTTGGCAGCCTGGCTTCATTTTTTTTCCCCGTTTCTGACAAACAAAAATACATAACTGTGTTAAAGGACGAGTAAGGAGAACATGTGCCTGTAGCTTGGTAGGTATCAAAATGATTTCTCACTGCACAAACTACACAGCAGTAATCAACACATAAATGGCCCATTACCCAACACAGAAATTATGCATAAAGCTATGAATATACAGTGGTAAACCACAGGCTGCTTGGCTTGAAATGCAATACTGGATGTATCAAAAATAATAGTATTTTTTAAAGTGCATTGGTGCATAAGGAAAACTGAGGTAATAACGGTAAAGCTGGGAGAAGCTGATCCAGTTGATCATCATCCACAACATAACTGTGTACCACAAAATGTATTTTAACAATACAGGAGTAAATGGTGTTGTACTTCAGTTACCATTAAGACCATTAACAGCACTAAATGGAGTGAAAGGGACATGATCCAACATACAGTATGTCATTACACCAGTGTGAGTGAGAATGGATGCCAAGGGTGGAAAAAACACTCACTAACCGTCACAATCTTCTGCCTAAATGATTCAGCGACAGTTAGAGAATGACCACGAGTCAGAAGTGTCTATTCTACGGCACAAAAATCACAACCAGCCTGGAAATTGGATGCTTTTAACTGAAATTCATTTCTTTTCTTATCTGCTAAAATACATTCTTACAATGTAGTGAAATATTACTTGTATTTTCCACTCATTATCCATGCACGATGCATGCTACCTGTCTGTCAGGACATCAATATCTGAAATAACTGTGGCTATTTGGAGTATGGGTGAATTCACAGTGAGTCATACGGAGTGTGTTATTTTTCCTGAACCACACCTGTCAGAGTGATTTGTTCCTCTTATACCATGGCTACTTGCCATCCATTAAAATCTACTGTAAGTATCATTTATTCTGAGGGTAAAACAAATAGTACAACAGTAAGAAATGGAAGCTGAGGAGAAACTCACCCTGTGGCTTAGCATCATGTAGCAACTTTCGATCTGCAAAGACAGAGAAACATCAGAGTTTGACAGTTTCTCCATGACCTTTTTGAATACGACAAGTGTTTGTTTATTTAATTACCACTTGTGTATGCATCCATGCCTGTGCACACTGCGTGCTATGTATGTGGACTGGAGTGGATGAATAATGACGATAAATGAGGGTGCTGGTAATGAGCGTGATTATAATGACGACCACGATCTAACCCACACTGACAAAATGGGACACTGGACAATGAGACTGACAGTAATGAACTATCCTTTTTTCAGTGGAGAAGGTGATGTTACCCACTCTGTGTGCAGAGGCCGCCCGTGCAGTTGTCTGTTGCCAGCGCCACTCCGTCACACAGCCGTCCTCCATGTTTGGGCTCTGGAGCCGTACACTCTCTGCTGCGCTGCCTCTCGCAGTCTGAACTACACAGTGACCACTCGCTCCACTCTCCCCAGCTGCCATCAACTGAGGGATCAGATACAAAAACAAACGTTCGTGAATACAACGATGCATATACATAGATTTGAGTACAGTTTACTGAGGGCTACATACACATGCGTGAACAAACACACTCAAACAAGTGAATCACAAAGAATAAAGAAGATGCAGAAAAATACAGAAAATTTAAAATAAAACAATTTTTTTCACTGCCATGACTTTTCTTTAAAAAATCCAAATATCAATCCTCAGTGGATTCGTTTAATAGTTCTCTGAAACTTAATAGGAAAAAAACTTTCAAGGTAATGGCTGCAATACTAACTTTACAAAAACATTTTCTTCCAACTGGGAGCCAAAATACTGTCCTGTCTCGCTGACTTGGAGCATGAGGACACTCTGCTTATGCCATACTCCATCAAGTCTCCTTTCCCATTCCAAATGCTCTAAGAGTTCCCTTCTTCCTGCTAATCTAAACGCAAATGCACTCAGTTTATGTTCAAACTCAGATGCAGAGAAAGAATCCTTCAGAAGCAGGCTGTTGGCAAAGAGGAGATAATGTTTGGAGGGGTGCACTGCCTTCCCCTGATAACTTTTTTTCCTTAAACCTGATGAGCATTTTCCTTTATACTGGTGCAGTGGTTGAAATCATAAATTTGGCCTTGTGTAGAAAAACACTTGGGCAGAGCAGATTACACGGCAACTGGAACTGCTGCTCTGCTCTTCCTCTCACAACCTAAGCTTCTCCTGTTTGTTTCTCACTCTCAGGTTTTTCCACATCTCTCTCTATTTCCCTTACATTTTCTCTGCACTGGCTTTTTTTTTTTTTTACTGCATTAGATTTCAGATACACACCACAGTCACTATCAGCTGTGGAAATGTGTGATGAATTCATGGTGAGATGTAACTGGTTCAAAGCTTTTAGACTTGTTTCCTGCCTTCCAGGCAGTCACTACTTTTTGTTAATTTCAGATGTTTTAGAGAATTACAGAGACCATTTTGTTGCTTTTACTTTTGGTTACATTTACATTATTATTGTGCGATGATGCACAATAAGACACCGAGAGACACCATTCCACGCTGGTGCATTCAAGGACATGCTCAAGTTCAGATGGCTGACAAACAGTTGAATTTGTGCAAATCTCAAAGTGTGGAAATAACAGATCTTGGGGGTTTGTGCGCAGCAGGAAGTAACTGAGTCCGATCGAGAAATTGTTCCAACATGTAAAATCAGAAGTTTCAACTTTACTGTCATGACACAATACAGGATTGTGCAGTTCAAGGCAGTTGTAGCCCTCTCCATGCTAAAACAACTGAACATGTATAAACAAGTCAAATATTTTAAAGTAGTGTGGAATAAAACAACAGAATAAAAGTAGACCTAGAACTAGCACTGAATCAAAGTGGTGCTGAAGGAAGAAATAAAAAAGAAACAATTATATTTACAGGGAAGGTGTACAGTTATATATGCACATAAATATATATACAGTTTCCTTAAATGCACCACTGTAGTCAATTTTACTAGTAACTGTAAACCTTTGAACTGTCAGTTGTATTTTAGGGAAAAAACAAAACTATTAGTTGGAACCTGTAACGCTGGAGGACATTTTCAACATCTCTAAAATGCTGCAGCAAGTTTTAAAGCATATTATGCACAAACACTAACAGCATGAGGACTATGTCCTTGTGCTTACCTGGACACACTGTGTTGCAGGTGCTTTTCTGTACCGACATGCCCTCACAAAAGGCTCCCCCATTGAGAGGAGCTGGATTTGTGCAAGTGCGAGAGCGTTTCTGCACACCTCGACCACAGCGTACATTACACGGAGACCAGTCTGTCCACAACGACCATCCTCCATTCACTGAGTGTGCCAAAGGATAAAGGGAAAGAGATGAATAGACAGTAAGACTGGTCTACATTCTGTGGAGAACAATGTATGAAAAACAGCACCAGAATGTCTGCGTCACACTGGATTTCACTCAGAGGTGACTTTGAATGTGTTATTAGAAAAAAAAAACACACACACAGAGGTGTCTTTAAAAAGATGATCAATGATGTCTTCCCTTCCATCTACTCTTTCCTCTGACTTGTTGCCTGAAATAATGAAGGATGATTGACTAATCAGCTCATTTGCTGTCACAGGAGAGGAAGAAATACTAGTATTCCACTATTGTATATCTGTCTGAGGCTATTGGGAATAGTAAGCCTGTCAGAGACTTCATTACCATTATGGAAATTAATGATTGACGGGCCTCAGCAGTGGGCTGTCAGAAAGAATCAGATGCATTGCTACTGAAGCTAAACGGCCTCCCTAAAAAAATACTGGATGAGAGGTCAGAAGAACAAGCACTAAACGCTCCAATTAACAAGGAGTTTGTCTGGTGTGAAAGGAGGAAGTGCAAGGATGACATTATAATTTCACTTCTTCTCCTTTGTCTCAGCAGAGCTCTCCACAGGGCCATAAAAATGCTGGAAACAGTGTCTGCTGGCCTGCAGGTATACAAAGCGTTTTACACAAGGTGTTTAGCGCTGGCTGATAAAAGCTGCGGAGTTGTGACAGCCCACGTCACTGCCTTTCCATCATTAATAATTGAGTTCTTGTAAATATTGTGCCTGTGTCTCCTTGTTTTTACACATGAAGGATCACTTGCCCATTACCTGCTCATTAGACTCTTGAGTGAAAAAAAGGCCACACGCTGCGGTTGAGAAGTGCTTTTTATATTAATGACTTTGGGGAATTTGCTTGAGGTGCCAATTTGACAGCCGACTTCTGTAGGGAAAGCTGATATTTTGATGCAGGAAAGAAAGCTGTTTGCCATTGTTTTGATCATCTGTACAGCAAACCTAAAGGATTCTTCTGTCATGCCTTTTTGGGCAGAGACAGAATGTAACCTTAGATGCATTTTTCTTTCTTTTGACAAATTTTAATAATAATAACAAAAAAAAAAGCATGTCTGGAATTTCATATTCTTACCATAGACTACAACAGTGGCTGTGGCACTGCGTCTTTTGGCCACGATGTTGCTGGCGACGCAGGTATAGTTTCCAGAGTCAGACAGGCGAGCTTCGGAGATGATGAGATTGTGGTCACCTCTTGTGTCGATGACGCCATCAGAGCTTAGAGGCTCTTCGTTCTTCAGCCATTCCACCTGAAAACGGGTAAACACAAGTAACTCCACAGGCTAAAAGTTTGCATGTAGACACAAACACACTGGACGATGTGACAGATGAAATGATGTGATCAGTTATCAGATACAGAAAATATTTTGTTTTGCATTGACTTGTACTTTGGTTTGGTTGTAATGTGGTTGTTTACATTATCACACTACCCTCGCTGATAGGAATGAGGTGGACAAAATAATAGCAACACCTGTCAGTATTCCTATATTTATCGAGGTTAGTGAAGGGGCACAGTCTCATTGCAAGATTACGGGTTTGTGGGAAACATACACCGTGACTGACATCCACTTGGAGCGAGCAATGCAGTAGGTAGGTCACATCCTCTACCGTTACCAATTCAGTGGCCGTGTAGAGAGTGAAAGTAATAAGGAATTACAAAATAAAGGACGCTCTGTTGATGCTCCTCTCCTCACATGGCTGGCTCTGTAAATTGCTATTAATGTGCCAATGGCTTGAGCTTTTCATTGAGAGAGACGAGCTGGGGCATGAGGGAGTGGGGTTTGATTTATGGCAGTGTATTTGAGGATTAAAAACTCCGCCCCGCTGGGAGCCCCATATGTTTGTGCATGGGGTTGTACTCCACTGTGTGTATGAGAGTGTGTGTGTGTGTTTGAGTGTCCATTTGCCAAGGGAATGTAACAACAGCCAACAAACTCAGAGATTGCTTTGCTCTTTCGAAGCACCCTGAAAAAAAAAATTGAGCTGGGAAATCAATAAATTAGGCGTCATGTTGTCACAGGCGTTTTTTTTTTTCCATTTGATGGCTCAAGAAGTCTTTCATCATGTTCCTTTAATTGAACTTTTTTCATCATTTGGCTCCACAGCTTTGAAGACGAGCGGCCGAGCGACCACACTGGTGGGCTTTGGCGGTTATTCTGTCAGCTGTTTGCTTTAAATTTCTGCCTTTCACTATTTCACACCTTCAGTGTCCAACCAACCCTTGGGTTGCTATCCATGCTGTATTATATTCTCCACAGCTGCTAACATCCATCTACTCAATTGTGGAGGCAGTCAGTTCCAACCATCCACTGTGGATGTGGAAATCTGCAATTGCAAATTTTTACTTTAATCATATAAAATCCAGCCTTAAGGTTTTATCATATTGAATATAATTTTGCATCTATCTATCTATCTATCTATCTATCTATCTATCTATCTATCTATCTATCTATCTATCTATCTATCTATCTA
>JBBMJY010000008.1:16771576-16795295 GCA_037833715.1 Toxotes lorentzi | reverse complement strand
CACACACACACACACACACACACACACACACACACACACACACACACACACACACACACACACACACACTCAGAGGACTCAGAGGAGAGAGGGGGAACGAGAGTGAGAATGAAATACGTGACATCTAAATAAGTCATAGACGTACATCCTTTCACCTAGGAACATAGCAAACAGAGGACATAGCGCTGCACATGGATAGTTTTTATTGCCAGTATATGAATGATCACTCTAACTTGAACAGAATGAGCCTGGGAAACTAAACGAATGGCGTCTTCAGCTCATCAGCTGCACCTCTGGCTTATACTAGACTCAAGAGAATAGCGCATATGTGTCTTTGATTTGCTGTGGCTGGAGAGTAAGAAAACACTGTGTCATGAAAACAGAGTTATTCTGTCAGTAAACCAGACACATGACTGCTCCTTTCCGGGCAACACAAGAGAAAATGTTTCTTGTTTGAAGTGTAAGGAGCCCTCACCTCAGCCACAGGCACTCCCTCTGGGGGACGACAGTGCAACACAATCATGCCATTCATAGGCACCTCGGTGCCTTGGGGGTCTTGCTCAAAGTTCTTCCTCAGGTCTAGGGAAGAGAATAAACAGCCCGTATTAAACAGCATGAAAGAAAACCTAAACATTCACATTAAAACGTCAGATTTGTTTCATGTGTGACCTTCTCTCCTCGCACCAACATACACGGACACAAAGACTGATGCCTTCTACGAAATCCCACCACCGCTTTGAAGAAGAATAACCTTTTCAGAGACAATAAGGTCAGTCTGGTATCAAAACGACACAGAGTTGCTTACAGGCGATTTGGACAGTTGCCTTGCGGCTCTTGGAGGTTCCCAGGTGGCTCCAGGCAACACACAGACACCAGTAATCCTCCGGGCCATGAAAGTCCTCCACCTGCTGACGTGACACGTTGATCATCACCTCGCGGATCTTCAGCCCTGCAGACAAGATGGTTGATTGCTCAGATTAGCTTTCATTACATCACAGGGATGATCAATCAAAGAGGTGAGGACTTGTAGGGACAGGATGATGAATGAAATTTGAATCTGATAAGATTATCTGCAGTGAACGGGTCTACTACTTGCCAGGAGGAGATGGAGGAGAGACTGCTCCTCAAAAAAAAAAAAAAAAATTCAGAACAACTTAAACTGTGTACTTCTGTACGCGCTCCACAGACATAGAGCTGATCACTTCACTCTTAATATTAACATCAATATCATTACTGGTCTTCTGACAAACTCTCATTAAAACTCACATGGCCACCAATGCAAAATGCTGGCTGCACTGGATAGACATTGTTATTGAGCCCTTATATCCTCTTTCAGAATCTAACCATAATCCATTTATAGAGAACTGACACTAAATGCTTTCCAATGGAGGCATTAGCTGAGAGGAAGAACACATCAGCGTCTTATTGTTTAAAGGCAGAGCATGAGCACTAATTTTTTTCTGTGAAAACATTTGAAGTGGCTTTAATTTAAGGTAGCAAAACAGTGCAATTAAATGCTGCGTCTGAACACCAATACTTTCTATGACAATCAAATCATCTATTTCTGCGGCAGAACTTTGAGTTGATGTCAGGCAGGTCATTTGTTAATATCTGTATATTGTCTGTGACGCAGCCTATAATGAGCTAGGCGTGAGACGGGCATTTTCTGAGACAACTGATGTGAATTTAAAAGCCTGGTATTTCATTTATGCCAGACTATGCACAAAAGATGACAGCCTCGAACCATTAATGTATAATAGGGTGGCTTTTTGGGAGTCTAGGAAATTGAAGCTTTCATCCAAAGTATGTGATGTCTCTCTCGCATGGAAGAAACCTGAATTTCAGTCATCCACCTTGAACAGATTAATTCATATGTGAATCCAAAGTTATGAACAGCTAATGTTTGTGTCTAACGTTGTGCAGCATGCAATTAAGGTTGCACAACATAATAGCAAGTACCAAGTACTCCCAACAAAGCAAACTAGTATTAGAAACCTTAAGTAGATTCTACTGTGAAGATGGTTCTGATTAAATGGCATACATGTGTAGCGGCGATTCAGTAGTGTTTGCAGCGTTGTGACGCAGCAGCGTAAGCAGAGCAATTATGTGGTTAGATTTGGCGACACCTGTGGTTACTGGTGGTAACAGCAAGTGTGTTTGAATACAACAGACAAAACTCTGAGCAGCTGCTTTGTATGAAATACAACGCAGATGTATCTGTTTACAGTGCAGACAAACACGTAATGTCTTAATGAACAGGTCAGTAAATGTTTGGCCTCCATATTTAGGCTGCATGTATTTTTGATGAGCCTTTGCAGTCAGTGCTAACTTCAGAGACAAATGCCATATGTTTCCTGTGACTGCTTCACAATAAAATCCACCTCATGTTTTGACATTTAAAAGCTTTGGATGTGAAGCAGCAGCAGCAGCAGCAGGAAATGTTAGATTTGCAAACAGAAAACAGTGACGCTGATATCAATGAGATAAAATTACAAACAGTAATGTTAGATTGCACGCTGCATTGTTTCCTGTGAACCACTAGTGCTAAGGCAGTTTCAGTGCTGCACAGGAATGGCCTTTAAAAAGGAAAACTACAATATAAAAAGGAAATTACAGAATGGAAATACATTGAGAACAATAAACCTTTCAAAGTAAAGAATAGGAATTAATTTAAAATCTATTATTTGTAGAACTTTCTGAAAATTTTGATTCATTTTCTAAAGGCAGTAAGTCAAAAGAAATTGTCCTTTAGATTTGCTTTTTTTTTTTTTAGAACAGCTAACAAGTCAGGCCTAACAACACATCTCACAGCAGCTGTTCAAAAATCACCGTAAAGCTTAGCCTCTTGTGGCTTATTGCTTAATTACACAGCCCTACACTTGTAGAGGAGTCGTCTCTCCACAGGCTTTTGCCATCATGCCGCACATTGCAGACAGCAGCTTAGACATGCGCTGGGATTAAATGAAAATAATAATAATGTGAAATGAAAGGTTATCAAAGAAAGCCTGATGATGTAATGTGGAACAGAAGTTTTCTGAACACTCTGTAATCCTCTGCAGTGACTGACTGTTTTTACCTTTTGATAACCTTTTCAATGCCTGGTCAAGAGAAGAATGTTCAAAACTGTGCCTCCAAACAGAGGTGTTCTCTGAAGACACTGTAGTCCTCTGCAATGACTGACTGATATTATGCACAATACACCCCCCACCTCCTCCCACCCCATCTACGTCTCCTTCACACTGCTACAAATTAGAGACTTAATCAACATGCCTGATTAAGTGAGAGTGAGGCAGATTTAACTAGAGGAAAATGAAAACACAAGATTGCACTCTAGTGAGGGGGCTAATTTGTCATCACATCATGAGAAATGCGTGGTGGTGTCGGTGCGTCACTGAAGTTCAAGTCTTTGGGCTCGATGTAGCAGGGATGTAAATGATTATGAATACATTATTGTTCAATTGTGAACATATAATGCACTCTTAACAGATACACACAGCATCTGAATTTATGTAGAAATATTTGCCCCCCTCTGACTTGTCATCTGATTAACACAATGAGTCACAAATGTTACGCCATGATCTTCTCTCAACATCAAAATCACCTCTTCATCTCTCACCCCAACCAAGGCAGTGAGAATACTATACAATATCTGTACAACATAAGAAACATCAGCCCTTACCTGACTCAGCAGGCCACCTAACTATTGGTACAGGCCATGGTTATCTCTCGCCTCGACTACTGTCCTTTCAGTGGGCCTCCCTTCACATGCAGTGAAACCCTTACAGATGGCCCAGAGTGCGGTGGTGCGTCTGGTTTTCGATCAGCCTCAAAGGGCACATGTCACTCTGCTGCTCATTGACCTCGACTGGCTACACATGGCCGCCCGGATCAAAAATTCAAGTCAGTAATGTTTGCCTACAGAGTGACTTCTGGATCTGAAGCCATCTACTTGAACTCAGTCATTCAGGCCTATGCTCTTTCTCTGCCACTGCGCTCCTCCGGGGAATGTTGTCTGGCTTTGCCAGACTGTTCTTGTTTGTGGTTCCCTGATGGTGGAACGTGCTACCAAATGCTATCAGAGCAGGGGCGTCGCTCTCTATCTTCAAGAATCTCTTGAAGACTCATCTCTTCCTCCTTTCCTAACTGCTCTAACACCCTAACATGCATAATTAGCACTTACTGTGAACTTCCAGTGAACTTCCATATCTGATCTCCTTGTCTTACTGAACAGATTTAGTACTTAGTACTTACTTCAAGGTCACCTACTGTGCGCTTTAGAGCTGTCCCTCATTTGTAAGTCACTTTGGATAAAAGTGTCTGCCAAGTGACTAAATGTAAATGTAATGTAAATTTGCTGTACAGTGCAAGACGAAGTTTGACTGATGTTTTTTTTAACTCATGGTCTGATACTGACGTCTGGTTTGACTTAACAGTAGGTTAAAGACGGTTTCAGGAGGACATGCAAACTGCCCAAGACAGCTTTTCAGATTTTTGTCAATAGCCATGTTTTGTTTTCATAGACATTTCAAATCGAACCATATGGACAATCTCTAGTTTTTAAAGACAAATAATGGAATATGGCCAAATGCAATTCTGACTTATGTTTTCCCACTGTTAAAACCACCTGGTCTATTTCCACTGTACGCTTCTGTCCACACCATAAACAGTTACTCAGCAGGGACCGTTTCAACTTTCGCTGTTCTTTTTTCAGAGGTGGGGTTAAAAGACAATATTATGTTATTTTGTGGGCAGCTCATGGTAGATGAGCTGGTAGCTGGTAGCAGGTAGCAGAAAATGAAGCAATGTAGACAATCACTAACATCTTGCAGCATACTGTATGCCAGCTTCCGGCATAAATCCATGTACAGATATTTTTGTGACATAAATTGTGTCACAGGTTGTCATTTGTCATTTTTGCTCGGCTTCAGGAAGGAAGGTCTTATCTAATATGAGCCTGTCACAGGGCAGACGCTGGGAGCTGGGAGCTGGGAGATGGGAGCAGAGGAAGATGAGAGGACAATGGTGAGCTGCTGTTTTGTTGTTTTTATGTCTGCATTCTGTTTGTTAAACTAAATGAAATGAAACCTATGCCAAGCTCACAGCATGGTTGGCGACATGACACAATACGTATAGATAGCAGCTTGCTGTTACACCCCTACATTGTTGGGAGTCTAGTGCTTCACTGAAGGATGAATTTTCATCTCTTCAGCTCAAGAACATTGTTTCGAGAGCAACTTATCACCTCATTTCATGTTGAACACGCTCCCTTAACAAATTCAATTAAAAGCATTAAAACCCAGACCTTCCACACCCCCACATATACACCGACATTCCCACTCCCCTCATTGCTCTGCTGGACTGTTGCTCCAGCAGCTCTCTGTCATTCCCATGACCTTCTTCTCCTAAAGTAACCAAGTAGTTATTGTGCCTAATCCTAACCAAACCTTAACAATTCCACAACCTTAAGTGTGTGTTTATTATTGTTACCATGACGACAAAGGTCCAGTATACCTGGCTCCTATGAAGGAGGGACTAGCGACATATATGATTGTTTACATCATACAACGTGTTGGGATTGTGAAAACACCCTAAAGCACTGCGGAAACTAGGGAGCGGGTTCAGTCATGTTGTCTCTTAACTCACAATGGCTTTTTCACAATCAGGCCTCCTCATCTTTATTAATGATGAAGAAAACAGGGGAAGCTAATGAATAAACAACAGTCTGCTGTTCCTGATGCAGTGTTTTATGCTGAAAGCAGACAAACTCACACAGGGTGGAGTGAGCTACAGCTGTGCAGACTCACTCCGAAAACCGTTCTTCTGACACACAATGAGAAAGTTTGTGAACACTAAACAAAATAAAATAAGACAACAAAAAGTGGTGCTTTCCATATGAGCCCCCTTCATAAAGCAAAAGTCAAATGAAAAATAATTTCAATATGATTAAATGTCCTTAAACAAGCATATGCACACACAAATGCATGAAATACTCGTAACAGGTATTCCCCCACATGGAAGAGTGGATATTATTTGTTTGAGTGAGGCCCAGGTTCCCCCACATTAGGCAGAAATCAAAGAGCTTAGTCCCTTTTCCAAGCAGCCTCAGTCACACGGTGTTAGAGAAATTATCCAATAACTACTTAGTCATGTTGATGACATGCGGTCACTTCTCTTCATTCACGAAAACAAACATCCATTCAGCCCCTTCCATGGGCATGTCCCTAGCCACCTGTTCATTTTCCCTGTGCCTCTCTCTCCCTCTTTCTTCTGCGCTCCGTCTGCTTTCCCTTCAGGCTGATGCCAGTGGCTCTTGACAAAACACCACAAAGCCTTGACAACAGACCTCAAGGTGGAGCAGCTTCCACTTGCCCCCTTCATTCAAGTCTTTTAATACGTCTCTAATGTAGCCTCTATAAAAGAGTCAGGAAGAGATACACCAGTGCTGATGCTCACTTTTCATCCCACGTCGTTCTCTTTTTCTCTTTCTTTCTCCGTCTCTCTTTTGGTCTGTCTGGCACGGGGCCTGTGGTGTGATTTCTCCCGGCTTTGGCCCATTGTTTCGCCTTGGCTGAGTCTATGAAAAGGCCCTGAGGGAGCCGGGTAGTGCCAGCTACAAGTGGCTCCTGATCCAATCTGTTCAGCAGAACTTGATTGGTCCGGCTCGGCTCAGCCAGGTCCGGGATGTCTCTGTCGCACTTAATGTCACGTTGATGGGGGATTTTCAGAATTCGGTTTGACTGAGGGATCCTTGTGAGGCAGCTGTGTACATAGTGGGTGACATGGAGTGGGCTGCGGGTTGAGGTGGCTGGAGCTTTAGGAGAGCGTCTGTCTGATGTGAGCCCAGCTTTGGGGAAATGTTTGTGTGATGTGACATTGCGGCATGCAGCTCAGCATGTGGAGGCTGTGAGGGTTGGCTGAAGGCCAGACGCAGACGAACCCTGCTAGACAAGCGGAACATGCTCCCAGCAATATCTTCAGTCTGGTCCCAGCTGTGTGTGTCATACTTAATCCTGGAACCAAAGGGACGCATTACTCCATGCATAAAAAAATCATGATAATTCAGCCATTAAAATGCTGCGAGTCCTTATTTGTGTCATTCCCCCAGTTGCCTTGTTTATGTTTATCCAAAAACTGCATGTCTGCTTATTAGCAGAGTTTCGCATACACAAGTAGCTCTCATTCTGTGGGCCACTTCATTTGTGTCACTTCCATTTCTTTAACTAATAGTCTGTGACACTGAGAGACTCCGAGGCATCTCGCTTTCCCTCACCAGTCCCCACCTTTCTTTCGTTGTCCTGAGTTGGTGCCTGGTTGATGTTATCATCTAGGATCATAATACACAATACTGGAGTCAGTCTCTGAGAAAGCATCAACAGGAATAGATATCCATACTTCCTCCATCCACCCTGTATTCATACGCTTTCCCTCAATCACTATCGCCTCATCTCTGAATGTGCAAGAGCTGCTATCCTCTCCTCCTCGACACAACCAGCATGGTATCCATTTTCAGCCTCTCTTCCACTCTCCCATCGCCCTCTCCATTTCCAATGTCCTCTTTCTCCCTTATCCCCTCTTTCTCTTATCTCTCCATCAGAGTATCATCCTTTCAGCTGAAGTCTATAGGCACAGATATCCCCTCTGTTCCACCTTCCTCTCTCCTCTCCTTTCACTCTGTCCTTCAGTAATCTCTTCAGTTCTATCACTCATTTCCATCCCTCCCACAGCATTTCAACTCAGTCAAAAAAGAAGTCTTGTGTGATAGGTCAGAGCACTCAGTGTGCTGCTATGGAGTCTGTGTTTTGTTTACAGCTACTGCTCTTCTTTTCTTTTTTTGTCTTTGGATTTTAAGGCAAGCCTAAATCTCTGATTTAGTGTCTGTAAAAACTTGATACAGCTCCCTAAAATCATTCTAAGGAGTTGATCAGTGTGAGCTGTTTTCCTGAAGGGAGGTTAAAATCTGGGTAGCAACGATTACATGGAACATCCAGCTGAGCCTTGTCTGCCTGTGGTTTATCAAAGGGCTTAGCAATTGCAAAGGGATAAGGAAATAAATGCTGTTGCACTGAATTTGAAGATACACTGTACTGTGAAGCGATAATCGCGTTGTCCAGAAAGCCGAACAATGTAGCTCTTTCTTGGCAAAAACCAAACTTTGGTTTGAAAGGTTGTCTTCATGTCACACCTGCCTCAGCAACCTTCCCTGACACCCCCTCCACTTCTCTTTCTGTGTCTCCCTAACCTGTTGTCACTTGGCCCAGTGGCTCGCTCGCTCTCCCTGTGTCTGTGATTGTCTGAGTGGAAGTAGTCCTGAAGTCAGAGAAGAGACACAGTAGCTGCACTGCACCTCATCCCCATAATCAAACTCTCTACAAATACACAGCTCTGCCACTACAACCCTGCCAGAGTGTAGCCTCTTCCTCAGTTAGTCTACGTGTCAAGCCTTTTTTTTTTTTTACAAGTTGCTTGACTGTTTTAGCCCGTTACCTGCATCCTGACCCTTGTCTCATCTCCCCTGCAGTTCCATTTCCTCTGTCTCCAGCTCCCGGCTCCTCGTCTTGTCTCTCTGACCCCCCTCATCATCCTCATGTTTCCTCCTCCCTGCTGTGTGCCCAAGCCTCCACCATCTCATTCACCATTTCCTCCTGCCTGCTCCACTGGTCTCCACCTTCATCCCCAGTAACATCGTCGTCATCACCAACCTTGTTAAATTATCTTCTAACCTACTACTTGCCTCCCCCTGTCTGTGTCTGCCCCTGGGTTCACTAGCTCAGACGCCTCACATAACACTTCAAACTGAATTTAAAGAAAGCACATGAGAAATATTCGGCATCATGATTTCAGATCAGTAACATAATGCAGTTTAATAGTGGAGTAAGAATTTAGGATGTTAGACTTTCTGTGTTATAATTTAGAATGTCTCATTCTCTCTTTGTCTCCCATGGTGCATTTCACTTTCGGTCTCAGATCATAGTTTCAGGCTTTGTCTTGCATTAAGATGGACGACCCTTCACAGCCACAGCAACTGCACAACAATATTTAAGCATGGACTTGAAGATGCTCTCAACAGACAGCTCTCTCCATTTGTGTTTATATGGGGCAGCCATTACTGTCAGTCCTGATCAGTCTCTTATTTCATGGTTCAGATTAGGCCAGTTACCTCCAGAGCTAAAGCCAGGGCACACATTCAATTAATGACAAATTCTGAGCCAGAAACTATGTGTGCCCAACATCATAAAATCCACTTGGTTTGAGTAAAACACTCAAAGCAGTGTATTTATTACTCACTCGTGCACTGAACACAGGTTTACACTGTACCTCAAACACACGTGCATACCCACAGGAAAACTAGCAACCAACACAAGCGCAGCCTAGAACTGATTCTAAAATGGTTTCATATATCCAAACTGATAAGATACAGTAAATACATTTCCATTTACTTACTCAGATTCCAACTCTGACTCAACAGATGTGAACTGCAGCAACAAGCCTCCCACCGGTTGACTGTTACTTACTGTTCCCCTCTGCTCTCCCTTTCAGTCTCTGTTATTGTTTTCAAAGAAAAACAACAGTGACAAGCTGCTGATCGAGCTTACAGCAGTCTACACCCTAACAACAGAAAACTTTGCAAAAACTTAAGCTGTGATTGAGAAAATTATGAGATGAAAATGTACCAAAGTAAAACTGCTTCAGGTGTTCTCGAGCATCACTGACTTCAGTCCATCAAACCTGCTTAAGCCTTATAATGATTCTAGACCTTCAATGAGCCTGCAGTAATTACCCACCATGAGTAGGGCTTATGGTGATTAAAAAAATGAAAAATAAAAACATGCATGTTGAAACACTGAATTTTTTTCATCATTCAATGAATACCAAATTTGGTGATTTTAAATTTTTACGATAAATTGAAGGATTAAGTGTTCCTTCGCTCGCTGAGAAAGTTCTCTCACTTTTAAAGCCAAATAAACTCATCGGATTATCTAAAGAAATGCATCATCATCAAGATGGAAACAGGACTGTTCTTCTTGGTTAGTGAAAAGTTGATCTTTTGGATATGTATGGACAGGACTGAGACAAAATGTTTACTATGTGAATTGTGTGAACTGAAAGAGTCGATTGCTGCACACATGCATACGACAGCAAGAGGCATGCATTCATAATGCATGCATTATGAATACTGTGTCCAGAATGCAATCAGATCCCTTTTTTCTATTGATCCTACTGATACTTGTATTAGTACTCAAAACAAGACATAGTATCAGTGGTGCTGATGCTGTAGGTATCAATCTGCCGAACCCCAACATCTCTTGCCTTATCATTAATGTAACAGGTTACCATTTTTGAGTTTCAGAGATTGAGATTTGAAAGTCTGAGTAAGAATCTGCCTCCTCCTTCGCCCTTGGAGTTTGAGTTTCATCGAGAAGACAACCAGGGAGGAGCAAGTTGATGTTTGTACTTTGACAGATTAAGAAACAGTTGCTGAAAAGACTTGTAAAGACAGGTGCTGTAATACTTGAAGTTTTTTTCTTCTGTTTTGGAGTTCTCTCTGTTTTTACAGTGGTCGACTTGGACTTGGCTACTGCAGTTGTCCATTTCAATTTTATGTCTTGACTGTGTGAAGCTATAGAGGATGTCAAGCCAAAGTACGATGTTCTACTGTTTTGTCATCTTACATAGCAAGCCATTTTTGATATTAGGGAAACATTTGTCAGAGCATCCCTATTTTGCTAGTCCACCAACTGTCTGATTTTCATGGCAGCGCAAAAACCACCACAAGCTTTTCATGCCCAGTGCTGCATGTTTGGCACAAAGGTGCGAGGAGAGGCACAAACAGATGGCAGTTTCATTCAAGAGACACAGCACAAAGCAAAGTGTTGGTATTTTGGTGTAAACTGATTCATACTGTAGACAAGCTGAGAATAGATATTGGAGAACTGGGTTTGTTTTGGTGCAGGCAGTCAGCTGATAATCTGGTGACTCTGTGATGAGTTCATATTAAATCCTTGGGAGAAAATGTGCAAAAATTCCAGGAATTAATGGCTGATACAAGTATCTGTCATCCACAGGTGCTTAATACTGAAAATATGAAAGCTTTCTCCTTCAGTTACTTTAATCAAAGCCCTAAAACCATTTGAAGGCAGTGGGACAGATATATGTGATAAATCTGTAGCCTCCAACTTTAAAAGTAGCACACTGGGCAGAGCCATTGCACACAGTGATTCACTGTGTTTACACTGATTAAATCATGTGCAAACAACAGCAGGTTGCTGCAGAATAACAGACAGACTTATGCACACATCAGACTGGTCAGTTGGATCTTTGTCATTCCACCAATTTATGTGACAGTCTGTCAACACAAAGGACACAAAAAGTTCACAGTGAAAAACACTGTGCGGCAATTACAAGTTCACTCGGTTCTCCTTGTTACTCTCTCTTCCTTTCTTTCTCTCATCCATAAACACTGAATTACCAGCAGGCAATATTCCCGTGCGTCATGGCCGCCTTTTTTTTGTCTGGTAAAAGTGGAATCTCATTTTTAAATCTTGAAATGTATTTTTAGCTGTGATGTGACGTGATACAGCAGAGTAAGAATGAACTTTTTCTTTGATCCAATCATTTCATATAAAAGACTTGAACAAAACATTACTTTCTATTATGTATTTCTATTGTTATAGAATACATTTTATTGAAGCCTTCAACAGAGTTATAGGTACAGGTAAAGAACAGTATATCAGTGAAAAATATCACTATTCAACATAGTTGAATATGAAACATGGCATAACTCTAGCTTTGCACATTCAGGAGCTCCACAATTCGTCTTTAAAGGCTGCACCATCTGCCTTTGGCTGCAGATTTGTTGTGCCTTATTATATTCACGTCAACAAACTCTGCATCATTCAAACAACATTATTTTCCCACTTGGAGAAACTCTCTCCTCTCCCTTTAGTGATTTTCAAAATGCCACTCTGATTGCCACAGCTGTTCAAAAGGTATGAGGCCAGTAATGAGACTTGCTGAGACGTTTAATGTCTATCACCACAGTCCTCTGTCTCACAGCCAGAAAATCAGTCAGTTTAGTTCCTTCCTCAGAGTTTCTTGATTTTGATTAACCCATCAAAAGCTTCTTCTGCTTCTTCTTCACCCCACTGCTCTCTAAACTGGGTCTCTCAGGAGTTTTTTAAATAATGGCCACATAATCTGTGCATTTAAGGGGAAAGTTTATTTGCCAAAGGGACTGTCTGTCTTCTTTTGGAAACCTTCAGTACTGAATACTGGCACTGTATACACTCACTTTAAAATTATATGGGAAAACTGATACTGATAATTGTTACTCAACACACATCACCTTTCTGTTGTGTGTCGTAAACTTTGAAATTCTGTAAAATGTCTATACGAAACATCTTCCAAACCATTTTACTCAAATACAAGAAAAAAGTATTAAACAATGAGACACAACATCAAATAATCTCAAACAAAGTGAGAGCAGCTGTTTGGAGTCCTGTTCTCATGAAACAATTCTTTATTGATAGAAGCAATGTATTTCAGGTTGACAGCGCACCATTGCTCAGTTAATGGTTTGAATTGCACAACAATGTTAATATTCATGATAACTGCATAATGATAACAAATGAGCGTTCATTAGAGATTCTACAGCCTACACTATATCCTGCAGTGATACATGACAACAGTCTGGTTTAAATCTCCAGAAAAGAAAACGTAACGTTTACTCTTTCTACTGTTCACCTGTGCACAATGTATAAACTGAGCAGATGACTGTAAAATAGTCATACAAAAAACAAATGAGTCTCCTGTGTCTGGGCAGAAAGATGTTTTGTTTTTTTTTGTTTTTTTTTAAAACCACTAACCTTCATTCTGAGAACACAGTATCTTACTTCCAGTATAGGAAATACATAAACCACAAGAAAAGACAATTCTTTCAACATCTGACACTTCTGCATTTGTTGCTGTCTCACTGAAGTAGTGAGAGTTAAGTTACATGCACAGTGGATTTCTGCTCTAAATAAATGTGGTTTACCCAGAACAGCCTGCTGTCAAGTGCATAATGTTGCCTTTGTGGTGCAACAAAACATTTTTAAAGTATCTGTATTAGACATAATATGGATTAAAATGAATATGAGTCAGGAATTTTGTGCATTTACTGACTGTGCACTTATTTCCTTGAGTTCTATTTACAGTCTTCCACACTGTACGTCTCTTCTGTTGGGCAACTTTTCAAGAACCTGTATGTTTGGTACTTCCGACATTTTCAGATAGAACTCTCATTTTCTTCAGTGTTAAAATTTAAGAAGTCACAAGACAAATACAGCTCACACCTGCTCATTGTCACGGAAAATCGAGCTGTCGGGATTAGCTCGCACAGAAGATGAGTTGCAGGTATGAAATATTTAGCCATTACATGGTGTTAAAAATATCTTTTTACTCTGCTATACGTCTAACAGATTGAGAAAAACAACAGGATTCATCCAGTTGGAATAGAACTTACTGTATGTTGTGCCAGTTTTTCTCATGCTTATGGCAACATTAGTTGAAGCTATTCACAGAGGCTGTAATGGATATTTTCTTCTTTCTTTTTCTACATTTCTTTTCCTTGTCTGCCACTCCCGGAAGGCACGTCGAAGCTGAGACTGAATCTGAGAAAAACAACACAACACAAAGCCGAAATATGTTTTCTTAGCTGAGTTGGCTGCCTATACACAGTCTCTGTCCTCTACCTCAAACCCCCTGGTCAAACAGTGTTAGGGCATGTGTTGTTGAGTCTCTTTGCATTTAATTCACAGCTTACTGCTTTAATAGCTACAGCCCCCTGCTCGCCACTGAACCCAGGGGCCATTCTTCCACCTGAGTCAGACTATAATAGCTTGTACTGAGATACAGCTGTTCAACTGCCTCCTACAGATGAAGCTGGATAGACAGCCAGAGGTGTCTCAGCTGAAGCGAGATTTTCATTTTCTCAACATGTAGCATGTCAGCACCTCTGCCTGTGCAGCAACATAGACACAGTTAGTGACAGATACTGTTTAGAGACACCCACTAAATCCCTGGTCAGGTTCTGAGAAATCCTCTGTATCCCACACCTGTGAATACTAAAGCATGCCCGAGCAGCAAAGCCACACATCAACATGCAGGTCACCTTTCTAGGGGTTTCAACCAGAGCACACAATATGATAATACAGGTGGATGCATCTGAGCTTAGAAAAAGAAAAAGAAGCTGTCAAATCATCCAATAAAAGTGAGTATCGTGCAATAAATAAACACTCTGCACTTAAGTTAGTGGCTCTGTACGGCCCTACTTAGTAGTGCTTTGAGCTAAATGCTAACGTCAGCATGCTAAAATACTTAAGAGTGAGACATAAAAAATAATTTAGGTTTATCCACTGGGGAACCATGAACATCCGGATAAAATTTCACAGCAATCCATCCCAATTATGGAGATATTTCAAGCTGGACAGACTGGTCAGACCAGCTGACTGATGTTCCTGAGAGCTGAATCTAGACAGGAAGCTGGCCCTCTGACAACTGTATATAAATGTGTGAATACTGAAGACATATATGTATATAATTCAGTGTTACGCTGGTGTCTGAGAAAAACAAACAAGCAGGTTTTTCAAAAATGTGACACAACACTGGTATTGAAATGCTAAACCGCATGCTGAAGCAGCAGTCATCATTTTTCTCTTTTAACATGTAGAAATAATGAAGGGGTTTTACTATTCTGTTTGGCAAACATGCTGTTATGAAAAAGATTGAAAATATTGCAATTAGAAAAGACATATCACTTTTTTTTTTTTTTTTTTTACACATTACTAAAGTTTTAACACAATTTTACTAAAATGCACTACAGTGTTTTGCATTAGTCTTGTTTCACAAAGCCTTAAAATAATGGCCAGTATTTCTACTGGCTGTTATATTTTCCATTTTAGCTTTAAAATCCATCACAATTTACATGAACAAAACAAATGAATACGTGATGGAGTAACATCTGAAAGCAAAAGCCGTCAACATGCTCATTTTATGTTAGATTGAAAGGAGGGATGTGGAATCTCTTGTCTGAGGCTAAAAAAAAAAATCCACATCTCCGCTGTGTGAAAATGATGTGTTAAGCAATGATAGTTTCAGCGTTAGAAGTTACATGGATTTACCACTTTCAGAGGAAAGTGTGGGCTGTAAAAGATGGCCAGGTCCAGTGTTCTTAAAAATTAGCCGATACTGGCATTAATGTGAGGACATTTGGTTCTGTGTGTGTCTGTACTTATCGTCCATTAAAGTAGCTGTAACAGTTTCTTGATATTTTATGTGTTGTCAGAAGGCCTCTACGCCATGCTCACTTTGTCGTTTATCTTCTTGTATGTCAAAGCACTGAAAACCTCTAAATAGCTCAGGGGAGCTGCAGAGTCAAGTGATACTTATCTGTGGTTTGGTCTTCACATTGCACTTAATCATATGATCGATTGTTATTTAAAAAATGTCAATTTAAGCAGCTAAAATAACCTTGTTAAGGTTAAAAAAGACTGCCATCATGGTTAAAAGAAGAGCTGCTAATAAATGGGACAATGCATTAAATAGATCAGTCGTATTACTGGCAGGATGATCAAGTCATTGTTGATACAGGCAGTTTCTAAAAGTCTCTCCACCGACAGCAGGACTATTTTTTCCGCCTTCATTAAATTCAAACTTTGCTAGTCTATCTGTATCTCCCTCACCGCAGGTTTGAGGACTGGTGCTATAGCAACAGTCTGAAGTGGTGACAGACAGGAAACAGCCCTCAGAATAGCAGACATAATAACTTACTGAGAACTTCTACAACAACGCAAACACAAAATTGTTGAGGTACATTCATGCAACCAATTTGGCTACCATGTGTCCTTCTCTGTGCTGATGTTTTGGGGACAGAGCTTGTAGTTAAGAGGACACATTCTGACACAGTTCAGGCCTGGTCAGAGCATTACAAGCCCAGGTGGACTTTTAAGATGCTCTCCTTTTCGGCTTCTATTCTCTCTCCCCCAGCTCTTTCCCTTCTGTCCCTCTCCTGCCTCTCATCTGTCCCTGTGGAAACAGATATGAATGGTGATAAGGAGCCAGATGGGAGCAGAGCTATGAATCCAGACTAGAGGCTGTAAAAATTTAGGAGGTCTATTCTCTGGGGGGAGATATTGATTGGGGCTGTGTGTTAAGTGAACCATCAACACCGTTGCACTAATAGCAGCCAAGGCAGACTCATAAATATTTTGCCTTTATCTCAATCTCTTTCAGCAAGTTATAATTCAATCAGATGATGGTCATCTGATGTTCAGTGCAGACCGAGGCCTAATTATTACTGCAGTAAATATTTTTATGTTTATATTTTCCGTCACCCATGACATGGTTATCTAAGAACGACTGAATCGAATTGAAACTGGACTTGGTTGTAGATACAGTCTAATGCACACAGTCTAATGACTGTCAATAACAGCCTGCAGCACTAAAAAACCACGTAACATCAGTGGCCTTGACAATGACCCCACAGAGGTTAAATACTAATATAATAATAATAAAATAATTAATAAATCCCCACCAGTCAGTCCGAGCTGAGGAAGCTTCCTGGATGAGAGGTGAAACATCTTGAGAAGCATCTGTTTTAATTACAGTACATGTACATTTTAGGGGAATAAAAGAAAGTATAATTCAGTTTTTGCATTGTTTCTATTCAGTTTGCTGTATAAATGTAAGTGAACTGTGGAGATATCAATAATGTGAGAGTATGCAATAAAAACGGGCCATTAGACAAACAGAAAAGGAAAATATCTGTGGTTCGAATGGATTAATTTTGAAGTTAAAACAACAACGACTGCATTTCTGCAAGTTGCATCAGTAAAAGACACCATTTGGAGTTCAAAGTCAAATCTGAAAATTGAACAAGTTGGTGCCTTTCATGGTCTAACAGTTGTCATTTCGGCTTAGATCAAATGTGACACAGAGTATGCACTCAAGAAGTGAGGCAAATATATTTGCAGGGTTGGACATAGCCTTAGGCACTGTCATAAAGCCCCATTTGAAAAGTTCATTCTGAATACTTCAGTTCTAACAGAGTTATGAGTGCTACCCTCATAACTTAAAGTGACAGGGGAAAGACTCGACGGGAAAACAATTTAGTTTAACTTCCAGAGTGTGTATGTTTCCATATCATGTGAGTATACTGCGTGTTCGTCTGTCTCTATATATCGGTGATTGCTGTACCTGTCCCCAGGTCGGTGTGCTCCTGAGACATGTGCTGGCTCTGGTGGACCCATTCACCGTTGCACTTGAAGAAGATTTGGAGGGCGGGCCGAGCTTGACACCGGAGCTTGATGGGGTTACTCTTGACGATGTAAGCGTCACCAGGCTCCTCCAGGAAGTGGGGCAGTGTCCCAGACTGGCCATGCTGCAGGGCCTCACCTCGGGCACCTGAGGGACAAAATGAGATTAAAGAGAGTATAAAACAAACATGAATACTGGAAAAAAGAGAAAAGAAAAACAAGAAAAACTATCTGTAGTATTGTCTTCAACACAACAAAACTAGCTCCCTCTCGATCTTGCCCCTGCTTCCACTCCTCCTGACCCCTGCAAACAGACCCAACGAGTAGCCTTTACTTCTTCCAGAGACGTCTCCTTCAAACAAATTGTTTTGGTGCACCATGTGAGAAATATCACAACAACAGAACATCACCCCTTAAAAACAGAACATCACCCCTTCCCCACAGTCCACTCTCTGAATTATAATACAATAATTTGTGGAGCCTAGTCTCCTGAGCATCACAGTGTTTAATATTTTACGTACACAGGGACGCACACAATGCTACAGGATATTTTGCAGAAATCTAAGCTACACTTTGTTTTGCAAACCTGGAAAAATATTTATTATTAAAAAAAATATCATCTTTGTTATTAATAATTAATGTCATTAGTGTTTATGTTTGCTACCATATTTTTTTTTTTTTTTTTTGAAGGGTGCAGTGTTAAACACCCCTGGGAAATGGGATGCATTGGGTAAGAGTTATCTCAACTGCACTGTTGCCTCAATATATGTTGTGTATTTTTTCTCTGAATGATAACAAATTTCAACAGTAGAAATACAGCATTGTTAGATAGAGAGAAATCCTGATTTTATGAGCTGGCTGAGCAGTGGGACAACAACTTCACTATAGCGATGAGCATACATATTTCTTAACAACCAGTGTGTAATCGAGAAGTGAGGCGCTGCATGATGACTTTTAAAAATGTCAACAAACAGAATCCACAGGCGCCCTTTCCCCCAAAACAAAAGAAAAAGTAATTAGAATAAATTACAGGAACAAACATCTTATTGTAATCGAACAAGATAAAGACATCTGAGCGTCAATCAGACAGATCAACAGCAGTCCCATAAAGACTTCCTTGTTTGTGTTCACTAAAGACAGGTGATTCAGGTGAAAAATTCACAGACACACAGACACACCAGCACCACATTATCAGGCATTACTCCCTGCCGCCTCTGCCCGTCTGAGGTGTGTTCCAGTCGGCGCACGTTTTGCTAGTTTTGAGGCCCTGCAAGTGTAATTACACTCTGGCTAATCCTCTAGTTTGCTGGAACCTCTTTCATGCAAGTGTGAAGGGTTTAGTGAGGCTAACTGTCCTGCACCCTCCCTCCCAGATCCCAGCTCCCCAATGCACACTGCAAGTTTCTCCACAGTGATGGGTGTACCTCCGAAAACCCCATCAGGATTAGAGAACCCACTCTCTCTTTCTCTCTCCCTCTCTCTAGCTAATCTAATCCTCCTCCCGCTCCTGCCGCATGTCTCCTGATTGAGGGGAATAGATAAAAGACTGTGTGTGATTCTCTGGCTGTGAAAATCACAGCACTTGCTCAGTGTTCGTCTCCCCTTCCGTGCGACACATTCACATTCTCTTCCTCATTCCTGGAACTGAGGCTGAACAAAGAGACATGCTTTTAATTTCAAAATGAGTAGCCCCAGGCAAGCCTTTCTTGTACAGAGTGCTCCAATTTGTTTTGCGCATGGAGCATTGACATGGTGTGTTTGTGTTTGGATAGATGCAAAACATAGACGTGAGTGCGCATCCAGACAATGATAGATGGGAACATGAATACACAAACACACAGCTGCCAAACAAAGCCACAGCCTTCCACGTAATGACTCATTTGTTAATAGATCAGGTTTTATATTAATGCTTACCAACATGGCAGTTTAATGGCACTGCAACTAATGCCTCAAATATCAACACCAGCAGCAGTAAGGTTCAGTTAAAGCATTACAGGCTTTACTTCAGAGCTAGTTGTCCATTTACTTTTCATTTTTTATTTAGCAGGTGGGATAGTATTGCAGCAGACAGATTAGGCAAGGCACAGGAAAGGAAGCTCTGGTGTGATCTAACCTCAGGCTGGTGGTGGGACATGCAACTCTAGGGGGGAAACACAAGCACTTAACTGTCTCTGGGAACAGCATAGCATCATCTTTGCTCCTGAAATTGCTGAATATAGATCACAAAGTGTAACACTGAGCAATGACTATAGGATTCCCCTCCGGCACTGCACCTCGTAGTAGGTGCACACAATGAGATAGCTCACGCTGTTATCATGTGAGAGGCGGCTCAAACGAAGCAGCTGCAAAATGTACAATGTTACATGTTGTGGCCAATGCAGGACTGTTTCTGGTTCATCCGCATGTTCAAAGGACATACCGAAGACCAATATCGCTCCTCAATATGCTCTGCCGCCGTCATTCAGGAGACTGCTGTGCCCTGTGCTTCACAGTTTTCACAGTGATCTACAACCAACGCTCCGGCCCAGCAATAACACATAAGGGGCACAGACACATCTCAGCCCAGTCTGAGAGGAAAACAAGATATCACTGCCAAAGGGCTGAGTGATGGCTCTATCAGCCACCCTCTCTCTCTGCCTCCCTGTCCGTCTCACACACAAACAAACTTTTGTCCTAGAAATATAGCTGTGATACAACCTGTAAGGGAACTCACAGATGTTTTAATTCCCACAAGCACAGCAAACACTCCAACCATTCACATGCAAATTTAAAAGCGATGCGTAAGTGCGGTCTCTAATGTCAGTTCAATGTATTCATAGCTTTTAGTGAAAATCTAAAAGAAATGAAGGGGAAAGAGCCCCTAGCTGACTGGGCTAATTTAGTAAAGCCTTTGGGTGGTAGCACAGGCTACTTCACACAGAGAAAGATGACTGCTGCTCCAGCCCACTCGCAGTGATTTGGAGAAACTGAAGGCAGCAGCCAGGCTTATGTTTGCCAAATTCTCCTCCACACTGGGCACACTGGAACCTCATATCCTGGCAAGCTGTTGTCCCGTTTCCATGTCAAACACCAGCTGATCTGATAGATAACTGACTTCTTGACACACAGATCAATGAGGAACCAGGTGAGAGGTAGGTCCTCAAACCTCTAACTGGGCACCAGCAGGCATGTGCTCTCATCCTGCTGCTTTTTGTTTTGTATACAGGCAGCCAGAGGAGTCTGTACGTCATATCATTAAATTTGCTTAGAACTCAGACTCCAGATCACGGCCAAGTGCTGGCTGAGTTCATCCAGTGATGCAACAACTCGTGTTTGGATCACAATATTACAAAAACCCTCCAAACGAAGCAAAAAAAAAAAAAAAAAAGCTTGTGGATCTCACAAGACAACAAGCTGTACAGAGTGTCACACAGATCCACAGTTAGTGAAGAAATAAAGTGCAACAGTTTCTCGGGCACTTTGAAAGTGAGCTGAGTTTGTTGTCAAGAATTGACAAAGACAATTTAAGTCTAAACATGAAATGTGGTCTCAGCATCATCTAACCTTTTCACTGTCAGCACCATGACGTTTTCATCCATCTGCTGATTCCACTCACCAAATAGCAAAAATGCTCTCAGCGCACTGTATCCCCTACTCATCCTCCACCTGAAGCCTCAACGCAATCCATAAAAGACAACGGTCCAGAAAGCCAGTGTAATCCAAGATGACACATCCCACATCCTGTACCCAGACTCTGAATGGCTCCCATATGGTAAGCAGTTCCACTTCCTGGGAAGCAGAATTGATTGCATCCTCTTTGTTCAAGCGGCTGTCGCCTTCTGAACCTGAACCTCCTGCCTCTGCAGCAATTTACAGGAAGTAATTATAATACATCTTGAACACACAAACCCTCTGCATGACATGGGCAATTGAACACAAGTTCAGCCTGATGGCGTTTTGACAATTTGTGCAAAAACAATTAGTCCTGGGTTAATATAGGTCATTGTTTGTGCAAGACCTGGTTCACAGCTGCAGCTTCATGTCACTCGCCTAACAGGGTTGTCAGGTTTCAATATTATTAGAACTGGTTGCTGCAGTTTTAAGATCTGTCCACTGCTTGATCAGTGTTTGATCAAAAAATGCAAGTTGTTGCATTTTTTAATCATCATCAGAATTTAAGATATGGCACGGAGGGCTAGTCATCCATGCCAGTATCTGCTTAAATGTCTATAGTACTATACCGGACTACAGCAGCTACAGGGGCTACGAGATACTGCACCTACAATAGTTGTACAGTGTTGTACAGTGTTCCTCCCTGGAAGGTCTGACCTGCGCTAAAACCCCGGTTGTGGGCAGATCTGGGTAAACAGGTCTGATAATTGGTATTGATACAGTTAAAAGAAACATGAGTTATAATGGATAGAAATGATCTTGTATGCTCAGTAACTACAATACTATCACTCTTAACGCTTTGCTGGTTTTTAATTCAAGTTTACTCTTTTGTGTCCCTTTTGTGCCTGCCATTTCCGTAGCTCTTCGTGGATGGCATTCATTGAACCAGACTAAAATTAAATACCCACTGTCACAAATGGCACATGAGTGATCTCACATTTCAAGCCTCCAACAGGTGTGAGGCACCAAAAACTAATCTCCCATTAATACTGTATGTAAAGTACCGGCATGAACAGAGACAACGGAGACAGTGCTTGTGTCTGTTTGTGTTTGTGTGAAAGAAAGGGAGGGAAAAAAAGAGTGGAAGAGAATATACGGCTTTAATAAAATGCTGCATTGCCTTAATGTGTTATCCAATAATCAGTGGCTTGAAGCCTAAAACATTTTACAGTACATCTCATTTTCAGAACTGCTCTTACATACGAGTATCTGTCCATCCTTTAGTATCCAGTGCTCCTGTGTTAAAATATTACCAGCTAAAGGATATATCGCATCCATCTCCAGTTCTATTTTACTGAGATGCTAAACAAATGAAAAAAAAAAACACTGAACAGAAGCACAGTTTTTCAACAGCTTTAACTCACTAGACAATATTCAATATTAAGGAGGAAGCAGCTGCTTAAGTGTGAATTAATAAACAAATCAGCGAATTAATTCTTTGCTTGTTAATTAAGAATCAGTGACATAATTATTTTGTAATTACTTCACCATGCTGACATTTCAGTAACAGGTTTGAGAAATAAGGTGCATGGTTAGTTGGTGAATGGGGAAACATTCTGCTGCAACATTTGCTGCTATGTGTCTTTGCCTTTGTGTAAACACGGACTTTCAGGCTAATGTATCTGTGTAAATACATGAATAAATACAGCTTGGCAATGGTCAACACTGTATTAATTATATATGCCCAGAATGAGGTGTCTTCATAGGCAGCATTGACGCAGATCCGTGCAGCAGATGGATGGTCGAGATTGAGGATCAGAGGTGAAGCTAGCAGAGGAGATGGGGGTGGAGGGAGACTGGTGAAGCAGATGATAGGTGGGTGTTGAAGATAGTGAGAAGCACTGGGGGAGCATCTGTTCAGATCATCCAAGTGCACGGCAGGAAGACAAAAAAAAAAAATGTTCAGTATTTTCAGGAAATGCTGCTAAACCTGTGAGTCCAAAACAAAAGGCACTTCTTTTTTGGCTCCTCAGCCAACTTTGGCCCACTGGAGGATCACGACCTTTGCTATGCACAGCCCCCACACCCACTTCCTCCCCGTCTGCAGAGTTTTCTGAATGACAGGTACGCCACAGTGAGACGGGCAAAGATGGGATTTCTTGATCTCCCAGCGTAACAGCAAATGGGGCAAGATAGGCGATAACACATGAAAGCCTGATTGTGTTCAGTGTTTTGCAGACACTACCCACAACTGAACCACATCAAAACACATCAGCCTACAGCAAGAGGTGTCCCTCTGACAAGCTGACAGGTAATGAACTGCTCAGCAACCATATGTTATGCACACCAGCTGGAAGCACACGGATGCTGTTCGCAAAATTTGACTTCACTGCCTAGTTGAAGTGTGGCTGAGTTGTGATGATATTCCAAAAAGTTGCTAAACTGAATTCAGATTAAATTTGAGGTGGTAACTGGGCAATATCAAGATTTTATACCATTATTTAAAATCACATCCCTGTTTGCTTCCGGGTTCTTCTCCTTCTCCCCAGGCAAGTCTCACAGATTCGTTTAGACTGCAGAAATGCCTGGAGCTCTAAATCGACTCTCTAACTTGTAATTTCTCTGTAATGAGTCACACAAGCAACTCATTTCTCCTCTGCCTCTCCGACTCTTACAAAACAGCCCGGCCTCAACAGAAAGAGATGCCAAAGCGCTTTGTTCAAATATTGATGCAAACCTCTCATCTGTCATCTCAGGACACAACAGACACACACACACACACACACACACACACACACACACACACACACACACACACACACACACACACACACACA
>JBBMJY010000008.1:16699325-16767403 GCA_037833715.1 Toxotes lorentzi | reverse complement strand
ACGCCGAGGTCAACATGGTCCCCAGGGTTCGCTTTGGTGGAGGAGGTGCAACAGTCTGGGCAGGCATCACCAGTCAGCGCAAAACAGATTGGGTTATTGTAGATGGCTCAGTCACTGCACGTTCTTACCTCAGAGACATCATAGAACCCATCATTATCCCCCAATTCCGCCAGCACACCCCCAACTTTCTGTTCATGGATGATAATGCTCCACCACATCGTGCCAGAATTGTCACAGCTCGACTTCATCGAAGTCGGAGTGCCTCATATGGTATGGCCAGCAATGTCCCCTGGCCTGAACCCCATAGAACACATCTGGGACGAGCTGAAGCAGAGACTGGATGATCGTACCCCACCCCCACGTGACCTGGCAGAACTGCGTGTGGCACTTGTGGAAGAGTGGAAAGCATTGCCTCATCATGAGGCTAGTGAGGAGCATGAGACGTTGCTGTCAAGCTGTCATTGCGGCAAATGGTGGAAACACCCGCTACTGACATTGTCAATTTTTGTTATTGTCTAAATTTTTGGGGGCAGCGCCAAAAATTTTCATTAGTTTAAATATTAAACTAATGAAAATGCTGTTTCTTCTCATTCATTATTAGTAATATCAAAGTGAACTTTCTCTTATTTAATTAAAATTCAGACCAAATAGAAAAAGCACTCATGTAAATAACAATATCCCTAACTTATTGTGAGTATGTTATTTCAGATGAGTAAAGTGTCACTTCACCACTGAGACTCACCCGCCTTCTGAAATTACATTTATCTGATTTGATCCAAATCACATTTACCTCAGTGCACTCAGTCCTGAGTTCAATATCATCTTACAAATAAGGAAACTCTCCCACAAATTGGCTCATTTACAGTATTTTGTTTCTAAATTCGCACAAGAGAAATAGATTTCTTTGTGCTGAAGAACTGTGAGATTTATTATCATACAGTAATGTGACAAAGGCAGTGCAAGCTATGTTCTTATTATAGCAGGACTGCATGAAAAATTTAATATTACTTACTATCTTTTAAGCCATAGATAGCCCACTGCCTATTATTAGGGCTGCATTATCAATCCAGGATGTAAAGAAGCTTTAGACGGTACACTTGAGAAATTAAATTTATAGCTTGCTTTTTCATTTGGCATTTTCCAAAGCACTACATTCATATTTATAATGTTAAAGGGGCACTCCACCAATTTTACAAATGAAGATCAGTTAATGCTGCATGAGGAACATCCCTAAGCCCGTGGATACAGGTGCATTATGTCTTTAAGGGCATACGATTTTTTTTTAACATTAAGCTGCTTTACAAAAGGGGTTTTTTGAAAGATCCATATCTCAAGCCCTGCAGCTTTCACTTTTTAGCCACACTAGCATCTTGGCTTTATGGACAGACATGTCACATGGTTGGTCCACCATTTTGGCCCAGTTTGAAATATCTTAACAACTACAAAATTATTATTTATCCAGTCCAAATTTATACTTTGGTTTCTCACTAAATACCTGCAAAAAAAAAAAAAAAAAATCCCTTCAGCCTCAGCTGTACTTGCTAATCAGCAAATGTTAGCATGCTAAGATGGTGAACATGTTGAACCACACTGTTGACATTTTTAATGTAAGAATCATAACAGTGTTAGCATTTAGCTCGACGTGCTGCCTCACATAGCTGCTAGCATGGATTTAGATTCTTAGTCCTCTTTAAATCTCTGTCTTGCAAATTTATGGAGCTGCAGCACTAAATAACTGGAGTACACCTTTAAGAACATTACCATAATAAGCCTATAATGCCTTTATTGGAAGGATCACTCAGTTATATGTCATGTCTTTATCAAATGTATTCTGCATAAGTAACATACTTCAATACTCAAAATACTCTTATGGTACTCATTAATATTATAGTGTATTCTCCTGGTTTCTTTTGTGCTTTATTTTGATATCTCAGCCAGTACATCCTGTCCACTGGATATTCTGTTACTGATGAGTGAGCACATTGTGCCAGTTTGCAGCCATCAAAGTAAAAGACTGACTTAGAAGTCAAAACAAAACTCAAGGGGAATTGTGCAAAGTAAGAATATATCATAGTTCAACCTGTGACACTCATTGCAGCACATTATATTCCACAGTCTAACTTCAAGCTTTACAGTAGAGATTAAGAGCTATCTGAGGTTTCAAGATGAGGCTTCACAAGAGTCTTCAACATTTTCAAAGGCTTATCTATCATTTGAAAACACTCTTTTTGTCACACAGGAAGGTGTTCACTTCTGCCAATATCAGTCTGATTCATTCAGCTTCATGAATTTCACTTTCCTTTTTCCCTCTGGAGAATTAAGAAGACACAGCAGAAAAGATGGTCCACATAATCCCCCACGATCCAGTAATGACTTAAGCATGGTATTATACCTGAATATATGGGAAAATTGAAAAATAAAAGACAAAGATTCTGCAGTGACAATATGGTTTGGGAAATGGAGGCTGACCAAAAGTCCATCAGGGAAGCAGTGACTGGACTCTTGACATTTAAAATTCATGACAATCAAACACCTGTACAGTGCTTTTCCATGTCTCCTGGCATCCGTGCATGTATCAAACGGGAAAGATCTTTAATGGCCCCTGAAAAATGCAAGAAAGTAACTTTATCTTGCACCTCCTCTCTCACCGAGCACTATTCTCTCACCTCATCGCTCATTTTCTCCAGTTAGCAGCAGCCAGTGGTTCAAAGCACAGCATCCTGAGCCCAGTCTGCTCTGCATTTTATGTCCCAGTGGAGGCCTTCAAAAGTTACTTTTAACTGCCCAGGTAATGTGATATGTGTCGATGGCGATTATACGATCCAGCAAAAAAAAGACTCAGTTAATGGGATGTGATCAAGATAACATGAATTGAACAATAAACAAGGGAGCAAAGTTGAGATAAAGGTTGTATTTAAATCAGATAGTATACAGTCTGCTGTTGGGCATGTCATCCACTGATTTTTTTAATAGAACAAGAAATATTTAGTCAGAAAAAAAGACCTAACAAGCTCATCCAGCAACAGAAGGAAATATATGATTTCTGCCAAGCAGAGCGGATGAAAGTAATGCTTCACTGTGCAATACATTACTAATGAACAATTTCGCATTTTACTCCTTAATAAGTTAAGAGTCCCAGTGTACTGTGCCAAGGATTCCTCATGAATCTTTAAAGAAACAGAAGAAAATAGCAAAACAACAAGAATTGATATCTTTTAAGGCTGAATACCCTCATTTGTCAAGCTTAGATGGACATGGCAAAAGTATGTCAACACAGTCTCTTTGCTATTGTCATACAAATGATGCTTCACTTCAAATAACCAAGCAAGTGAGCAAGCGAGCGGGGCATGCTCAGCACCTTGTGGCACATCCTCTGCACACAGTGTCCCAGATTCAACCTTATGTAACCTGATTATTTGTGCACACCACACAAATAGTCATGACAAACAAAAAATAAGAAGGCACGTTCATTGCTCAGTGTCTCAGGTATTGTGGGTGGCTCAGCCGAGCAGGACCTATGAATTGTAAAGGTTTTGCCATCTCAGCACAACGTGTGAAATTCAAGAACGGGAGCGCTGAGTAAAGCTAGCTGAAAGAATACAGCAGCCATAAGGAGGGGGTTGTACCATCAGCTGTCCATATGGATGTCAAGAGAATCACATCTACCACACAGACTCAGACAGAAGGCCATCTCTCTCCTCATTAGGAATCCTATTGGAATTTAATTAACAGGTTAGGACCACTATAAACCTGCTGCTAGAGCCCACCATCAGAGGCAATAACGCCTCAATTAGAAGACACTGACAGCCTGCAGCTTGAACCCCTCAGTCAAAACCAGCACCCCACTCTCTCTGTCACACATGCACACATAAACACCTAATTTATGCATCTGCTCTGTTGCCTTTGGGCAAAGCAAACGCACAAAACCTCCAGCTGGGCAGATATTCTGCTCAGTGGACACTGGACAGCAGTAGAAGAACAAAGCTGAGTTGTGCTGGACAACTCCCACATGTGTATGTGCGCAGCTCTATGAATGTGAAGCAGTGATGGTGTGCTCTTCCCCTAAATAAATCAATGCTTAAGCAATGTTTGAATAATGCAATGCAAGCTTGCAAATCCCAGTTCATCACAGATAATTCCTTATTCAGAATTCTGAAACACAACTAATTTGTAAAGGAGGCAGTGAAAATGCAGCTAAACAAGCTTTTGGCCATGCAGGTGGAATCATAGTTTAGTGGTTCGACATTGTGTGACTATTGAGTTGTCAGGAATGGAACTATTTTATCTGCTAATGGATGTGATGAGAAATGGTGTGAGGAAGCTGAGCAGATCTATAAGTGATCATGATGAAATGTAGCAGTGGCTATCTACAGGAAAATGGAAGCCTGTTATGATCACAACACAGCGGTAAAATTAATAGTGTTTTGATTTTCCCAGACAATCTATCTAATGGGAACCCAGAGTCCACTGGTGGCATACAGAATAACAGTGAAGTCACGGGAGGTCAAGGTGAGGCTGCCACTTAGTCTTAAAAACATGAGGGAAGGTCCACAGCGTGTTGACCTGTGTGGTTCCTGTTTATGTAGCTTGTCAAGTGTGTATATGTATTCCTTTGCAGGCATAATGTGCAGTCAAACTGCGACCTGGTTTATTGAGTAGAGTGAGTGAGGCAGAATGTGTTCATATATGTGTGGGCGTCAATCTCAAAGAACGTAAGTCAGCAAAAGTGTGCATACTTGCCTGAACATGTTTCTCCATTAATGAATGTATTCACCAAATACCCGGGATTTTGCTAATCCTGAACATCAACTGATCCCACAATGCAATGTGAGTGGGCTAAATGTCAAAATGTGATAATTTATATGAAATCTGATTCATGGGGAAATTCTTTTTTTAATTAAAGATTATTTTGTGACATTTGTGAGTCTGTGCAGCAGACTGTACAGGGGCAGGAAAGACGAGAGAAGGAGGGACATGTAACACAGAAACCAGGATGGCCCCAGGATCAATATCAATTTCCCTCTGTTCTACATAAACATCAGACCACAGCTTAATCCTCATACTTTATTAGAATATATCAAATCTATTCCAATGCACATTCTTCACACAGTTAATCACCGCTGTTTCATATGACAGGAATTAGAATATTCATTAGATAAAAATCTCTTTAGCTCAGTCGATGGTATTTGAGCCAAAGGGATCTCAGTAGAAATCTGAGTCAGAATCCACTGGATACAAAGGATCCAATTCCATGAGCTTTGTGACTTCTCCAGCTCGGGTATAAATCAATAGACCAGCTCCTCTAGTGGATTTAGCTGCTTGTTAGCAGACCTGAAACAGCTGTCTTACCCTGTGTCTTGTGATGTTCTACCCCGTTCTATTTCGTCCAGTGTCTCAGCCCACTTTTAGGTTCTTTGTGGGATTATCAGTGTAGTGTGCTCAGGTGAGTGAACACAGCCCCACATCCACTTAGGCTTTTCAATCTCACTGTGACACGGTCAAATCAGGAGAGTGCACAAGATTAAATCGATGCCTGGCCAGTTGACTGCTTGACGCAGCATTCTCTTCCAGACCATTTCCTTAGCCGCGCCATCTATCACTCACAGCCTCAACAGTCCTCCTCTTTTGTCTCCATTCTCTTCTTCTCCGTGATGCGATCACACCATCCACGACAACGCCTGGTCTCAGGAGATGTGAGACACTCACTGTGGTGGACTTCATAATATCTGTATACGACTCCTTTGCTGACGGTGGCGGAGGGATGACAAACAGAGGTGACATAGCAGCACAATCTGTGCTAGGGAAAAAAAAAATCTAATTTACAGTTTGCCCCAGAGGTCAGCCCAGCAGACCAGGTCCAAACATCTATCAGATAAATCGGCTTTAGGGTGCCTGCAATCCACTTACCAACTCCACCTTCTGCCTCCTGCCCTGTCAGTTAAGTGACTAAATTGTGCTACAGTTGAAAAAGACAGGACTCATGCAAGATCCACTGGAGTTCAAGTTCTCCTCAAGTTCCAGCCTTTGAAATAATTAAAAATGGTGGCATGTAGCCGGAATAGATACACGCATATCACAAGCCTGGAGGGAACCACACACAGGAGTTTAAAAGAGAGGTGTGAATGATTGATTGGTTTCACAGCTCACCTGTACGTGCACTTTTATGTTCTCTCTGTTCTGTCTGCTGTTTTAAGTCTACATGTGTCAGCAACTTGCTTCCCCTTAACAAGCATTCTCATCTCTGCGGTGTTCTTGTAAAAACACCCAAAAGATACCGAGCTCCTTCTGTGAAAAGATATGAGACTCATATACCTTACATGACCGCGGAACACTGCACCCTTGTTGTAGCAGCAGACTAATGGTCAAAGCCAAGGTAAAATGTGTGAGGAAATTGCAATTGTTTTGCTGTTGGCCATTCTTTCTAATGGGAATCTATTGAACAGCTGCTTAATGGTATGTTCTGGAAATCCTTATATCAGCAAATTGAGAATGCTGACTTTTTAGAATAGTGCTGAAATCATGTCAAAATGTCTCAGGGTCTCAAAGATATTTTTGGCAGTCTTTCGAAATCATGATAGGTGAGCAGATTTTAAAAATAGAGTGTGATGTTCCTTCTCCGAGCAGTATAGATACAGTGATTATATTTTATGTATGTAGGAAAATAGGTTTTTTTTTCATGAATATATAACTTTCCTACTAAGGATGACAAAGCAGCATCTCCTCCAAATGTGGTGACCACCATTAAGAATAGAATAGTGCAGTCCAGGAAACTTGCTTGCTCTCTCACCTCCGACCTACAGATATTACCCATTCTTCCAATTACAACCACAAGCAGGCGTCAGTGCTAACCACTGCACCAGCGTGCCGCCCGCTCTGGGATATTATTTATAAAAACGTTGAAATGTGTTTTAACCATATCAATGAGTATTCCATCCAGACACATAGTCAGACGTACACACCACTCTCAAGACATTTTTTTTTCTTTTTTTACAGTTCTCATTAGCAAATAACAACATCTGGTAATGACACCAACCAACACACACACACACACACACACACACACACGCACACACACAAACCTGTCATTAATGGGGCCCCCTTTGCTGAAGCAAACCAAGCGAGGACGTGTCACATGTCCAATGCTTCCACTCTGTCCTCAAACATAGCAATTAGGAGCATTGAGCTGAGCATCACTTCAGCTGCCTCACTGACCTTTCTCTGGCTCTGCTGGTCCACCTGCTCATACAGCTCTGCAATATCTTCATTAGTACAACCTGACCACAGAAGGTATGTGAGTCTGTGCGGGGCTGCATTGCACTGTGGTGATACACTGCTGATGTTGTCTGTTGTGGGCACTGACAGTTGGGGCACTAGGAAATAATCACTGCCTTTAGTACAGTGTTTTTTTTTCCTTTTTTTTTTTTGCACGGTGTGTCTTGCCTGAAGATAAACAGTTTTAGGTTTTGTGGACATATAGATCAAATCAAGCTTTATTTCTTGCTTGTCAACATATCTTTGACTACAGTGTGTCTGCCTGGGTCCAGTGTATCAGACATATACTCCTTGTTGAGCTACAGGCTACATCATAAATAGTGTTGGAAGCTAAAAACGAGGGAAAAGATGCTTCCTATGCAGTAATATTACAAGGACAGTTACTGTGCGGTCACTACGTTTCAGGCACTTCTGCACACAAGCTCAACGCACCTTTGTCTCAACTCCACTCTTCTACTGTCTGACTGATGAATGAAAATCCCCACACTCACTCACTGGTTACGAAATGTTCTTGTACAAATATATTCGCTGCTTATACAGATTGCCTATTAGATCTCTTCCTTGACAGTTCGCTATGAGCAGATGGATTTAATGTTAGTTTAGCTTTTTAATTCAAGCAAAAACCACATATCAGCTGCCACACAATCATGTGGTTGTCTGCTTGGTTTCACACAGTTTGATCAACAGCTTCACAACCAGGAAACTGCAACCAGAGTTCGTTTGAGCATCATTTATATGGAGAAACATGTGCAAACACACAAAAATGGCTTTATTATCATAAAAGAATGCAATGCACTTAGGACCTGTGCGAAAGTTATTGTTGCGGGGAAGAGGGTTGAACAAAAAAAAAAAATTTCTTTTAATCCTCCTGAAACAAACACCAGCACTGCCCTGCCCCAAATATCTCAAAAAATATACCTAACTCGGACAACTAATCTCACTATCATCAACTTAAAGACGCATTGCATAAAGAAGTATTATAAGATGATGTGCCCAAATTTGACTTTTAATAAATTAATCAATTAATAATTTTCATTATAGCCACAACTGTGCACATTAGAAGTGGAATTATAAATTGCCAACAACACAGTGTTGAATATTGCTGCCAATTGTTTTCTGAATAAAGATTATTACTGTCACTAAATGAACGAACTGGGCTCCGTCCCTTCAGCAAAAAGAAAAAAACATAACACTCCCCTAATTCTGACGTTTTTCATACACTCTCTTAGCACTGCCTGAGACAAAAATACTGAAAGCTGCTCCAGACACAAATTTGTTCAGTTTTTTTTTTCTTTCCTATTTTTTTTTTGTTTCTGCTCCCGTTTCAACAAAATGATATGCAGAGAAACCACTGTCAATGCACTGCAAACTCAGAGAGGAAATCTTGGCAAATAAACACAAGTGAGATGTTAATGTATCAGTGTGTATGTGTATGGTTGTGCGTGTCTCACACCCCTATTTGTGGGCGGCTGATGCTGTGACAGTAGGCTGAATAAGAGAGTAAGAAAGTGTTTTATGACATCTCATTGAGACACCCTTGACGGTGACACCTCCTCTATACTATTCCTGTCGCCGGCTCCTTAGCCCCCCCACCCCCCCATCACTGCTTTTCGACTATTTCTTTCTTGCCGTCTCCCGCTGTCTCTAAATCATCCCCCTTTTTTCCTGTCTCTCATCTTTTCCTATCCATCTTTCTCAATCATCTTCTTCCATATTGCTCTCTAGCCCCACAAATCTTTCACTCTACCCATCTGAGCACTTCCTCTGTCCGCTGTCTCTCTCACTTCATATCCCTCTCCCTCTTTACCCCCTGCCAGCCCCTCTCTTTCCATCGGAGCACTTGGTACAGTAATGGTGCACTCTGCCACTATGTTCATTTCAGCATCATCCCCTGAGTGGCTCTGTTTATATGTGAATATCAGAAATATACGTTTTTGGAAAAGAGAAAAAAAAGAGAAAAAAGAGAAAAAATATACTTGCACATTTTCAGATGAGTAAGTCTCTATTCATTCTGTCTGTGCTTGGGATTTAAACAAACAGCATATAGATTTACAAAACCCCATGTGCTGTGAATACGAATGCTCAAGAGAAAAAAAAAAAAAAGGCTTTTATTATGTTAATTTGCTACAAACACAAGGCAACAAGCCCACGTTCCTCTAATCAGATGTTTTAGAATGAAGGCCCAGGAACAACTTTGCTTTTAAGGTTATGAAACAAATTAAGTAATGAATAGGGGGAAGATTTCTGAGCACAGCAACAAGGCATCAAGACAATTTTCTCATATTTCTTCTCTTTCCATCAGCAAGGTCTTTCCTCTTTTCCTGGTCGTATTCCTTACACACGGCAATGGCTTTGGACTCCGTCCACTTATTGATCCGCATGGCGACTAGAGGGGCGGCTGTTCGTATGGCTTGTCTGACTATAGTGTAATTAAAGCTGAGGCAAAGGATGTAGGGGACTGACAATGAATTTGAGGAAATGCTTCAGCTCAGCATGATCAAAATGGGGCTTTGGGTGTGCAAGTAGTACTGTTAAGACACTTTTTAATACCACATTTAGTATCAAGTGGGGGATACACATTTTAAAACATAAGCAATACTCAAGCAGCATTAAACTGTGCAGTAAAAATGAGATTTAAATAATAACTAAATTGGATTTGATGCCCTTCTAGCATCTCTTTTGCTTTCCAGAACTCGTATTAAGTTTTTAAGACCATCTGCTTCAGGAAAGCCTGAGAGGGAAGCTAATTCAGAGTACAGTTGAAGCCGCTGGAATGCGCGTGTGTTTTATGACTAGCTCCAATTCTCTTTCCTCCTCAAAAAGCCTGTGAAGAGAGTCAAAGTGTAGTAGGATGCAGAATAAAATCCCGCTTAGGGATCATGACTATCAAGGAGCAGCGCATGCAGGATTTAGATATATTTTACTGGCTTAAAAAAATGCTGACATCACTTGTAAGAGGAATGCAGCTGCTATCGTGAGTGCAGGTGAATGTCGGGAGTAATGGCGATGGGAAAATGAGAAGACCAGGGCGACCCTCCTTCTGTTACACTACATTACCTCTGACTGCATCTGAGGGTGATTCACACAGAAACTCTGATACAGAGCGCACTGTGGTGGGCAGATGTCATACACTGTTAGAGGTACAGCAGAGCAAAACCACAACTAGCATGCACACAGACACACGCTGTACAGTACGAGCATGCACAAGTGCATACGCACAGACTGCATACGTAGGCTTTTTTCATGGACCATTTCATTTCACTTGATCTTGTGACATGGTGATGATCTCCATTTTGTCATTTTAAATTGTAATTGCCCTGAGTAGCCTGGAACACTGTCAGGGGTGGAGGAGGTAGAGGAAGAGAGACAGACCAGTGTGGAGAGAGAGGGGAAATGATAGAAAAGTCAAAGAGTAAAAGTAGGGAAAAAAAGTGGGAGAAACGGACAAATGAACAGGAAAAGATTAGAGCAGCTCAGAGATAGAGGGAAGAAAGAACAGCCTTGTTCTTTGTTTCTTTTCATTTCCAACACAGGGGAATAAATAGTAATGTTCCACTTTTATCCTGTCCCTCCTTCTCGAGAAGTGGAAGATATCTCTGATTTTCATTTTCTCCCCCTACCCCTCTATCACTCACTGACAGAGCACATATAATTATTCCCTGGCTCTCTGGGCTATAATTACAATCCTCCTGAACAAAAACACTTTAAGTCCATCAGTTTCCCTTCATCATAATTCTCCTCTGAGACTGTGTCACTGGCCCGATGTTCTCCTCCGGGACTCCTGCTGTTTGTCCACGCTCTGGGTCACATGGGGTCATGGGATTTTTCCATTGACAATGTCAAGGCTTTGTCTATTAAGGGCTTTTCATGTAGACACAGATTTTATTTGCAGTGTGCTTTAGCTGGCCGGATGCTTTAATTAAGACCATGCCTGCCTTTTAACTAACACAAAGTGTGTTCAGGGAGCAGTACTTAACCCATGTTATTCATAGCAGCAGATCAGAACCATCCTTCAGTCTGATGGTCTAAAAGCTGGAGAACATCCACTCTCTTCACAGGTGGCCATTTGCTGGAAATGAAATCAGACTTGCACAGATTCAATATACTATCAGACTGTACACTTGCTTCAACTGAGCAAACTCAGCAAAGTCGAATGATGCCTCATAGCCAGTGGAAGAGCTTGAAAACTGGTGGTTAACAATGAGATGAGAGTAGGCGCTCAGGGCCAGATTTACTAAAGCTTTTGAGACACAGATTTGATGCATTGATGGTCTTTTTGGTGAGTATCTGCAAGGTGCGCATCTCTCCTTACTGCCATTTTGCATTTTGGCCACAAGGGAGGCTGAGGTGGGAAAAGAAACTTGACTTTACCTTTATCCTACCGAAATCTCTATTACATGGCAGATGATACAGTAGCTGCATGACAAAATATTCAAAGAGCTGCACTCAGTTAAGTGAAAATAAATAAACTAATTAAAATATGGACATATGACTAAACCAGATTCTTGAAGAGAAAAACTAATACATACAACAGAACATTGATGATTATACTCTTTTGTTTTGAAAATGGAACGGTGCCCAGTAGAACATATACATCCGCCCATCCTACACACATCTGTCTAGCTTTTTCAATAGAAAAACAAAAGATAAAAGGAACTAGTCTGATAATATAAATAATATGTTTGCCATAAAACATAAGTACAACTCTGTGTGTAATGCAGATTCATAATTTTCTTCCACCAGATCTTGATTATAATCAGAATCTGCACCTAAATGTACAAACTCATAGATCTCAACCACCACCGTAAATATGCCTGATTTTTATATCCAAACATTATTTCCTGAGGAACTGACGAAAATGTAAAAAAATGCCTCACATCTCACATCTCACAATGTTAAGGAAAGTGATAAAAAAAATTCCTGGATCTGCTCCTTCAACTGGATCCACATGAAAGTTTAACAGGTTCTTCTCTGGCCTATTCCCCATCCAACCACCAAGTGTGGTGAAAATTGGTTCAGTACTTTTTGAGTAATCCTGCTGATGAATAAACAAACAACTCAACAATCAGACGCGTGAAAATGGAAACTCCTTGGCCGAGGTAATAATTGGCTGCACTGCTGAGACTTTGAGACACTCTGAGGAGAGTGTGGACCCAGGTGTGCTATGTGGGTTTTTCACCCTTAAATCCTAAATTTCTGACACTGACTGAATTTTCGCCTCAGGCTGTCCTTCAAAATTGCAAAGTGTAAGTCTGGCCATCATGTCTTATGACATGGATAATTCTTTGTACGCTCATTTTCTAGCACAACTTAAACATGTATGGCATCGAAACTGTAAATTTTTAAGATGAACTGAGGAAAATAGATGTTTAAAGTTGGCCTACTAGGATGCAGCAGACAAAGCTGAGAGAAGCATCTTTTCTATTAAAGCATCTGTGCATGTGAGAAAGTCTTTCCTTTACAGTAGAAAACATGACCAATGAGAAACAGAATAAACACTGATCTCTGAGAAGCCACTGCCACACACTCCTAATGTATTTTTGGCTTCACGGTTATGGGTGTTTGGGGGTGTAATTGTAGTTTGTTGTTTTCTATATATATATATGTGTGTAGAGATATGAACCCTGTGGAATCCAGTTATGTGAAAAGTTTTAAAAGTTCACAACACACAGTAACATTCTGCTATATCTGATCTGCAAGGGAGTGATGTTATGCACAGAAAAATATGGAGCTTTTGATCATCACAGTACGCGTGTAGCAGAAAAACTGAATCAACATTTCATACAATACTGAAATGAAACAAAACACTAATTACATGAAACTGACACGCACACGTACACACATCAAATTCAAATGGGAAATTAGAAGAGGACAGGATCATGCCTGGAGTTTTCCCTTCCTGCTTTATACCATACAAATTCTTTCATCTGTTGATTTTCTTTGCATTGAAGTTTCCAACAGTTTTGTGTAGCCCATTATTTCAGCGTTTATTTTTCCATCTGTGTTTCTTGATCATGGAAAATCCCCAGAGGGTGAATCTTGTTTGTAATGAATAAAAATCGGGGAGATGCAGCTGAATTGCCTACAGAAGAAGAAGAAAGACAGTGGAGTCTTAAGTGTCTCCCAAATGATCAATTATGTTAGATCCAAATCAATACAAGAACAAGAAAAATACATTTATAAGCCTTTTGAGAGAAGTGTTAGAAAGATAGTGATTGATAGGTAATGGTTAAAAATTGAACACAAGTGTGGTACGGTTTATCAACCTGAAATAAATTAAGAAGCTTCTCCTGCCATTCAACAGAGCTGTGCTTGCAAATGTGGTTAAAGACTGTTTTGATATTCACAGCATATTGACATTTTAATAATACCGTCAATAACACTGTCAGTTAATATGCTTATTAGTGTTCGACCACATCGAGTACTTACAAATCAAAACCTGACTGAATTAAGAATTAAGACTGAATTAAATCCTATCCATTAACATTTCCACTGTAGCAGTTAGTTCAGATTGCAATCAGAAGGGGAATATAGGCCATCATTCACTGGAGGGAAAGTACAAAACAAAAGGATTTTAAGGAAACATTTATGCAAATGGATGCATAATTTCTAATTTCACCACAAAGTGAATTCCTGATGCCTGCTATATGTGTCAATACGGTTTGTCAGGACGATGAGAAGTTTGATTGCTGGGAAATGTCAAAGAAAATTGCTTTGAATGTGACAGTATGTCCCATCTCCTATAAATAACTCAGCAGATTGCGAGGTTATAACCCCAACCTTCAATTATTTTGTGATTGCATAATTATTTGAACACTGTAACTGCAGCATTGATCTTAGTGGTGTATTATTTGATCAAGTCATGTTGAAGAATTAAAAGCTAACCACTTCTGCCTTGAAATGTTTTCATTAATACGACAAAAACTGTGCTCCCATTTTAAACTGAATACTAATTTCTGTGTTCTGGCCAATGAATGAATTCTACAATCTATTTGTAATGAATATCAGCTCATTTTTTCCATCTAGCAGACTGCAGTCCAACATGTAATCATATTGATCCATGCTACTGCTATACTGGTGATCAAAAGTAGCACATTTCAACGTGCAGTAAATTCAAATTAAAAGCTCGAGGCAGTTCATTAACTGCCAGTATTAATGTGTCTGTCTTGTGTGACTAATGAGGCTGCAGATAAACACTTAACAAGGCTAACATTTGAGGAGCTTTCTAGTATTGCTCTGATACCAAGGTAGAAGCTGAACAGCCCATGGTAGAGAAGAAACAATCATACACAGATCAGGATTAGTAAGTGTCTTTGGTGTGTTCCAGTGATTACAGTTCAGCTGCAACCTTGTTCACGCCCAACACTGATATGATGAATATTAAGAAATATTCTGCTACTTGTGGCTTGAAAGGAGCTGGGGGGAATATATCATGGTTTAGGGTTAAAACAAGTACTTCCTTAAGGTTAGAAGACCTTCGTCACCATGGTTACAACAGTACACATGGTTAAGGTTGTGGAACAACACAGTCAAATGTTTTAGGTTATAACAAACCTGATCATCTATGAGATACCTCCCATCTTTAGCATCACTAGGCTTCTACTCAAAGAACATAAGTGAGTCTAAATAGGGCAATAACAAATGTGACCATTACAGGCAATGATTTGCAGTTAAGTGATAACTTTGGAAATCATTATACATCATGACTCAGCGCTGAGTAATGCTGCCTTCAAACAGGGTCATGTTTACCGTGCTCACTAAAAGAGTGCGTACGAACGCCCCCACCCTCTCTGGGTATTCATGACCTTGGAAGTGGAAATTTCCTGACAGCTCAGTTTTCAGAAATGGCAGACCATGGAAGTTCAAGTTGAACTCATACTGTGTACATGACTTTTCATGGCGTCACAAGTTTGAAGGCAGTTGAAGTCTAAACATAATACTTAATTATAGAAAATACTTCTTGATGCGTTGCCCTTCATATAAGGTGCTTCAGAACTTGTGATCCTCATCCAATTCAAGTTTGTGGATTAAATCATATGAAGCATTGATGTAGTTATAATGACGATTATATATATATATATATCCTATAGAAAAACCATTGTCGTGTGTGTGTGTGTGTGTGTGTTTGTTTGCACTGTACAGGCAGGTTTGAGTGGTCAAAGCATTTTCCTACAATGCATCTTGGTTGCATTTACACTGGGACTTATGTGTTTAAGGATGATAGCTGTCCTATCACCCACCCCCGATATATTTTGTTGATACAACAAAAATATTGCACAAAGCGGGAGAACCAATTTAACAATTGATTTAAAACAATGACTGCCAGGCTGTACTTTACGAAGAGTAAACAGTGCTTTGAATGAACAAAACCAAACCAGTGAGCAAACATACGATTGCGATTGCATAATTTACACCTTTGAAAAAAATACACTGCTATGTGTTATTTTCAAGTCTATTTATAACAGAATTTCACATTTCACTACCAGTGCTTTCCAAAAAACCTGAGGGAACAGAAAGTTAAAAGAAAGCTGCAGAATAATTCAATCACTGTTCACGCAGTACAAACTTGGCTGTCGACCTTGTTTCTCTCCAGTCCGGCAGCCCAGAGGTCCACAACCAGAACCTGACCATGGCCAGATTGTCAGGACAAACATTTCATGAGAGGCCACCGGGCAAGCCTCATAAGAAGCAGAGGTGACATCTGTAAAGTGTCATAATGAGATCTTTTAGTGTGCCAATGAGGTCCCTGAGAAGCTCAGTGAGTGATGCCCACAGCTGGTCATTATCTGCTCCAGTCACTGCAGAATCATAAACAGCTCTTCAAAAAGCCCCTCAAAGCTCAGCCAGGTAGTCCTCTGCTGTGGCCCAGTGAAGGGTTGATGAAACTCCCATTTATTTATCTTAAGGACTCGGCTATTTCAAGGTCCATGCTGTGGGTGGTGCTTGAAAGAACATTTGCTTTATTTACAAGGACTTTTATGATGTACTTCATAATGCTACTGCTGATCCAGCCTGTGACCTGACATGGCTGCACAGACACAGCCTTGAGGACCGCATAAAAGGCACACAGCATATCTGTATCATTACAAATTGCAGCTCATCTCTGCATGGACCTGTGGTCATCAGTCATCAGGAGTGACTTTATCTCTCAGGTGCCAAGGATAACAACACCAGGGAGGCATTGAATGGTGACCCGCAGGGTGATGGTGGGACTGCTGATGAGGGCAAAGACACAAACAAAATGAAAAAAATAAAAAAATAGTGAGAGTGTGTATGTGAGTGTGTGTGAAAGGGAAAAGGAGAGAGAGAGTGACAGAGTGATGGAGGAAATACTATTAAAGGTAATGAATGTCAGTCTGTCATTCCTGCTGTATGATCCAGGTGCCTTTGCCAATTATCCTGACAGTCACAGGTCTGGTCCCTCTCTCCTTCCCACTAGGGAAAAGCTCAGTTCCAGAGCCAAACGCTGGCCTTGTTATAGGATTCAACAGGGACTGTGGCTCCAACTAGAGATCACATCACTTTTTAGATAAAGAGCTGCAGCTTGTGAACACTTATAACTGCTGAGATCAAGGGTGCTGTTTATGTGGACAGTGAAATTTGATGGTCATCCTCCTGTCCAGACCCCAGGTGTTGACACACTAGAGGAAGGACAAATAGAGGAGTCCTCTGTCAACACTTGTGGACTACATTTTCTGAATAATGAACTGAATAAGGCCATAACTCAGAACATATTCTGCTCAGCATTGCAAGGATAAATTGAGAGATAATTAAAACATGATCCATCCTCTGTAATTTAACGAAATGTTCAACACAGCATGGAATGCTAATTGCACACAAAATATTCATAAACGTCTGGCCCCCCAACAATTAAAATGGAAGTAAATTAATACACCTATACATCAAAAACTGATGAATATTCTGAGCCTCGAGGCGTGAAAATAAATAAATGATTAAGGTTTCACAACACTTCACAAAATTAATCTCAAGTGTGCTTTTTCACCTAAAACATGCAATAAATTGGACTCATAATGAAGCACGGACGAGGTGTACAGCATATGGCAAATAATGTTTAATCACAATACCAACATAAGCTCTGACAAAAGGAGGACACACACCCAATATGCTCTCCTCAAGGAAACAAAACAACTTCAGCCAGTTTAGGAAACACCTCATTGTGATTTTTAAACAATTTACTGCAAGAAGCAGATATACTGTAACTACAGTTAGTTTCTAGTCTCTGCTCTGCAGGAGACTCACTGAATAAGTCTGAAAAATGTGCTCAGGATTGTAAGGAGATGTTACAATCTCCTTACAATCCTGTAAGGAGATTGTAGGAGAGAAAACCCCACGTGGATGCACATAAAAAGGAAACTTATTCAACTGAAGATATGGTGTAGAAGTTACTTTACACTGAAATCCATCTGCCTAATGCTGTGTAGTTCCCCCTCGCGCCAACAAAACAGCTCTGAGCCAGTGGAGGAACAGACTTCACAAGATGTCTGAAGGTGTCCTGTGGTATCGGGACTTATTTTTCTGGCAAATCCCACAGACGCTCGATCGGACCATCAGGGAATACAGTTGCCATGAAGGGGTGAACTTGGTCTGTGACAACATTTAGGTCCAGCATCCACATGAATGGCAGCTCCCTAACCCTAAGTGAATAACTTTTCAGCTCTCAAACTCTGTTGCTGGTTCGATAACACGTCTCAACTTTAATGCAACACTTGACGTCAGTCATGATTTGTGCTTGTGTTATTCCACCCCATCATTCATACTGTATAAAGAAATCAATTACAGTGTCATTTCCTCTTTCTGTCAATACTCTCTGCTCTGTCTGGACCATATTGTTTGTAGCTTTCTCATGGTTCTGTAGACTATAATTTGTGAAGTGATGTCCAGTGACACAGCACTTAATAAACACCCAAACAAAAAGCTGATATGACAGCAGCAAAGCTCATTTATTACAGAAAGCAATGGAGAACATTCACTCCACAAACCTATTTACTTGGTGGGTCAGGCCATTATGAGATGCCACAGATTTGACATCCACTGTAGTGACTGAATTTTGTGCTGTAATCCATAATAGTTATTATCCAACAAATGAATTAACTCTTCTTGTAATGTCTGTGTTAGCAGAAAGGGAATCGTTCCTCTCTTTCTGCAGGAAAGGCCAACATTTCATGGAACTCGCAAAGAGTAATATTCCATATATATTCAGCTGAATTCAAGTCCAGATCAATATGGTAAAGAAGGCCTGGAAAAGCAGGGAGCATGTAGAGAGAGTCTTGGCTTTCCCTGCCCTTTTTCTGGATGCTTTCAACTTAGTTTGGAGATAAAGTCACAGCTTTGATCTTCAAACAGTCTGTTTGAGATGGAACTGGATCCCTTAGTTATTATCACCAGAGCCGGGAGTTTAATATATTTTCTACTTTTCTAATCTTTCATCTTTTTAATTTTTCAGTGCCACAGTGTTATACAAAACCAGGAGGCTCAATAATTCACAAGACAAACCTCGCTGGAGGGTACAAAATCCTTGTTGTGGACATATTCTGTAAAATGAATAAATCTTAAATAATGCAAACTAACTCAACAAATAAATTGAGTGTTTACCTCTGGATGTATGACAACGTAATGATATTGCCCTTTATTATGTAGCTTTTTAAATTATTGATGTGGAACTCTAGGAACATTACTTATGTCCTCTTCCATGGGTGAATGGTAACTTAGTCAACCAGCTCTGGATGTTAATTAGTCTGAAAAGCACACAACCAGAGCAAATATGAGGCTAAGGCAAATTAGCATTTAAATCATTTCATTGCTAATGGATAAATCAGACATCCTCCTGATGTGAGTCTGTGATGTGCTGCCATTCTGCGGGGGGAATGATGAGACGGGAGGCTGGTGTATCAGCCAGGCTGGCTGTGGATCCCCACTGTGCCCATCTGTGTGTCCATCCTGCAGGGATCAATATGGGGCCCGCTGATAGCAGAAAGAGGACGACTGCATGTGGCCAAAGCATGTGGTCAATACATAAATGAGGATGCAGTGCACATAAAGAAAACTGATGAACAAAGTCCCAGTGCTACGAGTTAAGAAGTAAATGACCTGTGGTGCAGCGAGGTGAACAATACAAAACATACGACAAACTGTAACACTACAGGATAGTTTTTTAATGAGGAATCATTTTCCAAATCTAAATACAAAAAAGTGATGGTTGACTATGGTTGACATAATTAGTTGATGAAAATTAAACTGTAACTATTTTGAAAAAACAGTTAATCTTGAGTAGATTATCAAACAAAATGGTCCAACGATTGCTTTACACTGCTTTTCTTTTTGATTTTGATTATGATTTTCTCATTGTGAATTAAATATCTTTAGATTTGAGACTGTGGTTGAACAAAACAAAGCATGTGCGTTTTTCCAGAGCGCTCCACCTTTATTGTGCGGCCACCAAAAGTGGGGATGCTAGTCTATCATTACAGCGACGGTGGTGATATGTTATGAAGATATTGTTGTCATAGAAACAAAACCCATGCACAGCGCTTTTTTGATGAAGTGCTCCCCAGCACCCTGCCTGCACTTTTCTGCCAGAGAAAAAGACTATATGGACATCCAGCCTTAGAGTGACACAAACAGCTCCTCAGAGACTTCTCCTGGTACAGTCCAATCTGTCTTGGAGGCATTTCATGCTCTGAATACCAATGTAACATAACATCCAAATTACACATTTAGCCTTCCTATACCTAAAATAAATATTTTAAATATGGGTCAATAAAGAAATATTCACCACGCCGTTGTGTTCTTAACAATGCATATCATGGTGTGCACTCTTTAAAGTAAAAAAGAAGACAATTTGCCCAGGAAATCTGACAAAAGCAATCCTGCAAACCTCCCATTTCTGACAAATCTACAATGACCGCCTGTTGTGTTGTCTTTTTCCCCTTAGTCCTCACTCCTCTCTTTTATAGGACATCCATTGCAAGCAGTGTGTGGGGACAGCTCACAGATTCATCAGTTACTTCACATCTCTGCACCCATCCCAACTGTGTTCTGCCTTGTATTCTAGGAAATGGATCATAGCTTTCAGCTTTATACTCTACAGCAAACTCAAGGAAACTTCTTTCCTTCTTTCCAAAGAAGGCTGATTGTAATTCACGCAGCTCAATGAACATTGTCACGTCCGTGCTAGACTCCTTTGAAAAGTCCGTATGCACAACTTACTCTGAATATTTCTTATTGAATTGATAGCAGTCAATATCAGTAAGTTCACTTTATTGATGAATTTTTCCAATATCTGCTCATTGACCTTGGGTGTCCACTGGATGCGGCTGTCGTGTTCCAGCTTCCCTTCAGGAAACAATCATTAAAATTAGGTTTCGCTAATTAAACTGCAACAGCAAATACATATTGTACAAAACATAACTGCAACTGGATTCAATTTTCTATAAACACAATTAAGAAATGTTGTTAATTTATGCTTTTTTTGCCTGAGCTTAAACCACAGACATGGTTCTGGACATCAACCCCTGTCTGATGTGACAGTTGTGCTTTGTACAGGCGCCATCCACCCGACCGCCAATACCTCCTGGTGGCTCCGCTGTCATTAATAAATGCAGCTTCACACATCAAAAAAAATATGGCATCTTGCAGCCAGTGATTACGTTTTCTACCAGTACCAAACAAAATACACTGTTTAATATTAATTTTTAGGAAAACTTCAATAGATGTCTACATTTACAAACATTCATGAGTGAATTTTGTGTTTCAGAGATGTGAACCAATCTGGAAAAGATAGATCCAAACAATGAGCAAGATGATACTGTTTCCAGTGCACACACTGAAACAGGACACAGTCACATCCAGTAGAAATTGGAGATAACACCCAAACACCAGGACACATGATGCTGAAATACTCTTTTTACCTATTTTTGTCCATATACGATATAAAACACTACAATAAGAATCACGTGATATTCAATAGTTATTTATGTGAATATTTAAGGGAAACCACCCACATTAGTGAACTAGTATTACTAAACACATACCATAAAAATAGGCCTTACCAAAGAACCATGAGGGATGGCATGAGGTCTCCTTCTGTCTTTGAGTGCTCAGTAATAGAATAAAAGCCTTGTCTTACACAGTCTACCACATCAAATAAGACACACAGCCAGGGTACTTTATAGGTTTTTAAGAGAAACTCTTGAAAGAAGCTAAAAGCAGAGGTACATCTTGAATCTCGCTCTAAAACATATAAAAAGAACAGTAACTATAGACTTTTCAGGTTACATCAGCACTAAAACAGAGAGGAGAAACGGACCTATGTAACAAGTACAGTACAATAACAGTTATTATGTTTGATTACCCCTGTTGCATTCCTTTCTTTCTTTATTTCAACTCGCTCAATTTTCTAGTAATTCTGGCTTTCCACCGCTAAGCCCACGCTGGTGTTAGCATTTGTGTGCCTTTCTAGAATGCTGTCCTGCTGGAAGAGATTTAATGCAGTAGGAAATGTTCTGTTTTAAAGACTGGGTGGCCTAGCAATGAGTGTTGTGATGCAGGCATGAGTTGTGTACACTGGCAGCAGGTTTTAGCACGGCTCTGCCAAGTCCATCTGGATTCAGCCCCACCACTGTCCGGAGTAATTATTTCTCCTGAGAGTCGCCTCTAATGCTTGCCACACAGCTTTCCATACAAAATGTGTGACGTGACTGGCGATATGTGTGAAAACAGCTTTATGTAGGTGAAAAAATTTATTTGGAAGTCTGCTAGTCTGTGTGTGTGTTTGTTTTTGATTTCAGGTTGCCCTGAGTGAACAGAGCCATTCAGCCGTTTGGCCTGCTGTGCAGCACTTCATCTCAATTTATAGTGGCAATTAGGACGTTTTTGTTTCCCCTCTTTTATGTAACCACCACAGTTTAAAAGGAGTGAAAACTGTGCCCGGCAAAATTAATAGCATAAATGCTCAAGCGGTCTTATTAGGCTGGACTAAATTAGTTATGTTTGACTTTTTTCTTTCATGCTCAGTTCACTTTTAATGAGCATTTCTATTCCCATTTCAGTTGGCATGTCATACAATAACAATTATCTTTAAAAAAAAAAAAAAAAAAGACAGCAGCTTTCCTCAATGGGCTGCTCACACTATAGAACACTACAGTGCACAGTGACCTAACTGCGTTTCTTCCTGGGGTAAAAACAAATGAAATTCACAGCTTGCAACTCCTCAGAATTCACCATTGTATCATCGTAATCTATTTTGAGCAGAAAGGTGCAAAGACGGGGGATGTGTGTGCATGTGCACAGGTAGGTCATCCAAGTAGTTAAAAATGCAAATAAAGGTGCACCACTGACCCAGCGGAGCACACACTGTGAACACACTGTCAGTCATTTGTGCTCTAAAGCCTCTTCCTCCCCTTTCTCTCCACCCTTGAGGCTATTTCCTATCACAGGAGGAAACAGGGAGTTCCTCTATGCAAATGACTGTAGTGAGAAGAGTAGCTGTTGCTCCTTCACAGGCTCACTCTCATTATTTCATACATCAGTGAAGAGAAGAGAAGGTATATGTGTGGAAAAAAAGGATGGCCAAAGAGCAAGCCACTGCTGAATACCTCCTGTTGTCTGTACTGCTTTTTTGCCAAACTTGACAGAACACTGGGTTGGTGGGCTTCGGGACTGGCAAGTTCTCTCTTTTTTTTTTCTCCCTCTCTGAACTGAGGCCAGGATACTCTTGGGCCTGCTCTATTGTGCCAGAGGAAAATTGCCAATCCGGGCTACTCTGATTGAACACGGAAAGCAGGAGTTTTATAAAGGAGCTGATTTGCTATTCATTACCTCTCACTCACTCCTTCTCTTTCTCCCACTCTCTTCCGTTTTCTACTGGCTCACTGTGCCACACTCCAACTTCCTTTCTTGGTGTTTTCTCCAGCTCTCTTTATACCCCGGTGTGTGTGTGTGTGTGTGTGTGTGTGTGTTTGTGTGAAATCACTGTTGGTTAGTCTGTCGATACTGCAAATACTGTAATTACCTCCTGGTTTGCCAAAGGATCAGCACACACCTGCCTGAATTATCAAGAGAAGCCTGTGTTTGGAATATTCAAGCTCTCAGACAGGTCTGAATGTGACAAAGGAAATGATGCAGCAACGGGACAAATAAATAAATGAAGAGTGTACATAGATGGAGAACAAACACTGCTCCCATGCCACTTTGTTTGACTGACATTACCTCAAATGGCTGTGGATTTTGAGACATTTCAGGAAATTTTCTCAGCCAAGATAAAGAAAATCAGTTTTAGAGATCACTGATCCAGCTGATACTTGAAGGAAAGGTTAGTTTTTCCTTTAAGGAAAAGAACAAGGGTATGTTCTCTGCAGGTTCTCTCCAGGTGCTCTGCAGGGTGTTGCCTGCCTTTTGATCACTGTGCTCCAAGCCCACCCCCGCCCAAGCATGAAAAGGATAAGAGATAATAAAAAAATCAATGGACAGATGAGCAAGATACAGTCCTAACAGAAAATCTACAGTTTACTGTGGTATCGAGCTGCGTCTCATAACAAAAATATTCCTCAAACACAAACACAGATTTCAGAACATTATGGTCTTCTGTAGTAGTCACCAAGTATGAGAAACAGACAAGCAAAATCACAGGTTCCCTTCATTTCAAGTTGAATTCATTCTTGTTTTTTAAGCCTTGCTCCCACCAGAAGGAAACTAATCTGTGTGTATTCTGGAGATATGTGGTTCTGGCAGCTTGTTGACGTTGTGGCTATTTGCTGGGCTGGTTGTAGAACTGCTGTAGCTGGTGAGTTAACCTCAAACATGCTAGCCAGCCAGAAATGCTTGTGCTAGTTAGTCACAAAAGCTCCCTGAGCTTCTTTCTTTTCTCCCTGTAGAATGCTGTTTACATCCCCTGACTAAGCAGTTGGTATCAGAAAAAGTCACAGTTTATTCACAAAATCATTGTCTCTTCATCTTATAATTTATTCTTAAGAAAAACATTTCACCATTTTAATGCTGGTGTAACCCAGCCTGCAATATATCCCACACGCATAGCTCGTCTTTGCACCAAAATGGGGTGTCGTGACAAATCTCTGTTGCCAAGAAATCCTGCTATGTCAAAGCCTAATGCTTGGATGTGCAGCTCTCCCTGGAACTGCCCTCAATCCAATGTTACAATAATTTTTTTCCTTTATTTTATCTCCCCTGTCCACATAAGTGCTACTGGAGATTCATTCAGACTGATGGATTGACTTTCAACTTGCCACCTTAGGTTTCTCATCCCTCTTTGGGAAAGCCTCTGGGCCCAAGTCCCTTTGAGCATTGTCCAGAGAACTGAGAGCTTCTGTACCATGTGTCTATATGAAGCTTCCACTAAACAGATAGAGGCACAGTTAGAGACAAGATAAATGTCTCTCTTTCCCACTTTCAACTGAGATACAGGGTTTGTTGTAGATTCTCAGTGGGAAGGAATTGAGTGTCTAGACTAAAGTGATGAGGAACTAAACATGACCACAGTTTACATCACCTCCCCCACAATCACAAGCCTCAGAGTAAGTAGTTAAGTTAAAACGCTTAGGATTCCACATAAAGCTGTTAATAATCTTACACTTCGCTGAATTTAACAACGCTGCAATTAAAGACACTTTCCAACATAATTAGTAAAACAGTATAAATAAAATAGCTTTTAATTAGGACAAAGATGGGAACAAGATGATTAAGGAGGTTTCAACTCTGATTGCCATCTTTGTTTGGGACCAAACAAAGATGGCTTATTTCTCTGACTCAATTGTAAACTTCAATGAAAAGGTCATCATTCCAAGCAACACCCTCCTGACTGTTTAGAGTCGTTTTCTCTTTCCCATTTAAACAAACAAAACCAAAACCAAAAACCAGTTAAGTGCTCGAAGTATATGCTGTGCAGAGTACAGTGCGATAATTTCAGACTCCATGTGGGGAATCAAGTTCGTCAACAACCTACAAATCTGTATTTTATATAAATTAAAAACTCAGCATGTTAAAAAGCAATTATATTTTCAATGAACTTCATATTATTCCATGGTTTAAATATAAGTGATGAAACCCTGCCTGGTGCTCAAGCTTTCACATTCATTGAAAGTCCTGAACAAAACAACAGCCAACCACACCATCATGACATATAAATCCACCTCTTTCTAGCAGGAAAACCTTTGTTTTTACAGTATTTTAATTATATTTTCACAGTAGAGTTTTGATTGTTTCTGTTGTTCCAACTCATCCTCTCCATTTGCCACATGCATTGGTTTTACACACTTTGCAATCATGGTTCTTATTTTATTTCTTTACTTGACACAGCCTTAACCTGCTCCAAATCACAGCACAGTGTAGCTCAGCACCACATCTCTGCTGCAGTCGAAAAGCAGCACTAAACTAAAACCATTAAAATAGTGGGTCAATGTAACAAACTTATTCTTCTGGTTTAGACCAAACAGCACCTTTCCTCTATGCCCTGGATAACACCTGTGCCTTAGAAAGAGCTTGCCAAAGGCATAGCAGTGATGATAAATCTTCAAGCTTCAGACATAATTGCACGTCAAGACTTAGTAAAAGATCTCATTGCAAAAGTTAAGGAAGCGAGGGCTCAGTCTCTCTCTGGCTTTATTAAATGAAACGGTCTTATTCCTACGGGCCCTATTTACTGACCAAACCACAGATCCTTCATCCTTCCCCTGAATGCCACTACTGACCACTCCTGAACATGGCTTCAGATTGTTCCTCGACAGTGGCAGACTCTCTAAAACTGCTGCTCTTCTAATCCCATCTGCTCAGACTCTCTCACAAAGGTCATTTATAGGGTGAAACCTTCAACCTGTGCTCTACCCACAACAGCTCTCCTCAAGGTATTTGATTTAGCCCAAATATCTTATCTGGATTCAGTTTCACATTAATTAGTGGCTCTGTTGAAACCCACTTTTACATCATTATTGATGAAAGTGTTGAATGAGCCACTTTCAGCAGCTGGTAATGGAAAGTCCTTGGTTTCTGCTCTTTTATACTGGTACTGAAATGGATATTGTTTATTACTGTTTTCTGATGGAAGGCCTCAAACTTGTGGGTTACATTTATGGTACAGCGGTTTTATTTGTGTGTGGTAATTTATGGTAATTTTACCGATTGGTAATTTTAGTTCCTCCCGTGTGAGTTTGTCCAGTGGGGCACTGAAAGGTTCTCTTCTTCGACCCGCTTTCTTTTTGATTCATATGCTGCCCCTGCAGCAAAACATTCGCAGACATGGTATCACTTGTCATTGTCATGCAAATGACACACAGTTATTTCTGTCTCTTGATATAAATGGCAGAAAGCTGACTGACTCACTTAAAAAAAAAAAAACAAAAACCTTCACAGACTTAAAAACTGCATCAAAGGTATTTTCTTACAGTTAAATGCTGACAAACCTAATTGATGATTTTAGGTCCTGATATCGCCGGTGAGCCCATTATCCCCTGATGTCACCTTGCATCCTCTCTGAGAAGACGACAAGGTGTGTACCGGTTCATGACAGTGTCGTGAGCGCTGAGAGATCAGGACGACTGTTGGGACCCATATTGAATGATTTAGATCATACAGTTAGACTGTCCCCTCACTGTCTCACTGTGTCGAAAACTTCAACTTTCCTTCTTGTCCAATACTTTTAGTTGCTTCTTTGCCATCTAATGTCTTCATTTGTTCAAATATAAGCATAGCTCCCTTTTATTTTAAATATGGTAAATGAAGTTTTTAAAAGGATAAATAAATAAACTTTATTTGTAACTATACTTAACTACCTTATCTTTGAACTTATATATATGTATACTATATATATGTATTGCTGGTTTTCCCCTTTTAGTTCCTAGACAATTTCCTCACTCAGCATTGTGGAATACAAAGGTTAATGCCAAATAGCAAAAGTCAAGATCTTTAATAACATAATTAGTTGAATACGTTTCACCATCTGCGCTGCAATGCTAATCATCAAACCAATATTCAGTCCACTTATACAAAATACCACATTGCGTGTGGGTGAGATAATTACCTCCCTTGGTGCAAGGACCTACTTAAGGATAGCACACCTATGTGCAAAGCACATAATGAATGAAGTATAATGATAAAATATCTCAAGACCTTTAGCCTGTCATCAAGCATTAATTTGTTGAGCTGTCCTTTCCATTTCAGTGGTAAATGTGCACAATTCAACTCTGCAGGAAAATCAAAAATGGTCCCTAGAGAGAGAGAGAACAACACATCGGATATAAAACCCTCTTGTCCATGTGTGTCTAGAAATGTACACTGTGTGTGTGTGTGTGTGTGTGCGTGCTTGTGGGTGTGAAATAAAATACCTAAGATGAAATTGATATCGTATGAAATCTCCGGAAAAAGGGGAAAGGTAAATTACAAAGCCCAGAAGGCCTCCTGCTCCCACCCCCCTGTATCATACGCATCACAGATCCAGTGAATTAAAATTCAATAAGATCTAGACTGTTTCCCAAACCGTTTTGCACCAGTGAGCTGTGATATTACCCCTACTCTCCAATCAAATCCCGGGACCACTCTCTCACTTGCTATTTCAACCAATTAAAACCGCTGAAAATTAATTTGCTGATTTGCGATGTGAAATAGAGTAATCTTTTTTCAGGGGGAAAAAAAATGTACATTTGTGTCCACAGCCAAAACATCATATATTTTCAGGGATTTAGCATGTAAAGTATTTAATGAACATTCCATGAACATTCCAAGAAACTGCAGCAAAAAGTGTGGACTTGGTAAAGCCTTTTGATTTTCAGAGCTTTGTATTCTGCCTCTTCTCCTGGTCTTTGGCCCACACTCACATCATTTTAAATGGGATGCAGTCAGTGACTTTGTTCCTGGCTCTCATTATGCAGGCAGCAGAGATATGCAGTCTTTGTCCCATGAAAACTATTAGATTAATTAATGGCTAAACATATTTCCCTCTCCCCTCCATCCTTGCAATCGGCTTTCTAGGTCCATTCTCTGCTCAGTGAACTGACTCATTCTCTCTATCATGACAGGCCTTTACTCCTTTTTACAAAATAAGACCTGCAGCTAATTCTGATTGACTTGATAGATTTGTACAATTCAAATGCCGGCAGCTTAATGAGGGTGAACTGCAATCAAAAGGAGAAAGGAAAGGCGGAAAAGGGAGCAACTTTTCAAACCCATCTTCGCCTCCAGAGCATTTCATTCAGCAAACTATTCCTTGTCATTTTTCTCCAGATATCACCCAGTGAGCAATTACAGAGAATGTACAGCGAACGATGCATCATCCATTCCTGCATGCTGACAGTTGGTGAAAAACAGGAGTGTTTACTGAGTAGGGGTGTCATTTACCATGGTAAATATGTGCGTCCCAGGCCAGTGAAGGGTTGATGGTTTTGTAGCAGCGTGACATCTGATATACGGCTGTATGCAGGGAGAGGGCTGATCAAGGCCACCTCCATCACTCAACCAGATAATCTCTGCGCCCGGGAAAAACAAATGATGGTTGCTAGCTGGCTCCAACTGCCTGTCTCACATCTTCATCCTGTTCATTTACTGGAGCTATTCTCACTCTCTTGTTTTAATCATTAATAGACTTGTACCTTGCCCTATATTATTGCTTCCTTCCACAGTGTGTTAAAACATTCCTTAATAACACCCATTAATGCAGTTCCTAGTTTAAAAACCACCTTTAATTATGTTTAAATTGCTATTAACTGCAGGGCTACTGAAATACAGTGGATGTGTGTGTGCATGTGTGTGTGTGTTTATGCCTATATGAAGGTTATCAGAGCTATTCTTTGCCTACTCCTTGAAGGATGTTTAAATTGTGCCACAGATACACAGGTGTCAGAGAGGGAGAGACATTGATTTAGGAGAAGGTGCCGCGAAAGCAGAATAACATGAGGGGGTCAAGAATAGTTCCCTAGAGCAATTTATAGGCCTCTGTTATGGTTGGGAAATAAGAACAGAGGAGTAAATTGCTAGTCTGAGGATAAGAAAGCTTCACATTCTCTTCATACGCAGAAGAAAGAACCCAAAGCCTGCTCCTCTAGTTGGGTAACCAGAGGCTGAGATGCTGGGTAGATTGAGATGGATTGCTGACCTGGGCAGCTGAATATCCCTTCTCAGATATAGAGCATGCTGGTGGCTTTGATATTCATAAGGTTGTTTTGAGAAGGCTGGGGAGTTAGATGGTATCTGTGATATATGACAGAGGTGTGATGTGAGGTCAGCAAATGGCCTGACACTGGAATTTTGTTAACTGCAAGAGATGAAGAAGAGAGAAGGGGCAAGGAAGGGAAGACACAGAGGGAGAAAGTTGTGTTTATTTTATAGTGTTGTAGACGTGCACTGAGAACATACGTGCACTTCTACTGACTCGCACACTGCAAAAAGCCAAACTTTGTTAATGTAGTTTGTGAATCGTACACAAACCAAGCAAGAAAACACAGGCTTCCTGAATCAAGTTGTCATGTAACATACTCATTAAATCCTACACAATGAGCGCGCTTGTGTTTGCAGGGGGCTATGTTTATGGGACGAAATGAGTCAGAGATCAGGAAAAATAGTACAACAAGGGGGAAAAAAAACTCAAACTGAGAAAAAGGGACAGAGTGAGTAAGAGAGAGAGACTCCCAAGTTCCCCGCTGGCTGGGGTTTTCGTGTAATCTGAGTGACCATGGGGCCAGAAAGAAACTTTGATCACAAATATTTTCTTCAGCCCATTTGGAGCTCAGAGTCGGTTGTTGAGTGTGTGTGTCTGCGTGTATGTGTGTGTGCATTTTCCTGTAATGTAATGTGGAGGACATAAGCAGGTCACACAGACACATGCCTCATTCCACTTGCAGCAGACCCAAAGGATTAATTTAACGAGCTGTCGGACGCTTGTCCTATGCGGCCCTCGTTAAGACCATCATGCAGAATCTCCATTTGACTGCTGCCTGCCGTGACTAATTGACTTATTTTGCAGGCCTAAGCAGTAGTGAAAGCTCTCATATTTCATATTTATCTCTTTTTGGAGCAATGTCAGGAAACTTCAGTAAGAGCAGGGCAACGCATCCTCCCTTGAATACCAGAGAAGCAAAGGGATGGATACTTCCCAAACTGCACTGACCACACAGAAAATAAACCACATGCACATTTTGTCTCAATTAGTTTTATACTAAAAAAAAGAAAAGAAAAAAAGAAAATGAATTCACTCATTTGTTTTGAGGCATACTTTATATCTGATCTGATCCCACCAGTTATAATCCACCCTGACAGATATGTCTTCATCTCCTTTTTTATCTCCCTCTATATTGTATTTTATCAACATTAAACAGGTTTCAAGCATGCTGCTTCCAGCCCAGGAACAGTAATGACTGCATCAATCAGGCTTTAACCTGTACTGGACTAATACCCAGACAAATTGACTTGTTTGTTTTTCCACTGTCATCTCATTGCGAATGTCAGCCTCCCCATTCCACCCTGACAGAGTATATACGTCCAAGCTGGAAGTGTCAAGACACACAAAGCTCCCCGGAGCATACAGTCAAGCTTTTGAACGATATCTTATTGACTTAAGAGCAGTTTCATTTGTCTGCTGAATTGGAGAAGGTTGGTATTAACAAAGGAGTGAAGTGTTGCACTTTCACATTTAACTTCATTTGAATGCGAAACTTTAGCAACTCGTCTTTGTTAACGAGTGGAAAAAAGGAGCCATTCAGCGCCGCTGCCCGCTCTCACCCATACAAAACACACACAGACACACACATCACCTCCAGTGCCCCATCATCTCTCTGTCTTGCACATACAAATGCAAACAAAATGCCAAAGACTGCTGTACTTTACACTGCCACGCTGCTCCGTAGTTTCGACTGGGATGGGCCAATACATTTGCGTTAGCCGGTGGCGAATAGCAAGAATGGATCTGAGACTGCCTTTTATTAGATCAGTATTGTGTCTGAGAACATAAAATCTGACAAGTAAATGGAAAAACATGGATCATGTCTAGGGAAAAATCAATAATAAAGACTAGGATGTAGCGGTCAGTGTTGTGTGGATGCAGTAGGCTTTGTGTCTTGTCTCTGCTGGCAGATTATCACTACACATTTCTTATGGCCTTAATAGAGCCATGATCCAACATGTATAAAATACATGACATGCACACAAACATAAATGGTCTCACACACAGATGCACACACCAGAATCCATTCCTTCTGCCCTCACTAGTACTGATGGATTGACAGTCTAATTGGATGAAAGCCATACTGGAGGTGTTCGCAATGCAAGGCAATCAAGTAAAACAGTGTGAATGGAGGACAATCTGCACGACCCCCCCTCCCCCTCCCCCAACCCACCCCACACACACACAAACACGCACACAGTGACCTGGCCTTAAGAGAAACGAAGAGGATGAAGATAAAGATTGGGATGGAAAGGTGATTATGGGGTCTGAGGTGGACTATTAAGGTTGGAGAACAGAGAAAATGTAGATGAGGAGAAGTGCAGCAGATGACAAAAGACTGGCAGAAGAACAATAACTACAGAGAGGAAAAAATGGGATTAAGTGAGGGGAGGACTTTTATGGTGGGGAATGAAGCGATAATGGAGAAGAGGTGACAAGAGTGTTCATTCCTCGCATGAAGAGCTGAATTCCTCGCAGCCATTTAAATAATGTTCCACTGCTGTTTTGCTCCACTGTAGATGTTCAGCCACTGGTGAATTATTCAAATACAGCCAGTAATGTCAAAGAAAAATCTATTTTTCTGCTTGTTCATCTCCCATTTGCTTCAACTGTTCCTACAATACTCCGTATTTATTACAAACAACAAGACAACCAGCAAACAAACAGTAAAATACGGCTGTCCTGTTGCGGTCATCATTGGTTGTAATTTTCTGTTTATCTGGTGTGTGTGTGTGTGTGTGTGTGTGTGTGTGTGACCTGCATTCCTGTGCCTCAACACTGAGTGGTGTTGGCAACAGAATTAGACAGAAAGTGAATGGGCTTTTGTTTGCAGTATTACCATCATACTAAGACTGCCGTCAACGCTAAGGTATTTTCTGTCTCTAAGGTGAGGTGTTTTAAGGAGGTGTTTTTGTATGAGCTCCGCTCTGTTCTCCTCAGTCAGCCGGACAGCTCCTCCAGCAAAACAAACCGTGCAACATTCATCTAGCACAGCGCTCTTGTTTTGGTGTATCCGGCTGCCAGGCTTTGCTACTTATTGTTCCAGCTTCCTCTGCTGATACCAATGCCAGTAAAAGTTAGAACAAAGCAGTGTAACTGAATGCCAAGTATGTAATGTATTATATATCAGACAAACCCAACTCTGACACAACCGTTACCACAATAAAATATTTGCACGACTATGGCTGCAGCCGCAACCCCCTCCCTCGGTTTGTCCATCGCCTCCTGTTCCAGAGTACTGGAGAGTATTTTGTTTTTGTTTTTTTATCTGAACCATGTGGGCAAACTGCGTTTTTTGGGGATAAAGAGAACGTTGGCTGACTTTGTACAACGTACTGATCATTAAAGCCTGATCACTGCAGTATTTAAATTTGGGAAATTTTACAGCCAAATCGGTTCATTTCAACAAATTCAGTGGATTTGCTCACAGAGGCAAAAGCAAATCCACACTAACTCTTTGAGTCCAAGTCAGCTTTGGTGAACTCTAACGTGCCGTCGAGCAAAAGCAAGCCTTCTTAACAGTGCTGACCTTTGGGGTAACGGGGAGCCACAGGGTCCAAAATGAAGAAAGCTATTGCAGCTTATTAGCTGTGTTGCAGCATTCTGGTGTGACGGGGCCTTTGCACTTTGATAGAAACATAAAAATTCAGGTTTGAAATTAGTGGAGTATTCCTTTAACTCCAATTCTGAACTAGCACTGGTGGAATTTATTATAACTGTTTTAAAGAAATAATGGAAAAATCTCACCCTCAAATCAGATCAAACAAAGTGCATCAACACACAAAGAGAGCTTAAAGTGAGAAAAGTCTTATGGTAAACCTTGTGTACCTGCTCCACTGACAACCTGATGGTGAACCTCGGTGTGATGTAACATAAAGCCACACCTCATCTATCCTGGTCATTCCTCCGATCCTGCTTTCATCCATCATTTTGGCTCATGTGTCCAGCTGAGTGGGAGGATTTTCTGTGTGGTAATGTCTGTTTGGACTGATAGTCCCACAGAAACAGGTCTACAGCATGATTAGACATTTATGCCTCAGGTTAACCACAGCACCTATTACGCTGTTGCTGTTTCCTGTTTAATCTTTTTGAAACCAGATCATGGACTCAGATGGAATTATTATTTTTTTATCCTCCACCATGATACAAACCTCTAACTGTCTCCCCTCTCACCATCATTCACAAAGAGAGTTACTGCATTGGCTTTTGTTTCTGTCAAGGCTCTCCAAAACAATGTGACAGCCACAGCCTGGGATTGGATCTGTCTGAATAAGTATCTGTGTTTCAGTAATTTCACTGTGCATCCTTGTCATGATCTCATACTGGCTCTGTTGTATAGCCCTCCTTCACTTCTTCCCTCTAAGTGTTTTTCTCATCTGTTTGTGAGTGTAGCTGTCAACCAAATGTGAGCCACTCTTTGTCGCTTTTACCTCTCTGCCTCTTGCTTTCAGCCCACTTTTCCTCCCCTCTTCTGCTGTCTTTAAGCTCATGGAGTGTGACTGGTAGCTCCTGTGATTGCAGTGTGTGTCCCCTTGGACTAAAGCAGACGCTGCCTTTGCTCCAGGAGGGGAAGCTCATTTAGGCTCTTCACTCATGAGGGAACAGTGGTCTGTCCTATATTTTTGTGTGTGTGCATATGTGTGCATGCCTTTGTCTGTGTGCGTATGATTGATGAGATGTACAGACAGTTAAAAGCAAGGAAACATTAGTGGCGACAGATTATACGCAGGTGGTATACCAGTCATTTTCATTCTTGTCAGTTTAAAGACTCGATGTGTAAGAGAGAAATGTAGAGAGAGACTAGAAAGACGAAGACTAGAAAGACACTAGCAAAGGCTGGTAAAGGATTGCACTCCCCAGCATGTTGACAGTGAGCCTGACAGTTCATTAATCCAACCAAATCCCTCCAAAGTTACTCAAGTGTGGATTCTATTTTCAAATTTCCTATTAGTTCCTCTTTGTGGATTAAGCACTGCAGTTCACGAGTGAGTGCCCAGCCCCAGCCCTGGCCCAGCACATATAATTGGCTTGTAATGGATTTGGGGTCGTTTTTGCATCAGTGATATGGATAGATCCAAAGCAAAACGGCTGCTTTCCAGTCTCTTCTCACACACAGACCATGTTGAGTGCTCTGGTTTCGTATAATTCCTTTCTTTCCTGCACATTGTCATTTCTATTTCTGCTTGTAGCTGTGGCATCCATAGCTCGAGGACTGTGGCAAGGGAACGTGGCACGGCTGGAGATGAAACATGTCAGGTGTCATGCAGCCTTAGGGGCCCTGTCACCGTCAAGACCCCTGATTCATATTCTGAAACGGACGCCCCCCTGCCCCCGCCCTCTTTTGTCTAACCCTGTGGTTCTCTTTTGCCCTCTCTCTCTAACTTTGTCTTCCTGTCTTTCTTTCTTCAATCTTATTTTGTCCTTGATCTCCCTTTATTAATAATTTCACTTGCTTCAGCATTAATACATGTATTCCACTGAATCAAAACGAAAGGCCAGTTATGGTGATAATTATATTCTGAAACTGTGCAGGAAGGTGACATAAACCACTGATTATCAAATGTCATATCATGGCTTAATCCTGTATTTTCAAAACAGTACTGACATATTTACCAATATGGAAACAAGGTGATAAAAGTATTGATTGATTTTGGGGTAAATAATGTCTGACAGTGATGCTTAATTTTTACTGTAATGTTCTACAATAACACCACTGACATTAATGTTGATTTATGATGTCTCAAGTGAAACTGACTGCTTATAAACAAATTAAGAGAGTTTTAGTAAACAGTTTTGAAGGCTGGCACCATTATTTTAGATCACATCAGATCATTTATTACTGAGAGGATAATTAAAGCCTCTGAAATATACACAGATTGATGCATACTTGCATGGAATCGATTCAGGTTAAGGGCATCCCATAGAAAATCAATGTGCTAATCAGATGTAGTTTTATCACATCCATCATAGAGAGCTGCACAAATATTTTGACCAGGTAGTACGTCAGTCAGAGACCAGTGAGACTTGTCTTCACACTTAGAAAATAGCAGTTTGCTGTTTGACTGGTCATCATGATAGTCACAGTGTATGTGAATTAGTGCTGCCTCCCTGAGTCAATCCTCAGCTGGTAGTCCTGCTATGGCCTCAGCCTGGCTTCCAGCCTCCAGCACCCGATTGTGGAGACATTAACATCATTATCCTGGGTCTTCACATAACAGTTGATGATATGCTCCAGCACTCTTGTGGGATGTAGAAGGCATGATGGCAACTTGCCCTGGCAAAGACGGCCGGACAGACTGGGGGTCACAGGCTGAATCACGAACTTGATATGAAGTTTTGCCAGAGCTCCGACGAGAACATCACTGCCTGTATCTATTCTTATTTATTCACATTGCTACCATATCCAACCGGTCTGCGAGTCCAGTCGAGTATGCCTGATGGGGTAAACCACAGGGCTTTGCTGTATTTGTGTTATATATAGAAACTGGGAGTGTAGAAGACACAGGAGGGGAGATATGGAAGTGGAATATTCTCTCACATACTACAATAACATCCTGTAGCTCAAACACAAGGGATGCTTCTTTGAAAGTTTAAACTTTGGAAACATCGAGATGTGAACATCTTTCGGAGGCTTATACTATATAATTGAATAAATTACCACATTAACTTACACTGCGTAACTGAATTGAATCGTTATTGTAATGTTCTGTGAGGTTGGTTAGTTTGCTCGCTTGAAGAGAGAGAGGCGTTGGCGTAAACAGACACACACAACTCATTCCATATTACACTTACTACACATGCACACCAGTGTAATGGAGGTGCAATTTAAACTAACAAGGTTGCAGCCTGCCATCTCATAGTCTGATGGTTCCTAGCCAATTATCACATCATAATGTAATGGTCAGCTAAGTATGCTTGCTTACCTTCATTTGGGATGCACTGCTAAAGTCGGCACACGTCTTTTGTGCTCAGTGTGTGTGTGCGTGCAATTTTTCATGTGCTATAGATACAGGCTAAAGATAGGAGTGAAGTAATAAACTGTGCTGCGGTGTGAAACGTGCTTATTTGCATGTATAAAGAAGTAAGGGGAGTGTATGTTTGCAGAGACGGGTATAGAAAACTTAGACAAATATTTGTGATAAAAGCATGTCAGAAGACTTTTAAATGATGGCTGATTTTGACAGTGCTACCTCACTGTGCATCTCTGTGAATATAACAGCTCTTGATGTGCACCCATTTAGGTATAGTTTGTAATTAAAATAGGTTTACCATGATTAACAGCTAGACGCAGAGTTGTTGTCAATGCCTGCCAATCCCCAAACAAAGGGCCCACTGTTGGTTATTATTGGTTATAGGGCTGCACCCGACCAAAGATTCTCCTTTAAAACAGACATTTTACAAGCACATGAACAAAGCCCACTGCCTGTTAAAAGCAGACACTGGAAAAAGCAGTAATGATTTTGTAAGTGTAGGAAAAACCAGCAAGGAGACTGAACATTTACATGTTAAGTGGTTAATGTTGGGCTACTCACATGTTTCACATGATAAGCCATGTTTGAGAATGATGGGCTAAAGTATGTGTGCCAAATGTAACTCCCATGTTATCTGAAACAATCAAAAACATCACATCAGCAATATTCCAGCATCATGTCTCGGCTATTTGGCCTTAAATTTAATTTAGCTTTCTGTCGTATGCTACAGTTTGTGCTCCTCCTCCCGACATGTCTGTATTACGAGAATGATTTATTGGGTCTCAGAAAGCTGCACAGAGCCCTTTTAAAGATATGCGAGGAACAAAATAAACAACCTTCAGTGAGATGCATGCTTGTGATAGAGATCAGCAAATGCAAATTACATTGTGTCTAACAAAATACAGATAAGCAAATTCCAACCTTCAAAGTAATGGAAGTCAATGAAAAAGCTGTTTACAATTCCCAAATAAGTGTAATAGAGTGGTTCTCTGAAGGAAATCTCTTGTGCTTTGAGTTTGTAGTTTGTTTAATCAAAGAACAGATTGATGGCTGGTGGGGTGCCAATACTGGGTTAAGCAGTTTTACCAATAAGCGTAATGAGGTAGTATACTGCTGTAATTCATTATTCTTTACTTTTATGTACAGAAAATATCCTGTGCTTGAAGTTGCACCTTTATACTTGCAAGCAGCCAGGTATGACTCAATATCTGAAGTTGGAAATTCATTCAGTTTTATAAAGTACAAATTCTTATCTTCATGTAATGTGTAGTAAATATGCTAACTAGGTAACAGGACTGTCAGAGCATCTGTTGCGGTTGCACATGGAAACAGAGCGTCTTATGTACAAAAACAGGCTTCTTCTATCACTGCTTCGAGAACAACCTGTGCCCTTGACGGCTTTTTTATTTTCACTTCACTTTCCTTTCATCACCACCTGCTCCCACCACTCCTTTAACTGTATCTTCTTCCACAACTGCAAGCATAGGTGGCGGAACTGTGCTGGCTGAGATGGTGACTTAGCTTTGGGGTCTAATAGCTCTAATTATTCCAATCACATCGATTTAAAGCTTTATTTCTAGCATGTTAATCACAGCATTGTTGGTTAAAAACAGTAGGATTGATGAGAATGACTGAACCACAGTAAACGTGCCGGCCATGAAACCAAAACAATGAGCTGAGGAAGAAAAAAAGCTGCACAGAGTCAAATATTATTTCTTTGCAGTTGTGGCCCTTTAACCACCCCTTTCACATTAAACAGTTATTTAATTTAATGTTATTATGAGACATATTGATGAAGTTTAAAAATGCACACTGGCCAAGGCCTACAGTACGTGTTGAGCTGGCAACAAACTATGAAGAACAGGAGAGTGCTTTTTTACCAAATATATAGATATATAAAAAAATGAACTAAGAAGCAAGATATGACCCTGGGGGCTCCCAGCTTTTCTGCCACTGATGGAAATTGAATCAGGTCTAGTCAGAGCCCTGGATTTTAATGATGAGGTGAATGCCTTTGCCCAGAGACAGTGAGGTAAAGACACATAAGGTTCAAGGTCAGACCGCTCTGTTACCAGGTGCTAGAGTAATGTTTGCTGCTCGTCTTCCGTGTAGTGCAACAGTTTGCCCGGATCAATGACCAGTTATAGTTTTGGATGTTCACTTAGCTGTTAATAATTTTACTATAACTTCACTTAAGGGGGGGCTTCCATGGCATTTCAGAACCGGCATTTCCAGTCCTTAATTTTTCTTAATCCGTTCCTTTTGTCTCTGTAACCCTTTCTTGATTATTTGTCCCCACAACAAAAGGTCCTACACTGCAAGTCCTCAGTATTCACCATTTTTTTCCCCAACAGATGAATACACCAATCCAGAAAATCTTCATCTGAGCTGAACTTTGTCCAAAGAGATGAAAATCTGACTTGAATGAATGGTGAAAACCTGTTTGTCTGACAAAAATAATTTAAAAATGACCTGAAATGAACCTTTACTGACAAATATAACTGATCAATGTAACAGTGTCCAGACAATGCATTAGTTGCATCATTCATTCTCTTTTATTTTAAGCAGGTGCCTTATCTGTATAATAGCTAGACATCGCTGGGCAAGAACGCCTCAGTTATGGCCTGAAGGTACAACCTAGAGGCAGGAGGCAATACATTAGAGAATTCTGATTCTGTGTGGATTGTATTGTTTGCAATATTTGTCATAAATCAATAAGCATCTTTCCAGAGCCAGTGTGAAATTACTGAGCAAACTGAACATATATTGTACATGCAATCCAAAGGTTTCTTAAGGTTTAATGCTTTTGAATGCAACACCATCGTTTTCTTTTGTCAATAATGAGGCCTGTCCTTTTGTCTTAACTTGAACTGTGAAGGCAAGTAATGATACTATATAACAGAGACAATGCAACTGATGCATATTTGTACATAACTTACTACCAACTGAATTAAGCTGATTTCTTGGAAAAAAAAAAAAAACATCGCTGTATACCATTTTGAGTTTAATTGAGAGGCTTGGGTTTTCTGGGCAACGAGCCATTTCTATTTACTGTTTTTAGCCTCAGCAGCAGTGGACCAAGAGTCTGTCACAGTCCAGTGGTCCAGCATGTGTATGTTTATTTGTCCACAGGAATATGTGTACGTTTGTGTGAGCATGTGCTTGTAAGGCCACTGTGACGAGCGCCAGGCCAAGAAGAATGGTGGCATTTTGTTTATCCTGACCCATCTCTTTTTTTTCCCTCTTATTGACCCATCACTGAGGCCGGTGTGGACTGGCCCTCACTCCCTGACACTACACAGATAATGGCTTTTCTGGAAACTCGGAGGATTATGCATCTCCACTGAGTTGTAATTATACCACTAATGTGCCAATTTCCAACACGTTCCTCTAAGGCATTCATTTTTACCGTTTAAAGCTGAATTCTGTTATGACCAGAAAAGTTACTGAGAAAATAACCCTGATGAAAAAAGAATAGAAAAATAAAATGTCATGAAGGACATCAGAGTTATGTGAATTATGTTCAAGAGCAGTCACATGTTTGGCCTTGTAACCATGGAGATAGAATTATAAAACACCTTTAAGGTCCTTGCCCTTGATATTTTAAATTTTTCAAAAAAAAAAAAAAAGAAAAACTGAAACGATATTTGGTCTGTGGCTCTTTTCTTTCAGCATGGTTAAAGTGATGCAATGCTTCTTTGACTTTGATCAGCCTTTGAAGACAAAATTTTCTAACGGGTGTTTAATGCAGGTAAGAGAAAACCGTTACGTCCACATTCCACTCTTCACCATTTTGTCAAAAACTTTATTTGTTACTTCAGCTGAACAAACCTATAATGACATGCAAAACTGCTCTCTGTCTTTCTCTGAATCCCTAATTACTGCTTGCACACACTGTGATTTTGGATGGCATCAATTTAGATTCCATTACATTCTCTGCTTGCCAGTCCCAACGGTGGCGCTAATGTAGTCCTCCCAACCTGCACCGGTTGTAAATGAGGAAGGAGCATTATGATGAATGGCCCATTTGCTAGCAACTACATTAAACCGACATTAGCTAGCACCGTCCGCAACCCCCTTCCCAACACACACACACACACACACACACACACACACACACACACACACACACACACACACACACACACACACACACAAACAACTGATTTAATTGATCACTTATTCATGCTAACATTCATAGTCATCGTTTGCACTTTTTCATTATTGATTAAATATACAGAATTGTCGCCTTTCACTCTGTTGCTGTCTTCTCTTCTCCTTTGCATTATCACATTCCACCTCCATGTTTTCCTTCCTATAAAAAAAACTTTATTTGCACCTTCGCCTCCGTTCTTTGTTACTGTCTTCTGCCATTTTAACTTTTATCACCTCCTTTTTCTCTTTCTCCATCTCTTTTCCCTGCTGAAGAGGAGCACGCGCTTAAAAGAGTCAATGAGTGTAACTCTATTCCTCAGTGCAGATTTTTGCAGTGGTTATTACCATATGATTATTAGTGATGGACAATTGGCCTCAAAGATGTTTCATTATGAAAGAGCTCGCTGGGATCTCATTAGCACTCTCAGTCTAAGGGCTGCTGCTCAAGCCAACTCCGCTCAGGGGAATTACATTTCGATCACCAGGGCTAGAGTTAACAAGGCAACATTAAAGGAATGTGAAGGTGCAACAGGCAAAAAGAGACAAATTAGTAACCTCCAAGAGGGTCAGATACTCTACTTGTATAAATAAATAATAAGAACTGTGCTGGATCTAAAAGGTATAGCATTAACGTACAGTATAGCCTGCTTTACCTGCACAATCATTGTTTGGCATGAATAGGAGCCCCTCGTGCTGTAGGCATTTGTTTTTCTTTTTGTCTGACAGGAGCATCCATCAAAAAATGTAATTTCATTTCTTTTCAGCTGTTGATAAAGTTGCTGACTTGTGCCATTCCTCCCGTAGGATCAATAGCTGTTTATACAAATATTGTTGGAAAGCTCAATACACCCGTCGCGTTGCTGGAGGTGACTCTCTCCAAGGGCAGCTGCAGCAGTTTACTGAGGCAGCTGGCTGGTAGGCTGTTTTCGTTTTGTATAGTGGATACACTTATATTAACCACATAAAGAATTGTATGGGCCGACAGCAGAGGTTATTACAAACACACTGAAATTGAATGCAGTAATTGCTTACACGTAAACCCAGTAGGATTACAAGACTTTTAGGTTGCAACCTAAACAATTAATTATGCTTTAAAGCATCATACAGCGCAGTGTGCCTGAGGAAATAAGATCTGTTAAGAGTCTTGCTGACCTTTGTTCACTTTTTAAAATATACACACTACACCGCATGTCACATATGTCAAAGCCATCAGTGATGGAGGCTAATTACTTCTGGTATGTCAACATTTCGAGCTGTAGCACCTCACTTGCTGTAGTTAGTGCTGCACTAAAAATCATAACAAAACATCACAAAGTGTAAAACACTCTTCTCTCAGACATCCTCTACCAACGGAAAATACAATTTCCGCAACTCAATCTGAAGACGTTGTTTCATCTTTCTTTCTGAATGAAGTCATCTTAATCCTTGCTCTTTGGAAGGCGTTATAATTACCACCGATATGCTGCATTACCCAAAACAGTTTGAAGAGACAGAACATAAAAGAATAAATGTTTCCAACACGAGAGAGAGACATAAATCAGAGAAACGAAGGGCGAAGAGAGACAGCAAGTAAAACGATGAGGTGAGAGTGGTGGCGAATAGAAGAAAATATGACAACATGAGCAAACAAAAGTCACTATACAGCTGTAAGTTACTATATGTCTTTATGAAGCTGAACTGTCAAAGTTCCTTCTACACTGCAGAAACTGTGCGGCTCTGCACAGAAGTGGAGTAAAACACAGCTTAGAACATGTCAGAAGTGACATACAACCACTGAAATGAGACCATGGCCTTGTATGTGTGAATGAGAGGAAATTTTCATTTCCAAGCGAGTGAGCGCTGTTTTACCTGACCTTTCTATAATGTTTTAACGCTCTCACAGTATCTACTGCTGTTATGGCTCTCACACATTTCTCTTAGATTCATCTTTGAATCAGGTATCACACTTTAATGCAGTTACTCATCTTTCATCGTACCAGGACTTTTCACTATGAACGATTTCGATGCTCACAGTTCAACTCTGCAGTGTCTAAATGAAATGTCTAAATGAAAGCCAGCTCTCTACCTTTGGGTTTTAGACGGTTGACATCACCTGGAGCCCTGAGAATGTCCGTCACTATTTTCTATACATTACTTTAATAAAAATAAAAAATGATTTGTTGATAATGAAAACAGTCACTAGTTGCAGTCTCTATGCACTCTGCTCATACTGTAATTCTACAGGTAATGCACATTTCACCAAAGTCATTTCAGTGCTGCATTTTGAAGGTTTACTATTCAGCACAGTGGTTTGGCATTCCTCTAAAAAAAAAAAACAAAAAAAACAAAACAAAAAAAAAACTCCCACACATTTTCTCTGAAATGCTTTCCAGTTCAGCAGATAGCAAACAATTCCACCTGCATGAGAACTCCATGCCCCCTCTCCCACCTTTACCACAACACCAACTCCTCCTCTTCCTCCTCCTCCCCCTCCTTTCTCGTTTTCGCCATTGAAGCACATCAGCAGGCTGCTGAGACACAACCCTGGGGTTTGCGGTTCTCCACTCAATATTTCCTCGTCAGAAAGAAGTGGCAGACCAACAGGAGTGAGGGAAGAGTGCAACGGCAGGCAGTCGGACATTAAGGACTGGCTGCTTCATGTGCTATAGGCAATATCTCCAACTTTGAGCCAAAGACCTCAGCTACCCAGCAGTTCACATAAGCAGTTAAGTGTGTTTGTCCACTACCCAGCTCCTGCACGTCCATACGGCTCCTGCAGGAAACGTGATTAATTAATAGCATTGATTGAGTAGTGATTCTCTGCTCCTTCCCAAGGTCACAATGCACAGTTGATAGATAGGAATTGGCAAGCAATGCACCTCTGAAATAAAGGAGATTCTCGGCTGACTAAATAGGTTGTAAGGGTGTAGCAGCAGGGTGGAAACATGGAGTGCATGTGAGCGGAGAGGTACCAATAACGTTGCAGGGCAGAAAATGAAGTGAAGCAAAGAACATTGTCATAATGAGAGGACACAGTGGAAAACCTGCAGACAGACTGACAAACAGCACAAGCTGATGAAGAACACATGATGTACTCATGTGGAAAAAAAAATGCAGAAACAAATGATGTTAAACTACTAATCAGTTCACCTGATAAGCAAACCACCACCCTCACATTTTAAGAGAGCATGAGACTGCAAGCAAGAAATCATATGCGCTGCTTCTAAAAGGAAATGGGTACACAATTCATAAAACATTAAGGCAGCTTTTATTTATTTAATTATTGCGCATGTTCCCTTTCACAAGAAAACGATGTGAAGCCTCGAGGAATGTGGGGAGCAGTTTCAAGCTTTGTTGAGGACAATAAAAGAAAGCAAAGGAACAGAACAGATGGGAAAAAGGAAGATAGCTAAAACTCAAATGAAATGTCTGGAGAGTTCTTTGGTCCGCTCCTCCATGACTGTCACAAACTGATTTTGTTCCCTTGTGCAGTTCTATTGAGCCTTCTCAATATTCCTCACCAAAACCAAAGTACAGTGGTCTGTAGGGTATTGAATATGCGACAGTAAATTGGACCTCATTTTAACCTGGATATGTCATTTAAATTTCATAATACTACTACTCATTTTGCCCAAAAATGTTTTTTTGTCTGTTTGCCTTATTGTAATATCAAAACAGCAATTTAAAATATATTATATTATATTCTTGATAAAATGCTAAAAAAAATGAACAACTGAAGATTAGTGGCTTTTTCATAATGCATACTGCACTATTACACCTGATTCATTTTAACCTCTTTTTGATTGCTACATTCTCCATAATGACCCTAATATGAGGTTTGTCATTAACTTTACTTTCCATCTCAACTACCACTGATAGCAGAAGTGACCTCATGTAACGCTTATGATAATTGTATAGGCTGCAGTGTGTGTGTGTTTGTGTGAGTGTGTGTGTCTGCTAAGTCCAGTCAGGGAGATGGGCGGCCCACTTTCAGTAACTGATGAGAGTGGGAAAATAGAACGCTTGATTACCCCTGACACTGCTTGAACAGTGCTCCTGCCAATGAAGGTTATTGGGCCTCTATACACGAGTGGTCAAATATAGAAGGACACAATTATGATCTAGTTTTGAAGTCTTTGTCTTATATCTGAAGCAATGAGGCTTTTGATTAATTATATATATGGCTGGGAGTTCATGTTCGAATGAGCCCCTGTGACCTCCATCGCTGGTCCCATCAGCCTCATCAAAACCTACATCATCATTAGCATCAGGGTCATCAACACCTTTAATCATTATCACCACTGTCAGTCATCAGTGTTTTCACTGTCCATATTGTCATCACTGTTGTCATTATGCCAAGCCCGAAAAGCTAATTTCCATTTGATATCCATCACCTTACTTCTCTAAATCACAGAGAAACACAATTCCAGCGACTACAATTTACTCTCAGTGCTTTAATATTCAAACAAGCATGCCAGACATACAGTGAAGGCTGTAGCAGCCCTGAACAAAACACTCCCTCGAGGACAGAGTACTGATGGTTTTTCTACTGTGTAATGAATAAAAAAAAACAGTGTGCTACCGCTGTTCCCCAGGCCAGTAAACCCTCTAAGAATCCCTCCGTCCTTCTCTCCTCCCAATCGCTGCCATTGCTGACTTAAAAAAAGACATGGGAGCTAATGCATACATTTTATAACTAACAACACCTGTCCAACTCTGCAGTCATGACAATGCATCAACCAAATGAAATCCACTGCAACTGGAAACATTACCTTTGTTCTCTGTAGCATAAGAGCTCTTGTATGGAGCCCCCCAAGGGCCAGCTGAGAAAAAATAGAAGAGCAATGTTTAAATCTGTACTTTTGGTTTAAAAATCCACACGCACGGTTTATAAACTGTGCTCTCGGATTTGCAACCTGTGCCCACAGATGTGTAAACCTTGCAACAGTTTGCAAATGACTTCTTTCTTCAGAGAGCAAGGAATGTGGAGCATTTCGATGGCGACAGCATCCACCAAGTAAGTCCAATTTATTTGGATCTAACAGTAGATTAATGCAATATTATCTTTTGCATTGGATGTTTCACAGCTTTCACTGTGTAGTGCTGTATTCAATGTGCTCTTCCACTCCTCGCTCTCTAAAGAAAGAAGTTGTTTGCAAATCTGTGCGAGTGGATTGGAAAACCATGTGTACTCCTGCCAAAGACAAGTGAACAAACGATATGCAAACACAAATATGCAGTTCAGTCGTTTGACCTGTAATAAACACAAGAACACCTACTACTGTACACTCTACAGATAGACAGTGGTACACACACACACAAAAAAAAAAAAAATGAAAAGGAAACCTTCCACCCTGTCTTCTGAAGTAATGAGGAATAGGTTGGACTGTATTTTCTGGGCCTTAAGCTCTAACTGCTGCCTGTTCTTTGATACTGAAATGTAATTAAGTTTTGAAGCTCTGCCTCCCTCTTTTCACTGAAGGATGTGAGAGAAACAGACTCAAATGTGTGTATCATGTGTTTTCTTTCTGTGCTGACACCCCAATTACCAAGAAACATTGTATAAAACCTCAAACACCTGAGCTCTAATTCCTGTCTTACGGAACTGACTTTGCTTTCCGGTGCTTTCCCAGCGAATACTTTGATTTCAAACATCTCTCTTAAACTGAAGATGTGTCTCAAACTCCATTAATGAGATAACACTGCGTTCCACTTAAGCTTCAGAAAAGTGCCAGATTTCCTTTGTGTTTTTGTTTCGGTTTCTGCAGCACTGCACTGTAGCAACAGAGATAAAGTCACATAGAAGTCTCTACCCTTTACGTCTGTGAAGTGTTCACCGCATGTTGTTTGTTGTATGTAACATGTTAATGATGTTCCTCTGGAAGTTGTGCTGAAATAAATCAAAACTTCTGGGAATGGATTTAAGAGATAACTACTTAGATTTACAATTGGTCTGCTGTCTGTCATTTTCCTCTATTACTCAAGCTACAGCAAAGACTTTAACAGTGCATTGACGGTAAATGCTCAGCAGTTGTGGGTGTAAAGGAGTGTCTGATCACTCCTCTGTACTAAAAAGCTATTTCTGTTACTGCATCAGATTTGCTGCCCTGCAGCTCCTTGAGGTCCTTCCACTGAATTTAGGCACTGATAATGTTTATTCCTATTTAATTGCACTGCTTATCGTTCTTCTTTTTGTTTTCAGACTTTCGAAAGATCTAAATTGTTTTTTTTGTGAGTCAGTGAAGCCAATCCTTTTAAGACTTTGAGAAGAAATACTTTAAAGGGATACTTAAGTTTTTCAAAAAAAAAAAAACAAAACCAAAAACAAATAAAAATGGTTGCAAATGCAGCAAATCTCTGATATATGTTTTTTGGTCACACTAGCGATATGGCTCTGGTGATAGTAATACTGGTCTGTGAGTGAGTCATCTGTTCCACAATTTTGGTCCAGAGTAAAACATCACTACTACTGTACTCTAAGCACCACTGTGCCACACAAAGTCAACAGCATGGCTGTAGACTCTTAAGTCTTATTTGAAAATAAGGCAAAATTAAATTGCCTGACATTAAAAAAAAATTTAATGCCAAAACCGAAGCAAATAAATCAATTTATAAAACTTTGCAACATTTTAAAAGCTGGAGTGCAGTTGGTATTGGGATAACATCTGCACCAGTTCAGAGGTGTGACCAATGTGGGCGACTGAATTTATTTAAAAGCAGGTTTCGTGCTGATACATATCAGAGTCAGACTGGTAGATGGAAGAGTGGGTGGTCGTGATGATGAAAGGCCATAGCACTCCCACAAGCATGGGGATAACAAGACAGCATTAGGAAGGAGGCATGCACATAATGCCAGAACCACATCTCCATCAAGTGATTTAAAGTTTGTGATGTTTGCTTCATCTAAGGACTGGCTGAACCTCTGGGGTTAAGAGCAAGGAGGGCTACTATGAGATGCAAGATAACTAGCTTGACATTTAAGATGTGGCTGACAGCTTTAACACAAGTGTTTTTGGTCTAATTTCAATATTTGCAGCACCGTTAAAATACTGTAAAAAGTTTTAAGGTTTCTAAGTTTCTGACAAACTGTGACAGTGAATACACTGGAGAGAATATAGAGAATATGCACAGTAACGCAAGACGGAATAAAGTAATTAGAAGAGCAAAACACAACAAAATCAGGTTTAATAGCATAAAAGAAAAACTGTGGCATGTTCGAATGAAATTACATTCAACAGAGTGAAGATCAGACGACTTAAGGAGGGATGTTGTTGGCATTTCGTAAAGCGTTTGCAGGGAACTGCTGTCAGCAGAAACCATGGTGTGTGTTTTATTGGGAGCCCTCCAGGATAATATGGACAGGATTACTGAAATATGAAATGAAAGCAGTATTTCTCCATCATAAAGTGTGTCTGCTATAATCAGCATTTCATCAGACTTGAAACATGAAGGTTACTCTGCTAAGAAGCCACACAGAGCTGACGATTTTAGCCTCACATCTACTGTGTAACTAGTAAAGATAAGCAGATTTGACCGATTGAGTTTTTGTTGAGTAAGTGCAAAATAATTACTGCAGGCCAGTGTTTTCCAAGGCTGAACACTTTCTTGTTGTCGTAATTAATCACTTAAGTGAACTCTAAGAGATTTTTTGGAGCAGAACTAATGGTTGCACAACAAGGTTATTGAATTTTCATTCCAATTTGAGACTTGGCATTTCCCTTATTTTGATAGACTGTAATTATAGCATATTCTAATTCATCTACCAGAAAAGCAACCAAATAACAGGGGGAATGCCCACAGTTAAGTGTGTGATTGTTGCTATCCTTGCTTCATTTGTGGTTCTGAAGAAGTTACTGAATCACTGCTGTTCCTGAAGCTGGGACTGTTCAGCTGCAGCATCGGGGGATTGCGTAGTTTCATACAACAATGAAGTGGTCATATTAAAATGGGCATAAAATGGAAAAAAAAAATAGCACATTACTTGAAAAGTAATGCTTTACTAATTACTAATAACTTCAAAGATGACTACTAATTGATAACGTCACTGATGTTACTGCTGTACACTGACTAAGTGTGTTTAATTTGATTCCTCTTTCCACACTATTCCAGGAAAAAAAAATGAAACAAGCTAATGTGTGCAAAATTTTTTTGTCAGCTTTTGTTTTTTTTTTTCTGATTTGGAGTGTGTGTCCTAAACTTCTGTCCTACTTCCTCCTCCGCAGCTAAGTGACAGTCTCAATCAGACTGTGTATAAGTCACAAGGCCTCCTTTAAAATAAGACAGAGTTTTGGGTTGACTGGGTCCCTTGTTGGTCAGATGGAAATGAGCACTTCCATGGCGAATCTGAAACTAACAAATGTCAGCGTGCCACTCTCTTCATCTTCTGCCAGTGCCTCATTCATCACAGAAGCAATTTTTGTACTTTAGTTCAAACTGTTCCCACGATGAAAAATTACAAATGGAACAATGATGCTATAAACAACTCATGAAATGCAGGCTAGCCTCATTATATCTCACTGTAAGGAAGACGACCGAGAATTAATTAGATCCAAGTTAATTATTATCCAGAAGTTCTTACAAACAAACAATGTCCTTATCAGGATTTAAAATATATGCTGCATCGTTACATAATGGCAGAGTATTGCTCTCAACTCAACTCTGCTACTCCGTACAAAACTTTTGAGAAAAACACATCAGTAATAATGTATTTATGAGAAGAAAAAAAAACATCTACAGATTATAAAAAGCAGGAACCACAAGCACATCACAAAATGAAAAAGAGAACTTGAGCAAAAAAAGACGATTATTTGCTCTAAACTGGCAACTCAGAGAATTCTAACTTCATGGTCTGGAGGTTGGAAACTCAACTTCTAGCGTTGACAGTAACACAGTGATGACTTTGGCTAACTGAGCCACACTCAGCCACTAAATGCCAGACCTCAGTGAACTCAAGAATATAGATCTCATATAGACATCAATGTGTTTAATCTGGATAGTTGGCTCTGGAGATGGACACAGTGAGCAATCCAAGGCAGCATTCACTGGCTCTGAGTGCATCATCTTCTTGAGCACAAAGCAGCCAAGTGCTGCAACAAACCTGCAGTGATTTTCTGACTGTTATACCACGACCTTCATAGATTCACTGATTTTCAACAAATCATTCAAACCCGATTCATGCATTTCTAGTAAAACAATCACGTGCTGTCAAAATAATAATGTATATTTTGTGATGTTAGGACGGAGAGAAACAACTGAGTTACTGCTTTTAGAGCTGTAATTTTTTAAAGTAAAAAAAAAAAATTCAACAAAGTAAAATGATACTCTTCGTCTTTAGGAACCTACCTGTGAGTCTGTGGGACTAATAAATTCATGATCTATTCAGAGCCCATGGTGCAGTTACTCACTATGATTTCTCTCACTTTATCTATTACTTGAGTTCACAGAAACTTAGTTTTACAAGCCTTATCATATTCAACTTTATGATTAGAAACATAATTAAACTCTTATTCAGCATGTTTTAAATACCTCAAGACTTCTGATAGAGCCAGAATATTAATGAACATAAATAAAAATGAGAATCCACTAATTCAGCTTCTGAAGTGTGTGAGCAACTACTTCAATTCCCCAGTTTTCTATTTCACAAGGCCATTGACAGTGAGATTTGAAAAGCTACCCAATCAGGCCCCATCCTCCGTCTTTCTCTTCATGTTCCTGTAACAACTGTAACCAATAAACAAGACTTCAAACAATGAGAATTAGTTGCTCTGTGGTGTAGGTGTACAGCACAGAAATCTACAAAGCTGCTCTTTGCACTCTGCAGATCCTCAAATGGCAGGATGAAAACAGCACTGCTCAAATTAAGACAAAGTGCAAAACAGTCTAGAGAGGAGAGCTGAGAACTTTGACACTTGAGTTTTTAAAAACAGAACAGCTCGAGAGAAGCAGGCAGAGAGAACAAGCAGAGGGCTGCAGAGGGCTAGATGTGAAATGCCTCCAGGACAGAGCCCTTACTCATCCTTGCAACAGTAAGACAAGTAGTAGCTGGAAAACCGGAGAATGGAGAGAGAGCTGGAGAGGGCACCTCATGGTCTCCCACATCCATCAGCTAGCAGTGGGAAGTGGGGTTGCGTGTGGTTAGTCCAGGGGGACTTTCAAGCGCAGGTCAGATCGATGTATGCCCTTAATGCAGATCAGAGCTTGACAACTCCCCTTGGCGTTGGCATTTCTGAGTGAACAGCATTTTCCCACCTCCACACAAGTGAATAACATCAAAAGTAATGGAACTCGAAAGTTTTGTTGTAAATGAGGATCAGAAGACAATTGTTAAACCAAAGGTAAAGAAAAGAATAGTGCTTTGGGAATTCAGCTGGTGAAACATTATAATATAGAAGTGAAGTAAAAAAGCAAAATAAGCATATCAAAATCTTGATAGATTTAACTAATATTATGCAATGCAGTCATGCAGCGTTTTTCTTATGTCAGCTGCACTCATCTAATTTGTAATCCATAAAGAATATATATGCAGTGCAGCTTCAACACAAGGGAAAATAGCACTTACAATATACCAACACACATCACATTTGCTGTACGTCGCTGCAGTACTGAGCAGTGACATGGCGGTGGTCAAACAAACAGTAAATTGTAATTAGTTTACTGAGGGCTTCAAATGTGTTTTGGTGTAAAATACAGGATATTTTGTACTGCACCTTAGCCAAGTAATCAAAAAGCATTATCAGTTTGTGCTTTTTATATTTAACACACAAAAAAAAGAAAACAAAGAAAAGTCAGAGAGAAAATCTTTCTCTTCCATCCTCCAAGGCCACTTCTGTTCTTAGCATTAGAAACCGCTATGACTCACATATTGATGGCCTTCTCTTGTGACAAAGGGAAATCATTCACTCTGCAAACATAGGAACCTCCCAATAATGCCCTGACATCGAGGTAAATGTGCTGAAATCAAGGAACGTTTTCTGACAATTGGCCACAGTCAGTACAATGACAAACACGGAACATGATTCCATCTGTCAGAGGCATTCAATCATGAAACGATCCCTTAGCACAGCGACATTAATTTCTTTGCTACGTGATGACATTTTGGCAAGCCGAATCTCTTGCTATGAATGCATGTCTTTAAGGTTTTAGAAACCTAATGGATTTTATATAGTAAATGTTTGTGGATATAGAAAAGCTGACAAAAAAGACAATAGCTCTTCATTACAATCTGCATAGGACTATTTATATTTTATATTCCACTGTCTTATTATGCACATTGAATTTAAAGGTGATCAGTTCATCAAATACACAGTACAAACAAAAGAAACACATCATTAACATTAGCATTAATGATGAGTTATTGCATTAGTCTTAAAGGGAAATATCAGCGAAATGTAGCTTCTTACCCCTCTTTATCAAGGCTATAAAAAATTTATCCTTCAGTGTCTTTTCCAGTGTCACAAGCTCATATGGAAAATTATTGAACAATTATTATTATATTTGCCTTTAGGGGGCCACACTTATCAACACTCAAAATATCTACTAAACTTGAAAACAAAAACATGCCAGGCATAAACTGAACTATTGTTATGTGGACTGACAGAACATAATTGCCTTTCTATATGGTACAAGACATAATAGGGTGTCTGTAAAGGTTGACAGAATCCAGTACACCTTGTGGGGAAAAAACATGCCAGGTGGTATTTTAGGCCCAATTACCCATATGTTTGGGACAAGTGACCTTTCCACGCTGGTGAACTGTCTGAATGTCCAGGTAGCAACAGCTACCAGCCATCAAAAATGGTTTATTGAAGTGTTTATTCTTAGCCTTTCCCCAAAGGTTAGACTGAGCTCTCACACTCACTACCCATCAGCTTTCTAATGTGTGTCACAGGGTAACATGGGCCCACAATGAAGTAAGAGAGAGCAGATGGCTGATGAGCTAGATTAATAATTTCATCATTCTCTTTTTATCTCGGATAAAATATTAGTGGGCTATCATCCACCCATGACATAGTTATGATTCCACTTTCCTTCAGTTCTTTTCCAAATAAGACTTTATAGCCACATTTAATTCTGTGGTGGTTCATCAGGGTTTCAGAGGCAATTACCCAGCAATGGGACACTCATCCTAAATCTGAACCAAGCTACTTTTCATTAAATAGCATATGGTCTCCTGTGGCCAGTAAAATATACTGATATGAAATGACTGAGACAGTGACACTGCATTACACTGGCATTACTTCCACTCTTAGCATGATGCTGTATTTTAATAGCGGCCGTTGCTTGGTCCTGTGTTTGTTTGTAAGACAACACTAGAAATGCTCTAAATAAGGTGGTTAGATATCACTTTCTGCAACCGCTGTGGCTCAATAGACCATACTGCAATGCAGCCACAAGACATTTACACAACTCTGACTTACGCACTACTACCAGAAGAACTCACCACTTTGCTCTCTCTATCACTACCATTTTCGCCTTTGCTCTCCCTCTGCATGTACAATGATTAGGTTGAAGCAGCAATTTTAGTGCACTCTCTGAACATGCTGTTGGATGGCATGTTTGGAAATTACAAAGCACAGCAAGCGGAGATGAAACTTGGGCAAAAAGTACGTGTGTAGTACGTTACATGTACTACGCAATCTCAATATCAATGCAAGTCCTCCAAATTACACAACAAAATAAGCTGTTTGTATATGCCCTTTAGAGCAATACATACAAGCAATTTGTAATCTGATGCCACTGTTGGCAGGACGACACGTGTGTCTGCTCTCCAAAATGAAAAATAAAATGTTTTAATAATCTGACAACACAAGATGTTTAGATTTAAGGAAAAATCACAGTTTGGTTTAAAATCAGTGCTTCTTGGGAAGACAGTCTCTTAGATCAATGTAATTAAAATATGCAGGAGCCTAAAAGAAATGCTGGTATGGCAAAGTCTCCAGTTACAGTAAGAAGTGGCAGCCTCATGTTAACATGCATAAGAATGATGCCAGTGATGAAGTGCTATACAGGTTTTAAATTTGGGGGAAAAAAAGAGAGAGCTCTTATCTGATCAGTTCACGATATCAGCAAATACAGAGTTCAGCATCTAAGTCTCTGACAACGAGCATACAGTAGATAGAGAGACAACAGCTTTCTGCATACATCATTTTCAACAACCATGAAAGATGCCTCAGGCTTAAAATCACGAAGACATGACAATTTCCAGATCGCAAGATACTGTAGTTAGAAACCTATAGCCTGGATTCAGTCTAAAAGAACATAATTTCCTTTACTCAATTAAATCATCTGATATTCAAAGGGGGAAAGAACAAAACTCTAAGTATTTACTTTTCAAAGCAATTCATGAGCTCATAGAGGTATTAAACAAATGTTTTAGTTCTCTAAGTTTAAGGTCCACACAGCAGGCCTTCATTTGAAATCCCTGATCTTTAACACTGCATTCACGTTTTACTCTCTCCAATGTGCTCATGAAGCACATCTAGAGGACGGAGGGCTCTTGATCAAAGCCACCATCACTGAGGCCTCCTTTTTTACATGAATGAGGAGGTTCACAGGGGCAACAATAAGAGATGTTGGAGACTGGGGTTGTGCTGTAAGGGCACAGACTCCCACCGCCCCAGCCCTCATTTTGGAAGCACTGGCTAAAGGTTAATGCTCCGCTACCTGCAGAGGAGAGGGAGGGAGAAGAAAACAGAGCAGGGGGATCAAAGCTTTTAGGCATGCATTTCTGTTCATTTAAAATTCATATACAGCATGTTTGGAAAATTACATCTGTGAACCAGAGTGGATCTGACAGAATAAGCACAAAGAATGTGGAGACTGAGGCACACGATCTAACAATCTCATCAATGCTTTTGCCCTCAAATTTCTTCAGGATGCGTAAACATTCTGTACACTGTTCAAAACATAGAATAGAAAGTGTACATGGATTACCCACAACATTTAAACCAGTTACTGGGTTTAATTATGTGGCTGAATGGTGGAGTTCCCAAATTAAACCATGAATGCAAAAGTTAACTCTAGTAGAAAATTTAATCAAAGACCACTTATCAATTATACAGCTTTGGGATATGAGTATATTAGAGGACCAGCAGAGCAGTATGGTCTGCTGTTTTTTAATGTATTTAAGAAACAATTATTCATCATAAATACTCTTGTGTACTGCCTGGGCTGTGGACACAACATAAAATTATGTAAATTTTGGAAATGAGGTGAATTTCCTTGAGGTCCTCGTCCGTTTTAAAAAGTTTTTAACATAGTTGCACATACACATAGTAGGAGCTTCAACAAAAATATCTTATTTAGGATGAAGTTAAAAAAAGCAAAGAGTCAGGTTAAGTTAATAAGGTTAATGTCCTCTGCATTCACTGACAGCTTGCTTTGGTTAACCTGCGCTGCACCATCATTAGACAGAGCTGTGCACGTTAGCGTGTCTCATTCAGAAGTGTGTCACAGTGACGCCAGCGCTGCCTCCTTTTCCCCGAGGGGAACCCTGTCATTCCTCACCTGCCCACTTGTCGCCCCTGTTCCGTTTTCCCACCCTGACAGTCTTGGGATTCAGCCACCTGCTTGCACACCTGTTCCTTGTTTTCCTATTAGGCACCTGTTAGGTATTACTACCATAGATCCATGGCAGTATTCTGATTTCTGATACTGCCTGTCTACTAGACTGACTGTAAGTATGAAAATGACTCATTGTCATTTTCATACTAAATTCCCTGTGCTCTTCTTCTATCTGCATGACTCTACTTTCTGTTTGCCACTTGTCAAAGAGTGAAAAAAGTGTTTGCCCCATCAGCTCTTTTGTTTACAACAGGGTCCTGAATAAACTAAAGAAGTGACACCGAGGCTGGGAGTGTGGGAGAGTGTATATCATTATCTTTGACTCACAAGAGAGGACAGCTGGGATGCCAGCCAGAACCACAGTAGCAGACACTTTGTGTTTCACCTTTTGCCAATAAGATAAAGTTTCACTTTCCTATCAGTGTTTATTTTGTTAATGAAAACTATCTCAAAAAATATTCACTGACAACCTATTTTTCACGCCAAACACAAGACTCAAACTAGATAAAAAAGTAACCTCAAAAAACAAGAGCCACGAAGTGATTTATCACATTTTTCATCGGCAAATAAAAATCAAATAAAAAAAAATCAATCAACAATAATGTGAAAGAGGGTCAAATGGACATGTTTTATATGTTCTACAACAACCTGTCTCTATCTGTCAAATCACACATTATATCTCCTTATTAATAAAACAGTATCCTCTGCTTTTCAGAAGATGATTTAGCCACTTGACCTGTTGCGCTACTATTAATAAGAAATACCTTGCAAAGTTATGTGTCTGTCAGTAATGTTATCTGATGTTGCCTGTTCTTGTAAGAAACAGATTTATGGACTAAATAAATCTAGAATCCATTGAGAATTAGACAATGAGCGACAACAAAACAGCTGAGACAAAGTATGAAAACATGCAGGCAAAGCAACGACATTTAGAGCATCTAAACTACACTAAAAAGTCTGCAGTTTTTATTTACTAAAACTAAAATCAAATAACTAAAATTTGGCTAAAACCAAGTCTTAGTCAATAGGCTAAGACTGTTCACACTTCCCTTTTACAAAAGATGATGGTGCTCAGCATTGTTCCCTTCCAGTGTACTCCATCACCATGGGTAGAGAAGTAGGCAAAACACTCCTACTATAAGGCAGACTGGAGCATAAGCCTAAATCTTGACTGGACAATGAGAACCAGGTCTTCCACAGCACCTAAATAAAAAGACATGCATCCCGTTTTGGAGCAGCAGCTCAGCAGGTCTGAGGCCCAACAGAGTCAAACATACTCATGTTATGTACAGATGCTAGTCCATCAAAGGTGATATACAGGGACTTGTACTCTGTATATGAATGTAAATGAGGACGTGAAACTGTCAGCAGTTTTTGTGAATTAGTGGAGTTACTTGATGACTTGCGCTAAGTTCACTGAGAGGAGGCAGACTCTGGAATACCCGAGTCTGACAAAGCGTTTTGTTAATTCTGCGAACAGATCACCCCCTTCATTTCTGATAAAACCGTCAAAGCACCAACAACGGCAAAAGAGGTGTGGCTAACGATGAAAAAGAATACTTAATGACTGCCGTGCCTCTGCTCTATGCTGCATGTAATCAATGCCATCCCCCTATAATGCATAAGTGAAGCACTGTCCTCAATTGAAGAGGTAAATAAGTAAAAGATCTAATTTGTTTAGATAGACTGAGGCATCTTTTTTTGCCATTTGACTTGCTAGCAGCTCTCGTCGTCAGCCAGGTTTGACAGATGACAAGAGGTTTGCAGTTTCACATCCGCTACTGCCACCTGTCATTAACAGCATCTGCAGAAGCTGCAGAGAGCTCAGGGCAGATAGAGAGAGAACAAGGACGTTTTAGGCAATTTATGAGGTGATACATATTTTTGTCAGGGCTAAATAAAATAGCAAAGTGTTATTTACCACCTTATTGTCCTGGCATAACAGATGACTTGATAAAAGTTTCTGCAGTTGTGAAAGAGAGAACGATACTACGATATTTTATTATATATTTACTTATATTCACAATGTGTTTTGTGGTCTTGCCGTGTTTCAGTACATTTTTTATGATGCACTTGATAAGTCTGCTGTATTGAGGCAAACTTACAGCACTTCTCCACGGGTGAATATATTGGACTAAGACAAAATACAGTGGTATGTTTCTTTTTCACAAGCTGGGCATTACATAGTCACCAGACTAATAACAGCTCTGAATAAATGCTCTAATTAATTTTCCACTGTCTGACATATCTTAAGAGATACAGAATACTCCGCTTTTAATAATAGTTTCTGTCTGATATGGTTTTTCCACCATAAAACGTCAATTAATACTAGACACAAGGCGTCTCCATTCACTCAGTAGTCCATTCTCAGTGTACAGCTGTGCATTGGAGGCTTTAAGTTTCCATGTTACCATGATTGGTTTCCAAACTAGTTGTGATGTTACAAACATCATGCTTCTACATTTTAAATTCAGATTTAAGGCAAGCAGAGGAACTTTCATCCTTCAGCAAATGAATGTGAAAACAGGCTTCTAGTGTCAAAAGTGAAAGTCATTTGTGAGTAGAGGAGAAAAAAAAAACAGAATTTGTATAAAAGATTTGTATTCTGCTTGTATTTGTTATTTCTTACAGGATGATTTATTAAAATTAATAGTTCCGTGTCTTGTTTTTCTCTCTTGTATTACAGTAACAAGCCACATAAATAACTGCAATGCTACACTGTTGGACACAAAGCTATCTTGATTCGGAGAATTCACATTTTCACACAGCCAATCACTCTCTGACTTCCTGTGTACTACTAGTACAATTCTGCCCAGAAGGAATAATAATTTCAAGCCTAACTGCATCTGAGATACAGTGCAAAGACAGGCACAAAACTCAAAACTAACAGGCTCCCCATTCACAGCACATTGCCACAGACACTCAAATATTATGAATAAATAATTAAGGTAATGCTAGCCACGGTAAAAGGACAAGGTACGTTAGACAGAGTTATTTTTGACTCTATTTGTCCAAAACTGCTCAACCTTTGAAAATGTGTCTTTGAAAAGACATTTCTTATTGCACCGTGTCTTTCATAGCAGGGAAAGCATGGGTGAAACTGATAACATTAACGATGGCTCTGTTCCACTTAAGTGTGCCAATAAACCATGAAAGTAAGCCAGAATGCACAACAGCAGAGCCTTGGATCTGTACACCTCGGCCTTTTCATAGTGACATGGTGATCTCTCTCTCTCTCTTTCTCTGTGTGTTAGCGTGTTTGTCTCTTTTGTTGTCTTTTCAGCCCCTTTCATGCCACACCTGCACAGTAAAGACCTTCAGTGGGTTTTGCACTTCTGTGAATCACCTGACTCATGTTGTCAGCTGCCTGCCACCAAAACTGCTTTGCATTTGCTCATCGGTTTAGACGGCAGCCTTGCTTTCCTTGTTGTCACACTGGCTGAGCAGCCTCAACATCATGGCCGTTGTTAGTCACCTACAGACCTACTTCACCTGAGATATTCTGACATGCTATAGCAGGAAAAACTATTATTATTATTGCAAGGATTAATAATCATGATAGATGCATAGGTCTTAGTTTTGCCATTTCCAGGCTTCTTGCAATGTGCATGCTGGTTCACTGACATGGCTTACTAGGACACTTGAATGTGACTCCTGCAATGACAAGTTAAAATGACTCTTGTGAAAAAGGTTTATTACCCTAACCACACTAAGCTCCCATGGTTCATGTTTAGTGTGCTTTCCCATCTTAGCAAACATTTGTTTGCCTGGCTGCCAGCATTGGTCATTTGTAGAAATGCCTGAAAGGAACTATATTTATGTCGACCTGACAACTGACCTCATTCGTGGGAATAATAACGGTGCTCTCTCAGAAGCAAAGGCAAAGAAATAACATTAATTTGACTTTACATAGTCATACCTTTCTCAGTGGGGTGGGTTCACAAAACGCTAATCAGTGTAAAGTCACAGCCCTATAGGATGCTTTGGAAAACACAGTCTACTTCATACTTTAGTTATGAAGACTCTCAGCAGGTATTTATGAGTACTAGTCTTTCTGTACAAACCGCATCAGTTAACTAAGAAAGATTGTGCACATAATCACATTACTGTATAAATGTAACTAAAATATTCAGCTGTTTGTCAATTCTCTACTTAAAGCAGCTGTCTCAAACTATAATAAATAGAAAATCGAGATAAATCAGTGAGCCATTGTGCACCTAAACATCAGACCTCCTGCTACAACATAACATTTGTCTCAGGTCATCACCACTTTCATTACACGGAGCACATAAAAAGGTGCAGCTCTGATGCACCATTGCAATGCAGGTAAGCCATCTTATGTCATTAGCACTGAATAAGTAAATGGCGGAATGACTGAGAAAAAGACAAAGAGGACAAGTAGAGAACAGAAGGTTAAAACATATGGAAAGATGGCTAATAAATAACTTTCTATATATGCTATAAGAACTTGCTGATTCAGAAAATTACCATTGCACAGGTGCACATGTACCTGAAAAACACTAAGATTTGCTGCATCTTACATTTGCTTGATGCAGGTAAACATTGTTCTCTAGCAGGTGGAAATCATGCAATGAGAAAGGATGGCAAAGCTATTTTTAGATATTTTTACACAGTTATCCTTGAGGGTCAAGGGGGAAAACAGGGTGAAGCCTATGCCAGCTGACACTGGGCATGTAGGGTACGCCCTGGACTGGTCATCAGGACTTCAGGATGAAACCAGAGTACCTGGATAAAACATGAAAACTCCACACAGAAAGACCACAGCCAGCTAGCAGGTTCGATAACAGAACCTGCTTGCTGGGAGACGACAGTGCTAACCACTGCGCCATCATGTCGCCCCATGAATGAGAGACATAAATTAAGATGAATCGTTGATGATATAGGATGGAAAGACAATAACAAACAGACGCAGACAAATCAATAGCACCTACAACCACAGTTAGGTCCCATGAGATCTCTTGGCCTCCACAGAGTACACTAAAGACAATCGACAAATGACATTCACTTACACTGTGTGAGTCTGAAACACTCAGATGTAAATAAATTGGAACAGTACTGTGCCAATCGACATGTAGTACAGGCAAATGGAAGAATACAAAGGTCCACAGCATTTAGCAAAGCAATTTCTCTTGCTTCAATAATTAAGTTAATTTAAGGCATAAAAAGGAGAAGCCTGTGCACTGCAGTACTTTATTTTTTTATTCTGCACTACATTAACACCAAGAACAAGTCAGGCTTGTAAAATGTGCATTTGTGTCACTCCCCGTTTCAGATTTGCACGCAATCCCACAAAGGAGCTGGTTGTCACAGCCTCAGTGTAGGTTGGAGTAAGGTAGACAGCTTCTCCTGCCAGTTATCAAAACAGCACAGTAATATAGGCAGTATTTCCCAGAAGGAGCTAATGGGCTGCTGTAATGAAATGAAACAGTGGAAAGAAGAATGGACATGCAAAAATGTGCACATATTCGTCACAGTGAAAAGGAAAAGAAAAGGTAGATGGAAATAAAATAAAACCAGACACAGATGTCAAAGCAGTGCTTCTCACCAGCACTATGAAACCAGAGCGTCCAAATGTTCCTTATATTATATTACATTATATCATATTATATGCACAAACAGCAAATAATGTGTGAAAATACTTTACATTGTGATGGTAAGCTTTGGGCCTTGCATAGTGCCACTGGAAAAAAAATGCTCTTTTGTTTTGATATAATAATCATATTAATGAAAAAAATCTAAAAAAGCTTTACAATTCAGTTTATCTATATTCATCTGTAAAATAGCAAGCTATCAACTCAAAGAAAAAAAACAGGATGCTGAAAAACAACTTGTTCTGAAATTCAGAGTGTAAAGCCAATCGCGCTTACCAAACTTCACTACCATCTGGGGTGTAGTTTTTGAGATATGTTGCTCTGCACCAAAATGTTGACACTGAAAAGCAATCATCCATCACTAGCAGGTGGACTAAGAAGCAACTACAGACATTTTGAAGTTAGTGAGGAGAAGGAACAACAGCACATCCACCAAAGGATCATATGTAGACCAGTAATTCAAAGTCTAGAATGTTTGAAGAACTTGGTAAATGATATCCATTGCTACTGATTAAATTAAAGCAGTCACATTACGTTGTGCACTACCTGACTCTACTCCATCTAGGGGAAAGATAAGACATAAGAGTGAAGAGAATCCCTTTGAGATGGGTTATAACATCAGCGGTTTATGTTCTGCCTCGGGAGTGTTCTCCACTAGCCTTGAAAAACAAACCTGCGGTTCCTGTAGGTTATCACACTCCTTGTAGGTTGGCAGAGAGAGAGCCAGATGTCAGTGGTATATCCCCCTCAGTGTGTGAGGGCTAAAACAAACACTGTATTCAAGGGACAACAGGGACATACAGACAGACCAAATCCAACAAAGAAAAATGAACACACACTCGTACTTAAAGCTCAAAAAGATGGCAAATTCTCTAATCTTTTGCAAAGGTCAAGAGCCTGCTGTAGCCTGGTTTACACTTGGCTGTCTTGGAATAAATATGTTTATTCAGCATTGGGGTACATCAGTTGTATGTTTTTCTATCAGTATGTTTTTGCAAAACATCATACTGTAACGTGAAAAAAAAAACACACCTCTTTACTTTTATTTTCTTTGCCTTTTTTGTCTAATTGTTGGAATTCATTGGTTGAGACTAGGGAGGCCTGTGTTATCGACTGACTATGGATCAGGACCACTCCAGCCCGCAGGCTATTAGAAGAGCCAGAAGTTCAGGCTCCTGCCCTGCTGTTCCTTAATTGGTCCCCTCAGAACCCTGGTGCACACAAACCTCACAATCTCACTGGAAGATTATACTGAAGAGAAAAGAGAATCCCTGTGTGCAAGTTGCTTGGCATCGATTAGCTCACTATATCACTTCAGTTTCTTCTTCACATTTTTTTTTCATTTCATTTCTTTTCACCTACAGATTACAATCAGCTGGGGTGGTCTTTGAGTAAACCATACAAGTCGAGATAAAGAGGAGTAGACAGAGGAGAAAATGGCTGTAACAAATGGGAGATGACTCAGGACTGCCTACTCTGTAATTGGGTTTTATCCTCTCATTTTATCAGGCCTTGTTTTGGATTACAGCTGTACAAAGCACACAAACACAGGAAAAAGAGAAGGATACCTAGACATTAGCAGATCTCAAGATAACGGATTAGGAGTGGGAGAATGAGACCGTTGCTGCAGTCTCATTATGATACTTCACAGAAGAAAAGCTTGACCGTTTTCTGTGGAAAATGTGGGGCTTTTCACTCTAACCACATCTAGTATCAAGGCATTGGACACAGTCTGTAAACACAATGCACACAAAAATGTCAACATGAGATGCTGCTGCACAACAGCTTGTCTTTTCTGTTTCCACATTCTAATTCAAGGCATGTTCTTTTCAACCTGACATTTCAATTTCAGATGCTTCTACAATTCAGTGCTTTGAATATGGGTCTTGTCAGTGCGCGTATGCTCTGGTTTGAGGCCACGACAGGCTGACAATTGCAACAGTCATCCAGCAGAAGTACTGTAGATATCTTACTGTCTAATACACAGTTTTTCTCACCTTTCTCTGCTGTGACTTTTGACAACAAAGCGGTGCCATTACAAAATTAATTTATGGTTAACTGCAGGATATCACATCACTCAGGATAAAGGTTTACTGAATATACGGGCACTTTAGATCACTAGGTTCAATGAGGACATGACTCTTTTTTTTCAATTAATATTTTTTTTTCCTGTAATCTGTGTTACCCCATCTCAAACCAAGCCCTCCCTTTCCATACTGTTCTTATGTAACTCAAATGAGATTCTTTGAAGAACTATATACTCGTATCTCACATATTGGACCAGTTGCATTTATTCCTCTCAGCTTGTCAAACGCACAATGCAGTTTAAATATGGAACTGGGGGCACCAGCATGATGTCTGCCCAGCACCAAGCTATGTGGTGCGCCAGAATAAACTACACTCACCGGTGCTGATTGCAATAAAGGAACATATCACTTAGTGTGGCAGTATGGCTGCTTAATGTGTTGTTAACAGTTTTTGGACAACAGTGCCGTTCTGTGGCTTGGAGGCATACAGTAAGCTATTCAGACTGAGGCTATATGAAACACTTCACTGTTGGTTTTGGAGTCTTCAGAGAAATTGTTGATAACAATAAAAAGAGAACACCAGCCTTAATTATTTAATTCCTAAATAACACATGTACTGCATACAGGAGCCCCGACTTAATACTTTACTGTACTGTCCTTAGCTCTGGGGTTGAGTTCATCTAAACCAACTAAGATGAAATGAAGCAGAAACAGCCAAAGCTATTTATTGATTCTCCTGTCTGTGAGGTGAAACAAAAGTAGTCTTTAAATGAATGTAGCCACATCGATGCACAGAATAGATGTTATCTATCTTAATGACAAAAGGGAGTCCTTGGCTGAAGGAGAACCTCATCAAAGTTACACATGCATAACCTTGCAGCAGCACTCAGAGAGCACAAGAAAATACACAACCTTACATATGGATAAACATTTAAACTCAACTGTTCAATTCAAACAGTGAGAGAGGGTGTGGTTTCAAACAGCTCTTCCACTCACAGATGCACCTCTTATCCCGTGGAGGTTACTCTCTCTGGTCAGCAAGAAGCATGTTGTTCTAGCCTAAACCAGTAAGATGATCTTTCCAGAGCACATCCCCAAGGAGAATCTGCAGATTCAATGCCCACATCATATATTATAAGCATGATGCTGGCGATGAAACACATGTTCAGAATTTACATACTGATATAAAATTTATATCAATCTGTTCTGACACAAATAATGCATTTTCTTAACCACAAGGTAAATCATTATCATGCATTTAATATTCAGATTTATGCACAAGATTATTTCAGATTCATTAAGCTCTTCTTTATGTATTTATTTTATTTTTAGAAAAACCCAATGACAAACTGACAAACTAATGACATCCAGTACTGAAGGTGTTGCTGACTTGCAAACATTTTCTGCTGCTTTCCATCCAAAAAAATTTCACTGATGTCTTTCACTTCTTAGGAGTTTTACATATAAATATACTTAAATTTTTATTATTCCACCATGTGTAAAATTTTCAAATATGATTATAGTCTTTTTAAAATCAGATCCTGCTGTCTGCCATAATGTCTTTTTTTTTTTTTTTTTTTTTTACTAATACCTCATGGGCGGAATGAAAGTCAGAAATATTTTAATCCCAAACAGGTTTTAATAAAAATCTTGAGGGATGCTTTTGACGGACCATTTTGGGAGCTAAGCCATTATTTGCAGTTTATTTCAAGGTTTACTTGCTGTTTCTGTCAATGTGTCAATTGGTTGTGACTTTGAATTCTTGTATTTTCGACTCATGAAATCCAGATTAAAGGAAATGCATTTTCTTTGATATATAGATTTGCCCTGATTTTACAAAGTCTGTAAGTCATCATTTTTGCCATCTCTGGGACCAACTTTGTATTTGTGTTTCAGCTGCAGCACTTCTCAAAGACAGTGCTTCTGAATCCTCCCCATTTGTCTGCAGGACTGAGGATTTCTTCTGAAAAACACAGACGGCATCTTCAAAGGGCAATGGAATTCCACTTTCTGTTTTCTTTTATGAATGACAGAGCTTTGTTGGTTTTACAACATACAGTTACACATGACTACAGAGAGGTATTATGTGGGCTTCATACACCAACAGGGACTCTTAAATCCCATCCTGCATCTCTGACACTCACAAAAGCAACAAATAGCCATTGAGGACAGTCGGGGCAGCATGAAATATAGCCAGGCACAGCCCTTTTCTGTAGCTTGAGGTGTCATCTGTTTTTTTTTTTTTTTTTTAGCCTAACTTGAATTCAGAAAAAAACACGGATAAGCCACCAAAAGACCTTCCCAACCATTAACCAACCTTCCAACAATACTGTGTTCATAAGACAGAAACAGGACAAAGACAAAGCAAAAACCACGGATAGTACATGGAATGGGACTGTTTTTCATCTCACTGTACATGACAACCAGCACAAGCGTTCAAACAAACTGTGTTTGTGCATGTGTTTACACACTTTTGTGTCAATTTCGCACCATCCACTACTCAAACATTTACCGTCACACCTTACTGGTCTTGTACAATTAGAGATGGACAATGTCACAGCTAACATGGCTGATGGCTGTTCTATATATCCAGCCATGACAGCATATGTTCTATGTACAGGTTATGAGGGCCGTGTTGGTTCTGAAGCACACTAACAAGGCAATTTATCATATGTTCACCTCTATAGATTTTGTACATTTGCCATTTTTGATGTGATTCCAATAAATTTCACATCAGTACTGTCGTGTAGGTTACTCAGAAACTCGGTTACTCGTTACTCAGCAACTGACAGATCCTTAAAGAGACTATATCAAAAAAAAAAAAAAAGGAAAAAGAGGAAGAAAGAACTTAATACTGATGTCTAAATGTGATTTATTTTCATCCTATTTTCTCATTTTACAACCAAACTGTTGCATGAACATGTTCACCCCTGCATGTTAAAACACACTACACGTAAACAAACACTGAACCTCTACTTTAATCCAAAGTCATTAAATATGTACTTGCTTTTGATTACTCTCGAAATTAATTCATCAGGGAGAGCAGTGACAGGTGCTCAGTGTTACTGACAAACTGCTGTGGCAGTTACTGATAACATGAGATACTTAAGTATTCTGCACTGTAACCCTCCTATCTGTCTCTCTCTCTCTCTCCCCCCCCCATCTGCTTTTTCCTTCTAACATCCCCCGCTCCCTCGTTCTGCCTCTCCAGGATTGGCTCTCCTTTCTCCTTCAGTCAGGTGAGTTGAGAAATGATACCAGAGAAGAATTTTTCAAAGCAACAATCCACTGAAACTAAATTACACCGAAAGGAATTGCAAGGGAGGAGTGAACAACAAGAAAGGATGAAGGGATGGGGTATTTATGAAATAAAAGCACTTTAGAGGAAACAAAAGTGCCACCCATAGGTACAAACTGGGAGCTGTTAGAGACCAAGGGAGGGAGGGACAAGTGGGCAGTGTTTGGCATTGAAGTGAATGGTGTATGGTGTGAATCTTGCCTTGTGGCAATGCCCTTGAGTTAGCCAGTGAGGCACTGAATGGTGCATTGTGGATGGACAGTTATCTCCAAGGCAGTGTTATTAGAAAACACATGACAGCAGTGCTAGCTCTTATCAAACAGAAAGCCTCAAGGCTGTGGAGACAAGGCTGAAGGGCAAATCTGCAGGAGGCGACAGCAATGGCAACATTTGACATTTGCCCCTTCATTCTCTCAGCATTTGGCCACACAGAACATTTAATCCAGTATCACAGTGCACACATGCAAACATTCAGCACAAATGCAAAATGTACAAATGTTGCTGAATGATTAAAGTATAATCACTATTTAGAACGTATGTATAAGTGCTAGAGATCCTAAGAATTCTAAGAATCACTACTGAGGCCATTGCAGATCAAATGCTGATCCTTACTTTGCTGTACTCTACTGTACTCTACTGTTTTTTGTGCACCTGCCTGCTCAGGTTGCACCGCTGCATTCCTTTACAGCAGTGCAAGAATTTCACCACATACTGTGTGTGAGTGGAAATTAAAGTGTGTAATGAATGTAATAAATTATTTTTTACAGCACACTTGTTCAAGTGACTCTGAGTAACGGCTGTTATTTGCAAAAAGCAATGTAAACCTAAGCTGCTGGGTGTTTTAGTAGTTCCAACAGCTTCAACAGATTTGGAGTTCAGGATGAATTAAGTTCCATCTTATCTCATTTTCAGATTGTTGCTTGAGTGTGCACTGGGCAGCTGTGCCGTAAGAATCAGTTGGGATTCTGTATCTGTAGGTTCACGAAGAAGGATTAGGATCAGGGCCAAAAAACTTGATCGGAACATCCTCAATAAATTCTGACTGTAAACAATAAAATGCTAGAAATAACTGCATCGAATAACAGAGAAATTTTTAAACAATGCTACAAAGACAGACCTTGACTGCAAAGTGGACAGAAGGCCTCCAGGAATCCATATATAACCACAATGGAACGGAGCAGAAATATGAAGTTACATCAACAGTTTTATAATGGAAGCATTGTTTTTTATTGAAGCAAACAAAAGGATTCTCTTCCAATCAATCCTACCTCTCCGGGGAATATCATGTACAAAGCTTTTTATTGACCAGATTCCAAAGTCTCAATATCCCATACACCAAAAACAATAGCTATTTGATTACTTCTGTAGCTTTGTCCAACTCAGACTCATCACACTTTATCAGTATAATGAGTGTGTATATATTTACTTCCAAGCAAAATTTATTTTCTTTGAATAACATTCCCTACGATTTCCCCGTATTTGATTTTATAGCATTATGTTTTCACCATAGACAACATTTCCTACCCATGTTTGGCAGCTGCTGAGCTTAGTTCCCTTTGAATGTGAAGAAGAAATGATGAGAGAGGGGGTTGGTGAGTTGGATCGAGAAATGGGTTCCCTTTGAATAATGCAAGAGTGAAACTGGGCAATATGACCACCATGCAGTCTCCTACAGAATAGAAACAACTGTGGATACCAGCCCAACTGTGCTCGTGAATTCAGCTCATGTGAAATGTCAGTTAAATCAAAGCTGGAGCTTGAGAAAGAGTCTGGCAGTCATTTTTTTGGGATAAATAAAACATGGCAGAGATGACTCCATTGCCCCCCTCTCTCTCTCTCTCTCTCTCTCTCCCTCTCTCCCTCCCTCTCTCCCTCTCCCTCTCTCCCTCCCTCTCTCCCTCTCTCCCTCTCTCCCTCCCTCTCTCTCTCTCTCTCTCCCTCTCTCCCTCCCTCCCTCCCCCCCTCTCCCCCTCCCTCCCCACCTCCCCCTATCTCTCCCCACCCCCCCCCCCCCATCTCCCCCCC
>JBBMJY010000008.1:16650344-16699225 GCA_037833715.1 Toxotes lorentzi | reverse complement strand
CTCTCTCTCTCTCTCTCTCTCTCTCTCTCTCTCTCTCTCTCTCTCTCTCTCTCTCTCTCTCTCTCTCCCTCTCTCCCTCTCTCCCTCTCTCTCCCTCTCTCCCTCTCTCCCTCCCTCCCTCCCTCCAAGTCAGAATGTCTTTTTAGCAGCAAGAGGTACAGCGGGTTACATGGGATGCGGCTCCAAGGCTCACACACTGAGCTCAAAGGAAATGTATGTTACTAGAACTAAATGAATTTGTGTATTGTGCTGGCATCTTTCAGTGTTGCTCTGTTGTTGGGGCTGGCATGTTTCTTCTTGGTATGACATTCTGGTTGCAGGAACAGTAGAGTGGCAGTTATCCTATGTAACCTTCTGTATGATGATCTAGGGTCAATCAGACATCTGTCATGCAGCATGGCAGACTGCTGCTTCCCTGCATTTGGACAAAGAGCGGCAGCGTGCCTTAGGCTGACCAGCTGCATGTCTTAACACTGTTGTCATGTCAGTGTCATCGTAGGGGGTACGTTTATTGATTTCACCCCGATAAACTTATATAGCCCATTAGAACCAAACTGATGCTGTAGATCAAGCCATCTATTCAATTTGTTTATGCCATTCAAGCATCCAGTATCTTAAAGGATATGGTTTGTATTATTTTATATTTTTAATTGTTGACAAATCCCATAAAAAAGACCAAACCAACAATATGTTAAACTGTTATTCGATTAACCATTAGAGTAATTTTTCAAGGAAAAAAAAATAATAAAAAATCAGCAATATTCCATAGGTCCATCTTCTAAATTGTGATATTTTGCGGCAATTTGTCATTTTATAGACCAAAATTAATTTATTAAATCAAGAAAATTATCTACAGATGAACTGACAGTGAAATTTATAATCCCTTAAACACCGCAACACTACTGCGCTTAATCTTTCTGTGACATTTGAACATATGAAATGTCAAATAAATGGTTTTGTGGTTGGCTTTGGGTGAAATAATTGGCAACTGGACATTTTCTGAAAACCTGAGCAGCTCTATAAAGATTAATTTGCAGCCATGAGGAACTCGTGCATAAAAGCCTAGGAAACTACATTCTTTGACACAGATGACTCAGTCTGTGAAGCTACACTCACACGTGACACTCAGCTTACATATGAACATATCCAAGTTATGATGCACTTTCTCACTCTGTCACTGTTAACACTGCTGCTTCGCCAGTCTCGCTGCAAACACCTCTGTGATATTAATCGCTGCTGCTCAACATTTCATCAGCCCCATCTCCCACCTGAATCCACCTGTAGGCTGTGATTCAGATTCCTGAATTATAGCTTAGCTTCTAATTAACAAATAAATTACCATCTGTAGGACAGGCTATACATATTTGTGGTTAGAGAACTGAATTTTTATCTTGCTCCACAAGGTAGACTTACCTAAAGGTTTTACATTATTTAGTCAGGTAAGATAAAGTCAAAGTATTTGACTGTTGACATTCATATTATTGCGCAACATAAATATTTATTTTACAGTCTAGCGGAGAGCCATCACAAATGCAGAATTCACTTTAAAACCTGGCAGATGCATTACAACATTTACCTATGAAGCTTATGAAAATTGCATCTTGTACACACAGGCACATTTTACTTTCATGCACTCGCAACATTATTGTTTTTTTCTGCCAAGCATAGGTCACTCCTTTCAAATCAAGTCTAACATTTCACATGGAAATGCAGCCACCGAGGAAATGCTGGTTGTTTAAATACAATGTACAGCCAGCTTTGAAAGGTTATGTTAAACGCCTTTCAGAGTAACTTTAAAAGAACGACAAAAGCCCTCCTGATCCCTACATGTAAAACTGCCCTGAAGATATATATACTTAATCTAATATTTATGCTATGCAAATTTCCAAGTTGAAGCTAATTTGAAAACTTGGGATGCAAAAATGAAAACCTTAGGGCTAGTTAACTAATTGAATTGCAAATGCATCTTTGTTACACTGCCATGTGAGCTAAATGGATGTCAATAGGTCAGGACAGATTCACCAGCGGAAAGAAAAAAAAAGAAAATCACTGACCAAATGGAAAAATTTCAAGACAGTGCATAACATCTCAGTATTCTCTCAGGCAAACATCACAAACGGTTGCCAAATAAATAAATCACATATTTGTGCAGGACCATGAGGAAAGACACTGGGTTTTTACAAAACAGTCATGTTTTGATAAAACTGATAGTGGGATACCTCCATAGAAAAACCCAATGTGCATACCCACGGGATCAAATCTTTGCATGTGCTGAGAAATGAAAATCAAACGCATCCACAACTGTCAAAGAAACTAACAAAAACAACCAATTAAATATGAGCACAGCTCTCAAGCAATCATCTCCATTTATCGACAAGCTTGGGAGTATTACTTTATTCTGTGTGAAACAACAGCTTAGGGCACATGACTGAGCAAAACAGGACAGACATAAGAGACCAGCTTCTCTAATTTCATCAAAAGGACCATTCCTCATTGAAACAATTCATGTAATTAAGGTGGCTCTCTGGCAACTGTCCAGATGTAATGGATTCAGCAGGTGAAATTCAGGGAAGAAACTCACTTTGAATTGTCAAACGCTGCTTGTACAGTAGGCTTTGGTTAAAGGAACAGTATGCTCTCCCCTTTACAATTAAAACATATACAAATGACAATAAAACTGAAATTTTATCTCAGAGTATAGGCGGTATCCGAGAAGAACGATCCTCGAAGAAATTCTGAATCGACAATTAGCTTCATTTTAAAGCGTTCAAACTACCCCAACACAACTCAGCCAGGGCATGGCGCATCATTAATAAAAAAAAAAAACCTTGGCATTATTCAAATTCTGTCTGAAGAATATCTTCCTTTTTTTAAAAAAGTACAGTCACACACGCAAACACAAACTGCACACAGCACAAAATGGTTGGAATATCACTTTTCAGAACCCGAACCAACTAAAAACAACTACAATTACTTTCTGTCGACGCACACGCACCTTTTTTCTCGAGTTTATTTTCGAGGACTGACAACAAAAAAAACGAAAAAAGAAAATAAAAAACCCAAACCCAAAGAGAGTGTCTGCTCTTTGCTCACCTCTCGCTAACGTGGCCGGGACTTGAGAACCGAGGAGCACGAGGACGGCAAAACTCAGGTAGCATCCTCCCGAAAACTGTCCCATTACTGCTCTGCTTGTCTCCCTCCCCATCGGGTCTGGGGGCACCGGGCGCGGGTCTCGAGCATTTGTTGTTTGCTTGAGGCTCCTCCAAACACGTTCCCGTGCCCCGACCGACGCGCTGTCCAGGTGTTCGGGCTAGTTAGTTTCCGCTCGGAGAGCAGTCACCTCGCGGATTCGCAGTGCGGAGGGAAGAGGTTGGAAGTGGTGCGGAGGCTCCGGCGGTCGGCACTCTGCTGCGCGAGAGTGGAATAATTAGAGCGCGCACGAGCCAACGGCTTTCGGGTTTTCGGAGGGGAGAGATAGGAAGAGGCGAGAGAGAGAGAGAGAGAGAGAGAGAGAGAGAGGAAGTGAGGGAGGCAGGAGAAGAGAGGGTGGGAGAGGTCTTGTCCAAACCCCTGTGGACCTGTTGAGAAATTACAAAGGTGTGTGGATATGTGCATGTGCGCACGCGCCGGTGTTTGTGCACGCGCCCGTAATGACCAGATGAAAGAAAATGTCTTTTAATAAAATACTGAGCCCCCCTTTCCCCCACCTTTTTGCTACACCCAAGCATGTTTTCTGGATAACAATGTGACAACTAAAATCTACACCACTGCCTCTTAGCTCTTGCCAGTGGCTTTGTCTGGAAAATTACGAATGCCTTTTCCTCAGCCTACGAGCATATGGCCTCTGATTGGTGTCCTATTGCCAATTAAGCCTACATTATCTCAGTTAAGCTGGACCACTGCTTTCCAAATGTCCACTTTCAAATGATTTAATTCATGTCGGTGTTTATATTGGAGTGATCCGCCTGTAACATTTTGGTCTTCAAGGAATATATGAGCAGTGCATGGTGACGAGAAATATGTAGTTTAATCATGTGCATTAAAGTAGCAGCGCAGTAGAACCACATGTAAAACTACAGCAGTTTAAAAGTACAAACTGGATGGTCCGTTTCAGAGCGTTACCTTACTATATATCAGAATTATTATTGCAGTGGCAGTAATGTAAGCAACCTTTTAAATAAAGACAGCTGCACAAGTGCATTCAGATAATTCACTTAAACAGAAGAACCACTGTCACCCTGAGAAATCCTCCAGTTCAAGAAAGGTTTTGAATTCAAAGCTTTACATGAGTAAAAGTGCTAAATGTACATATAACTAGCCCCTGTGCAGGCAAACTGACTAGCATCAGAAATGTATTGTTATATATTATATTATTGGACAATTGTTTCTGATGCATTAACATATAAATAGCATTTTAATGTGATAGCTGACAATGTGTGGGATTTTATAAGATGATCGTGTTTTCAAAGAATTTTGATTCTGAAAGGTAACCTTTGGCTGTCAGATGAATGTGATGGAGTAAGTGTATTGAAGTACAATATTTCCATCTGAATGTAGTGAGGTATAAAGTAAACAGAAAAGTTAATTCTCAGTTTAAGAACCGCTACATGTGTCCCTGAGTAGACTACTTTCCTGTACTTTTACAGTAAATTCCACTTTTATGAGCAACTGTTCTAACTTACCATGAGATAATTGTGATGAGTTTCATTGTTATCTGCCCCTATTGAAATGTATTGAGATAATATGGCCTTCTAATGTTACAAAAAAGAAAAGAAAAAAAACTATCCTATACCATCCAGAATGTCTGTCTGTATTCGTTTTTTATGTAAATTACTACAGTTTGACCTTCTCGGACATAATTACCCTATTGACCAGAAATTCAGTGGTTCATTTCCCAGAGTTGTAGTCTGGGGTCAGCCTGTCAGGCAAGGTTAACTACTTGATAATATTTCTAAAGGGAGCCATAAACTGTGCATTAACTATTTGGGGCAGCCTTAAGGCTATTGAGCTACCTGACAGACCATGAACAATAGAAAAACATTGCAAATGTTCTCCCTTTGTTGAATGAATATATGTGTTTTTATTATTTTGAGAACATCGAGAATTGCCAAATGAAAATTTATTTTCCAGTACACTGTAAACTCTAACCCTTCCATATCTTGAACTGATTGTAGTTGTAATTACGCCCTGAGATGACAGACGTATCAGGATTTGTGACAGCACAAAAACATTCGTAGTTTCTTTCATGTGTGTATGTGATAAAAAGCATAAGGCGGTGATTGCCAGTGAAATACGAGTAACTAAATGCCCCTTGGCAGCTCTACAGTGCTACACACTGTGTAATGGTGTCCCTAAAATGCTCATGGGAATTAGCAAGTGCTCCATCATGGGAAATAATGTTGTGGGTCATATTAGTGTGGAACTACTAAATCAATCCACAGGACCAAAAAAAAATAAAAATAAATGACTACAAAACAAACAAACAAATAAATAAATATAAATTTCCATGAAGACAAGGAGAAAGGGTGTTTTCAGCCTTTCAAGATGTATTAGCTGCATCCAGTGTACAAAGCAGGCAGGTCCAAACAGTCATGCTTGGACCACCACTGCACAAGTTAATACAGTGGTGGGCAGTATCTTGGTCCTAATTGTGGTTTTTGTACACTTTTTATATAAAATGTGTTACAAAAGAAGTAAACAGGTCTGTGCCCTCTAACATATGAATAAGATGGGGGGAAATATTCTGAAAATACATGTTAATGTAAATAAAGTGACATGTTTACTTACAGATACATTTCTACAGTGTATCTTTGAGGCAGGAAACTTTGCAGTATGTATTGCTGGCAGCAACATTTTCTTGCTTTATCCATCTGATGGAGGGAGACCTAGAGCTTGAGCCCTTTCATGAAAAAAAAATTATCTGATGTAAATGTGCAAAACAAGCAGTTTCTTGCAAAAACTTCATCACCACCAAGCTGCAGCAGCATCAGCTCACAACAGCAACGAGTGACAAGCACAGGTAATCCACCTTATTGTCTTCTGTATATTGAATTTGGGGTGTATCGTGGAACTCCTTAAATTTTCCTCACTGCGTATTTTGCCAGTGTGTGTGTATGTTTATCAGATCGTTTACAGTCCTCTCACAGCTTTGCAGGGTCTCCACTGAGGAAATGTCACTCTTTCATTCAGTCAGCTGAATCTGTCTTCAAAAAAAAAAAAGCTATATGAGAATGATACTGTTTTGTTTTGCTTTTTTTAAAACCCTGCAGTGTTTTTGCTGAGTTTGCATGTCTTTTGCAGCATCACCCTCATACTTACTATTATCTCAATAGTAGTGATACACAAAGCCAGACTTGTAGCAAGTGATTGTTTGCCCACCAGGCAGGACTGTAAAGCAGTGTTTAAGTTTTGGATAATTTTACTGTTTGTTTAATTGTTTGTTTTATTTTATTGTTTTTTCCCTGTATTGTTTGTTGCTTGTTTGTGTTTGCTTTAAGTCGATGGATGTGTAGTGAGTCTGACTGCAGGAGACTAGATTAGTCTAGTTTACATTTTTCGTGACCGTAACCATGATCTTTCCATAACCATAACCATGAGTGTTTTAGTTGCCCAACCTTAACCTTTACTTAAAGGAAAAGTTACACATTTTGGGAAATGTGCTTATCTGCATTCTTGCCCAGAGTCAGGTGAGAAGATCACTGCCATTCTCATGTCTGTATGCTAAATATGAAGCTACTGCCAGCAGCCGTCTAACTTAGTTTAGCATAAAGACTAAATGGGGGGGAATCTGCTTGCCTTGATTAGTTCAAAGGCTAAAAAGCTGAATCTGCCTACCAGCACTTATTAACACATTGTATCTCATTCATTTAATCTGTACAAAAACCAAAGTGTATGAACAACAGCTTGCTGTTTTACTTAAGCTACTGTGCCAGATGGTAGTTTCATGCTGTATTTAGTGTACAGACTGTTGATCTTCCCATCTAACTTTCAGCAAGGAAATGAGTAAGTGTATTTCCCCAAATGTCTTTGTCTTTACAAAAACTTTTTTTAAGCTTTTTTTTTTTTTGCCATGCTCAGATAATGCACACAGCAAGGATTTTAAAAACTCTGGCATTTGAAACTTTTGCTTATCATGGATTTGTATCCCAAGGTTTTGCAGAGGCAGCCAATATTTGTGCTCTTGTTTGGCAATAAAACTCGCACGGAGGCATACTGTACTCCTTGAATGTGTATGAGCAAGGAGGTGATGTGAATCACATTTTCTGAAGACAAAAAACCGTGGTAGCTTTGGTGGTAATGTGCTGTAAAAGGTAAGAGTATGTTAATATAAAAGGAAGAGAAGAAGACCCTTGCTTTGCAAATCCTTTTATGAGGAAGGAAATGCATTCAACATCTTCTTAGGGCTCAGGGATACATCGTGTTTTGGTGAGTAATGCTGAATACAAATGTACAATGAAAACTCCTCAAGGTACTTGGAGTGCATCACTTAAATAGTAGTTTGGCGATGACAGACAGTTACTCATCCACCCTCCCTTCCAGTAAACCTGGAATTTTGAACCAGCAATCCACCAGTCATAAGCCATCACAAGTCCAACATTCTTGGGGTTCAGCAGGCCTGCAGTGCTTATTCCACTGTGTGGACTGATAGTAAAATAATGGGCTTCGCTTTTTAATTCATTCATTGTTCTTTGTTGTTTAGGTGCTATGAGGATGTGAATAGTCAAAAGGTGCAATTATGTTACAAAGGACGAGAAGAAAACAGCATAGTGGTCCCTATTCATGTATCGATCACTGAAATCAGTAATGGAAGAGCCAAGACAAAAGCATAGCACTGTTCATTGAACAAATCACTCACATAGTGTGTATTTACCCTAAGGAAATTTTATTCGTCATTCTTCAAGTGTAATTCCAGACAGAAAAGCTAAAAGTAAGTTTTGTGATTTCTCTTCTATGTTCTTGTTATAAATCCCGCTGTGGGCAGTTGTGACTCAACTGCACATGAGACTGAGCTTTACTGATGAGAGAAGCACACGCACAATAATCGATTCAAGATTAGATAAAGGCCCCAGCCTCCTTGTATCAAGACAAAGACACAGGCAGCACAATCACAGTACAAGCTCATCTGGACATGAACAAACGGTGGTAATTTTGTGACCAAAGGCACGGGATGACCGCCTCCGGTGAAGTTGTGTAAGCAAGTTCTTTAAGGAGGAATAGGAGTTTAATACAACTCCCTACCATAACAGCAGATGTGGTAGGGAGCTGGTCAATAAAATCAGGCCCTTTTCATCTCTCGCAAGAGCAGTGCACCTTCCACCTAGGGCATAAAATCGGTCATGTAATGGAAAGGAGATTCGACACCAGCTTCTCCTGAGAGGTAAATCATGTTCTTGTGTGGGAGGTGCAGAGCCACCCCATACACAAATATATGACATCATAAATGTGAATACATGCCCCCAGTGTGGATACACAACACCCCAAATATGTTGCCAGGGCAGATTTTGTTCCTGTGAAGGCTAAATTTACATTTCTTCAGATGTTGACGGTTATATAATCCTCTTTACGTGACTAAAGTGCTTACTTAGTACTTGAGTGATAATTGAAAGACTTCAGTTATGTCCGGTAGTGATCTGCTGATGCTACTCTCTTGGTGCGTCATTTGTAATACTTATGGCTTTCATGTACACTAAGTTGTTAATACATTACTCAGCTGTCTGATGTGAAGAATTTGCAGTCTGAATGATGACTTGCAGCTGTTTAACTTAAAGGCCAGTAATCTCTTATGATCCCTTTTGATAGCACAGGCATGGATCAGTTTGAACATGCACAGATTGTGGTCCGTAGTGCAGATGTTGAAGAATAATGTTAGTGGTTGTAAACACTGGCTGATTTAATTAATCAGCACAAAGATCAGAAGACACTGAGTATGTTTACATGCCATGCACATCAGGATCCTGGTTGAGTCTTATTCTGGTTTTCAGTCACATTCAGGGTGTTCAGATAACATGGAACAGGAGAAAAGGTCTGAACTTTGCTACCACTCTGCTTGTTTTAGTCTGTGCATCTGCTCACCAGTTTATCATCTGCATTACCAAAGTCAGCCTCTATATTTCAGTGTGTTCATCATCATTACATCATTAACCATCATATATCTTTTTTTATTTTAACTGCTGTGTAACTTGAGTTGATAACACACCCACACACACAGTGGTGTTTAAATGCTACAGTATCACAGTTTCTATCGTACTCCAGCTTGCATATTCACTTATCTCAAAACTGGGATTAGGGCTCATTAATGAACTCACTACTAAAAAGTTAACTTTTCCTATCCATTTCCATGATATTGCTGGCATTCTACATAGTACAAGCAAGGCTGCCATGTCATATTCTCAGTAGAAGAACTGCTTATTGCCTCTCAAGATCATAACGGCTGTGCTCTGTCTGACCTTGCTGACCTGCCACATGACTGGAGGCTACAGTGTAGCCGATAGTTAAGAGATTTTATTAGACAATGGTAAAGCAGTGGCTTGTTTGCCAAATGCTGTGGGGGACACTGCTTGTTTAGGACAAAATGCACTAAGGTTTACATCTGAACTTAAACAGCACTACGATCTCTTACTGTTTCGCCTGTGCCATGTCTTTCTTGCTGAATGCTAATTAGAACATTGAATGCGTATCAAATGCATAACCAGTCGAGCCCTTCTTCAAATTTAAAGTGCATAGAAACTCTGCCTATCAAGCACAAACTGGCACTGTCTTAGTGAGAATTTGGACAGCACCCAGCATCTCTGTGCAATCCCTACACTGGGGACGCCACCAAAACAGGCAAGGAACAAATAGCAAACAGTGCTGTATCTTTTCAGCTCTTAAATTTGATGTAGCCTTAAATTTGAGCAAAACACCACTTTAACTCACAGATAAAAGATACTATGACTGTAACTGTTTTTTTTTTTCCCAAGCGTGTATTGCCACAGTTAGTGTAAATATTCTGTACCAATAAAACAGCTCTGACATTTCTGTTTATGCTAAAGGGTGAGTACCAGAAGGAGAGAGACCGGTCCTATTTTGATGAGGCAGCAAACACACATAGAGCACAGCAGGTTATCTGTGACCGCTGTGTCCTTATAAACACAAAGCTATTATGCTGAAGACGTGATAGAAACATTTAACCAACATGTCCTTGCTTCCCTCTGAAGTGTTCAGCCAGCCTTCAGGCAAAAGCAGTTGAACAAAATAATAGATAGAAAATTGCACACAGGCATTGTGTGGGAGGTTTTACTGAAAGGGAGTTTTGCTTTTCTTGTGTGGTAAATAAGCTTTGAGAGCAACCTGCCTCAGTAATAACACTAATCAAGATCATACAACATCCATTATTTAAATCATTCATTTATTTACTGCCAAACTAAACTAAACTAAACTTAAAGTGAAAACATGGTTGTTCAGATGTCCAGAAAGAAAGAAACTTAACTGGGGAAAATAACAACATAAATCATTATTTTTTATTTTGTTCTATGTACTAGCAATGTATAGTTATCGTAGAACTGCAAAGTGGAATGAGTCTCTGGTTCCAGATGTGTTTATCCCCATTGTGTAATCCATGTTTTCTTTAAACAATATCCTCAATGTTACTTAACACAGAAACACAAAAGTCAACAGGGTTATGTAATAATCACATTTATTTTCTGTTGTTCTGTTGTTGTTTATGTTGTGATCATCAGTTGTAATCACTTCAAGTTGGGAGTGGAAGAAAGGCCCAAAATACAACATCCAACAACACCCATGAGTCTTGGCTACTGTTGCTATGGAGAACAGGCCAGTCAGAGGTGCAAATCATCAGTGAATTCAAAGTGCTTCATTGCTGAATTTTTAAAGAACATGTAGACATAGTTGCGGAATTCTTCCAAAATAGAGCTAGAATCTTAAAATAAATTGATTTAAACTGCTCATCTTCAGCGGTGCACAAGCAGAACAGATTTTTAAGCTTGATGATTGGATGTTTCTTGCCAAAATGCACCTTTGGAATTGTCGTTCATCTCTACCCGAAAGTATTTATGTGCAGAGTCTTGTACCTTTGATCCTTTGATTTTTTTTTTTAAATCAAATAACCAGATATTTTCTGATGTAGATGTTAAACTTTTGTCCTGGTTATTCAACTGGGAGAGCCCAAAATAGCTCTTCCCATTTCTCAACTCTATTAGACCTGTTTTTGTTAACTGCTTTAAGGACATTAATTATTTTAGTTTATTTTATTCATGATTTTCCCTTTTTTCTAACGTCTGGTAATATATGCCAACCACTGTTAAATTATCAGCACACAGTGTATAATACAGAAAACAAAGTCAAAATTCTGCTTTGTGTTTTCATCAATATCTTCGTCTTTGTCTATTCAGATGCCAGAGGGGGCTCACTTTTTGTCTGAAGAAATGAGTTAAATCTAAACAGAATATGCATTCTTGTGTTGCGCTGTGTATTGCCTCTCAAATGTGTCGGCTCAGACCTTGAGGAGATAGTGTTCCCTGCAAGCAAGTATCTAGTTACAAGTCAGTCTCAAGGTCCTTGATGCATGTGCACAAGAAGCAGAGTCACATATTGTATGTGCATGAGTCTGTGTGTGTGTGGTTTTGTGTTGTAATGGAATCAGGACACACTACGTACAATACAAAAAGCCAGTGCCCTCGAGCAAAAGGCTCAAGCGTTAGAGAGCCAGCCCAGTGACAGGGCCAGGGGTCCATGGAACTAATCAGACCCCTGGGACATGCTCTCAGGCAACAGTTATTGTTGTTGATACTTGGGGATTCTCTACACATAAGGACAAAGAGGGATAAAGTCAGTCTGAAGGTCTTTCTCTCCCCCAGCTCATCATCCACCGTTGGCCGGGTGCTGGCTTCAGGGCAAGGCTTAATTCATATGCTGGAATGTGTGAGTATATAAAGTTGACAGTTTTACTCTTAATTGCAAATAGTCTCACCTCTCTAAACTGATCAACTCGGTACGTTATCACATGCATGATGCAACATGCTGAAAAAATTGCCTACTGTGCCCATGAAAGCACGATTTGCACTGAACAGTTAAACCCATTACTTAAAAATCCCTTGCACTGTGTGGTAATTAAGAGAAGTATCACACTAATAAAATAAAAATCTTACAGAAAGTTTTTGAAGACGGTATTGGCACTGTCTTGAAACCGGGCAATCACGTAACAACACCATCACTTTTCAAGACCAAAGAACAAGACCTCTGGGATACTCTCTCAGGCAACAGTCTCTATTGCTGATACTTGAAGATTCTCGACATACAAGGACACAGACGAATATACAGTCAGTCTGAAGGTCTTTCTCTCTCCAGCTCCTCAGCTACATCTGAGCGCTGGCTAAAGTAGTACATCATTATAGTATATATGCTAATGCTTGCCAGTGCACTGCTAAGAGAACATGGCTTTACGTTTTATAACTGATCCCAGGTAAATGGGTGTCTGATTTTCAAATACAGAACTGAAAGAAAAGAAGGCAGCAGTCTCTAAGTAAAGAAATAACTGTTGCATTATTATTGTTCATATTATAACAGCGATATCATGTGTTGGTGTTAGTGTTCCATTACAGAAGTAGTGATAATGACTTAAATGTGTATGTTACCATATATGTATGGTATTATAAAATCTCCAGTGTTATGTATCATCATATTGTCCACCCTTAAATGACAATAGTGAACCAGGATTATCAGTTTGTCCCTAATACACCTTAACCGTGTGCATCAGTTTAAAAAACTAAAAATTTAAAAATAAAATAAAACAAAAAGCACACATATGATGAGCTGAAAAATCACACTACCATGGCCAGAGAAATATGTGCCACATCTTCTCAGAGCAATAATATACTTTATACCAGAATCTGATTGGAGACATTTCCACTCAAGTCAGCCTGCAAAGATATAGAACTTCCTGTGTTTTATGGAAATGAAATGTCAAAATTGACTAACTGGATTCCCCCAAAGTCTCTCCAGTAATCTTGCCCTGAAGCTTCTGACATTCATGCAAAGGTGAAGACAAACCTTTTTTGGTGATTGGTGCAATATTGCCCTTGGGGTTGGAGCAACTGCCAATCAGAGGTATTGCAACACAGCTAGGATTCTGATCCAGATTTTCCCTGTTGAGTGTGTAATGTTCTCAAGAACCAGAAAAAGGGAGAAAGAGCAAGAGGCTATCAGAGGATAAGAAGGAAGGAAAGAAGAAGGAAAGTATCACATATTCATTACATATAAGTCCAAATTATAAAATGCTGCAGCATCTGCCCACAGATGTGTGGTTAATAATGCAGGTCAAGGATACATTGCTGTAACTGACGGATATAAATTGCCTTCAAGAAATTCTTTCACTTCATGTGTTTGCTTGATTGTGGCATTTAAAACTTAGGGGAAAAAATGTTCATATTCCTGCACTTCCTGTAACAATGAAATGCTCTGAAATTCTTCAAATAATATAAAAAATAAAGCTCTTAACATGTAATGCATGAACATAAATGTGGTACAGACGAAGATAGCAATGCTTAGGAGAAAAGAAGAGAAAATATGCTCAATTGTTTCACTTCATTTCTCCAAAGAACAGAAAGGAAAAAGAACTATGTATCTACAAAATATTATACTTTTTATGATGTAATTCAGTGTTCATTTTTGGGTATTTGTGAGTTTGTTAATTGAAGTGCTATAAAAGTAAAGTGTGTGAGTGGAAAAAAGAGGAATATCTAACTGGGCTCACTGCCAGCTGCGCCACTGGCAGTGTACATCTTAAAACAGCACAGAGATATCTCAGAACATAGTTCAGATCATGTATCACATCCTCTGAGACCAATTATCTGTATTTCCTTCTTAACCACACAACTCTCAATTTCCCTTCTCATTAAAAACAAACCAAAAAAGAAAAAATACATTATAAATTGTGTGAAGAGTGGGTCATTATGTCAGGCATCTAAGAACTTTCCTAGTTTAGAAATATTTAAGAAGTTTTGATGATAAAATATACAAAAAAAGCTTTATTCTAAATTATTTTTTACTGTTCTTTCAAACATAGCATTTATTTCCATATGATCAAAGAAACCTTCTTGAAGTTTGTGTTACTCTTGTTTTGTGTCATGTTGCAATCAGTAGTTAAAATGAAAAAAAGCCCTTGTTTGTTTGCAAACAGCACGGCATGCATATTTCTTTTCTTCTTCTACATACTTATCTGCGTTTGATGCCAAACAAAAAGACACATCACAAGTGATCCTGTCATGTGCTATATCCACACATCAACAATACGAAACAAATACTCCTGAACAAAAGTTGTGAAAAAGTAAGGCAAGTACATTGCAAGGTCTTGAATCAGTGCTTGACAGCTCAGGTGTTTTGCTTGTCTGCCACTGTGAATTGTACCTCTGGGAGATGGAATGACACCCGTTACCCTCCTTCCACGGTCGACCTTGAGCAGGAAAACCAGAGGAAGGATTGGGGTTGGCTCCAGCCCAAACTTGAACAGTCATCTGTCCTCCCCAATCAGTCAGCCATTCTCTCTTAAAACAAGGGCAAAGTACAGAGTGAAAACACAGGTGTAAAACACAAGTGTCAATGTAAAGCAAAAAGGAAAGCTGATCTTGCCAAAAACTCAAAAGGTTAAAAGGAAGCCCCTCCCCTTGTTGAATACACCATCCCTGGAGAGATAACTGTAAAGACATTTGGTCCTGAACACATATTGAGGTATGAAATAAGGGTTGCATTGGCCATTAATGACAGTGTGTGATAAATGTGAGAAACAAGCATTTGGTAATGCACATATGGAGATGTCAAATTTCAGACTGAGTCTAGCAGTCTAGCAGCACTGCAGTGATGTGCAGGTCTGTTCTGACGTCACTCAAACCTACATGTGCTCCTCAATTATCCACCTGCTAACTGCCTCAACCCCATGCTTCTATTCAATTTGAAAATCCACATCTGCCTGCACCTGCATAAAACCATTATTTCTCTGTCAGTGGGCTTCTACATATTATTATTTTTAGCTGTCTGAATGAACCCAACATGTTGTCACAATACTAATGTATGCCCGACAAAACTGAAGCCTGTTGCTTTTATTTATTGCTGCACTAGTCAACATTTTTACATCAATAATGGAAAAAAATAATATGGGTAATATGAAAGGTTTTTACTTTTAGTGCCAAATCCACAGACGAGCTCATCAACGCTGTAGTTCCATTCAGTTTTACAGTGGGCTTTACTGTCTTTCAGCTCATTGTTTTGATTTCACTGGCTACAACTTCATTGTTTTTGGTTCATTCTCACCACATTATCGTTATTTCCAAATGATGCAGGCAGCCATGCAACAAACAACAGACAGACAAAGTCAACGAGGGAACTAGATAGAAGAAAAATAGAGAATTTAGCAGATAATGAGCCAGATATTTTCCACAGGAGTTGGTGGAGACCAAAACAGAGCAAGAAGAGTGAATGTTAGACTTATGTCAGGAAGACACAAATTCAACTCTAGATGAATGCTAATTTTGTGTCATGTTTATGGGACCTTTAAATAGAAAAAAATGTTTGCCACAATCAACTTTTAAATGTCAGTGTTGTGTCCATGGGCCCAACACCTGTGGGAGGTGCTGTAGGACTTCGGTGGATTGTGGACTGGGCGACCTGGGCCTGGACCCAGATAAGCGGCAGATGATGACATGACATTACATGACATGACATGACATGACATGACATGACTAATAATATTTAGTCTATCTGACCCCCAGTGGCCATGAAAAGGCAAGGCTCTTTGTACAAATGACACTGAATCAAAATGACTCAGGGTGCAAAATGCAACACAGGGGTCTTCTGTGTGTCCGCATAAAAAAAAAAATTAAATAAGAGGAATTAAGAAATAAACTGAATCAAATTAAGATGTCTCATCTTTTTTCATTGACATAAACTGCTGTGATAGTTACTGGAGCTCTTTTCCCTGAATCATCCCATCTTATCCAGCTACTGTAATCAACATAAATTTCCGCACATAGCCACACTTGGTTTGATCCATATGCTTCCAGCTGAGCACCTGTATGTTGTCTTGTGGTTCACTCCAAAGTCTTTTTACTACAGCTGGTTATACAAAGACAGCAATGCCACATTTTCTAAGCAGACTGGAAACATGCAAAACAAAAGGCTGTCTCCACATATGAAAGCTTCATCAAAGTCTGAAGTGACAAACCCATATTAGCAGCTGAATGATGCAGGTGACACATTGTTTCTTACTTCACTGCCATTTTGCCTTTAATAGAAAGAAATAAAGAGCAGAAATGAGAAAAAAGAGTAGAAGGGCGACAGGAGACATTCACAGAAAATGTTTAAGTGGAGAAACCCACAGCTTGAGTCCTTGAACAGAAAGGTTGTAGAATACCATGACTTCAAATGAAAACATATTCATAATTAAGTCTCACTCTCCTGCTCTGTGTCAAAGAAGAGCTCATATGTTAATAAATATTTCACATTAGAATACTGACTATGAAATAACATATTAAAAAGTATAATGAATGATTCTCCAAAAATAAAGTTACTATTTTATACAGCATATTTCATCTCTTGCCAAATGGATTATTTTCTCAAACGCTGCATGTGGAACCAACATACATACTTTGCATGTTTTTAACCATGTCAGATTAGTCGATATTATCAAATTACAAATCAACCTGTCCAATCTGGAAAACAAAAAATGATTTTAAAAAAGTCAATTGTCTGCATACAGCTGTCTTGAGTACTGCAGAACTTGCAGTACTCAAGACAGTTGTATGATTACAGGCCATTACTCCCCCCAGTGAAATAGCTAATTGCAAGCTGAATTGGCACAAATCTGGAGCTTCAACCATCAAGAAGTGCTTACTGCAATTATGGTGCATCAAAAGATACAACTTTGGTCTCATGTTGGTCTGTTATGCCTTTTATTTTACATCAGGGAGAAATGTACACTCCAGTTCAAAAGCTTCTTTTCATGACCATGAGAACTGTGCAGTCACAATGAATGACTGAAGCTGTTGTTGATATTTTTCTAATAGGTCTCAGTATAATGAAGTATGGGTTCCTGTGGCAGTGATCTATCAGCCCTTTACAGACACCATCATATTTTAAAATACAAGTTATCTTCCTCTGTAAAGCAAGAGGAACTTGCACTTCATGTAAAGCTTCATAATCAGTCAGTGTAACAAGAACTCTGAGTAAATTCTTTATAACACTGAAGTAAACATAAACAAAGGAATGGTGGTACTGTGTTGTCAAATCACTTCCTTATTAAGAAATAATAAAGCATACACAATAAACTTAAGAGAGCCTAACATGACAATAAGCCAGAGTGATGGATGAACTCGACTGCAGAGGAAGTGCACAGTATAAATGCATTCCCCACCATCTGAAGTTATTTGCTCTTACATTCGCTCGGTTATTCAGTCAGTCAGTAAAGGGAGCCGAGGCTTAAATCAATCCATTAGATCCATCCATCATCTCAGTATCTCAGCAGGAGACAAACACTGATGGATCTGCTCGCATCGACTGGCATTCCACCTTAAAAATGGGGCTTGCTCCTGTGTCTTCCTCATGCTTTAGTGTGGACAGTGTGTGTGTGTGTGTGTGAGAGAGAGAGAGACAGAGAGAGATAGGAAAAGGGAAAGAGAGAGAAAAAAGAGAGTACATTTAGGTTTAATAGTTTGAAGAAGTGTTTGCCTCCACCAGCTAGTTCACTGCTTCATTAGTCCTGTCGTTAAAAGGCACCATGAATGTTTAAAAATGTATTTGAAGAAAAGTAATACAAGAGTGACACACTGTACGTAACAGCAGTGAAAACAGAGCCCCAGTCACTCATCATGTTTCCCTGACTTGTTGACAGTGAGCACATGAACGCTGCCAGATCCTGTTAGTTTTTTCCTGAAGTGGATAACTTTTGCCAGGTTGCATCAAAACTATAGTGTGATCTGTGAATGAGGTTAAACAACTCAATCTGTTTCCAAGCTGAATTCACTTATGTGGAATTAGATACTTTAATATTTGCATACATAAATATTTACTGAGTTTGATGTATTTAGTATCTATAACATGTATGGGCAAACCATATTATTTGGCATATAATATGTCAAGGTTATTTAACCTTATTTAACCTTCCCTTACATGGAGGTTAATGTGCAGGAAGAGAAATTTCAACTTTTTTTTTTTCTTTTTTTTTTTTTTACTGCCATCTTCAGTCTTCAGCATCCAAAAAATAAGTTGACAGATAGATGAGACAACCCATCAACAATCTCACAATTTTAGTGAGAGCACTAACGAGAAGTTAAAAATACCGTAAGAACAAGTATCCAAATAACTCTTTATTAGCAGCAGCTTTTTATTTTGTTTGTTTTTTGGAATGTAGCACCTTCAGTGTCTCTATGAACGGCTGCAAGTTTTCCAGGACTGTAAAATGAAATCTATGTTTGACAAGATGGAGAGAAAAAAAATAAAAGGATGACAGGTGTACTGAAACAAATAGATCTATGCTTGGGTTATGAGGGAGTATTATACTAAGCAGCCAATCAAGAATGAAGAAAATAACTGTATATAAAAATAGAATTGTACTATGAGTTGTAATAATAAATGTTGCTGAGGCAAACTGGAGAAGTTAGTTTTGGAGCTGGAAGTTTGACAGAGGGAGTGTGTTTCCTTGTCTCATAAAGTTTGCATGGGAGCAATGTAACAGACTTACATTGTTAGAGGGCAAATTCTCAGTCTGTGGCAACACGAGTGTTTTGACTGCCTGCGCCACACTAATCCAGAAGATACATCATTACATTCAGTGTCTGTAGTCTCATACAGGAAAACAATCACCAGCTTCCACTCACTCTGTACACTGTGCCAACTCAAGGAGTTTACTTTAGTTGATATATGTAATTTGAGTCTGTGTAGTGTGTGATTCCACCTGCTATAAATCCAGTAGTGTGGGTTTAGTGATTCATGTGCATCTTCACATGGCAGAAAATGGCCTGTGATGATGATGAGCTCCATACAGTTACAGCATACTGGTTTAAGAAGACCTCGTCTCATCAAGGATATTTGGACATGCTGGAGGGAGGAGCTGGGAAAGGAACCACCTGCTCCACCATGTGGGCTGCTGTTAGCGCTCAGGTCCGTTGCTAATCAGGTACTATAGCTACTAACTCCTCCACTTCATTCCCATATCTAAAGGTCAAAAGTAAGAATCAACTATTTACATTAAGAATCCATATGTGCAAGAAGAGAAAATAATGAAATCTTAAACGAAGTGTGGCACATTCTCTTTTTTTCTTCCTTATCTCACATAGATTTGTTTCTCATCACTTGTCTAGGTGCAGCAGATAAAGTATGTGACCTTTTCACTGTGTGCTGGTATGCAGAGCTGGTGGCTATTAGAAAAGTAGTTGAATCTAAGACCCATGATAAAACAGCAGTTACCAGTAGGAGATGTGAGCTGAGCCAGAGAACTCAAGCCCAGGCTTCGGCGGGAGGATAAGGATCAGTCAGCAATGAGACCTCTGCCTTTCGCCTCTGCGTATCTAACTTTCATCAGTCTTTGTTGGGCAGCAGCTGCAGTGGAAAAATTGACTTAGAGCTAACTCACAACTGATAGGTGGAAACCCATGCTGCCACCAGACCAGGCACATGAAGGGTCAGATTTACAATGTGAAACATGATTCTCAGTTAATTTTTTTTCTTTAACCAAATGAATGTCGAAAAATAAATGTTGATGCAATTTTGAACACGAGGTCAAATCCTTTATTGCAAATTAGTCATTAAAAATTAAGTCAAATCTGACAATGGCTACAACAGACAAATGAAAAAGGAAAACTTGTTTATTTAAAATCCAGTTACATTTTCCCACTGACTTCAGAAACCAAACTGGTTGAATCAGATCAAACCCATAAGCATTAGTCATCCAGGCATCCTATGACTAATGGCATTGTTTTGAAAAATGCACTGTGCCACCACAACATTGCACACCTTTATGGCATGAAAGAAACTGCAGCCTCTTGTGTGCCGCAAGAATTAAATTATGAGGATGCACATTGCACGCTCAACAACGCCTCTCACCTGTTATGGGAAAGGTTGTAACCGTGTACTGTATGGAATTGTTCAATGTAACAACAACCCAAAGCTGCAGAGGATTTCTTCCATTGCCAAAATCAATAAGTCTCACATGTACATAAAACAACCTATTAATAGTTGTGTGCATATATATATATGTGTGTGTGTGTGTGTGTATGTATGTATATATATATATATATACACAACTATTATATAAATAAAAGATAATTATAGAGCGCACATTTAATATTAGACATAGCATATGCACAGCAATTAAACAACATCACAATGACAGCACATATGTACCTGTAGGAGATTAACTAAATTATCAGTTTGAGTTTGAGTCTAATACCGCAGTCCTGCCTGAAATCATAATTTTTTAAAATGTATATCTGTTTAAGAGAGGTATTGATTTAACTGTATGATCATTTTGGAGGATGCAGTTTGTGCTGCTGTTCCAGATCTTGTGGATTGGTTTCACCTTTCTGTGCAGGGAGGAGATCTGTATTTTGCAGACAGTGTCATGCAACAGTTAGTGCATGTAAATCTGCAAACCATTGGGGGCTTTTACAGATTTTAAAGACTTTAATTCTAACCCAAAAACACTCCTTGGTGCACTGTCTGCACCTTCTCTAATCACCCCTGTTTCTCCCTGCCATCACCTTCAGTAATCAGACAAACTTGGCAGGTTTCATTGGGGAGAGAGGAACACAGAGCACAAAGGACCAAAGGGTGCTCCAGTGAAACATCTGTTGAGATGGTTTGGAGCTGTACTTTGTGTCAGATCATGTCACTGGCAATTACTGTAAATTGCATCAGTGTACTACAGTGCAATGCTTGATATAAACTACCTCACTGCTACAGTACTTGCAATGCCTAGGACTTTTAATGGGAGTAAGGCAGTAAACACAGATGTGGCATGATTGTGTGCTGGTGGGTGATGCCACAGAACTGAAGGCAGCAGAGGTGTTTCAGCATTAATAGACTGTTAGCTAACTTCACTTTCATGCTGCAGTGCTCCGGTTTCTACACAGCAGTGAGTTTTCTAAATATATAGTCAAGTATAATAATTATCTCTGTTCTCAAATTTCTGATAGGCTTCAAACTTAATTAAAAAAAAACAGGCTGATTTAACTCAAGCTTTTCTATCATCTCTGCATGATTTTACAGTTGTGGATGTCAAAAATATCACACTCAGTTCAGTTCATAACATCAGGATTCTTAATTGACTGTAATTGGCTATTTGCTAAACCTCTTCCCAGTCAGTTTAGCAACCATAACTAAGCACAGCAGGCATGTCAATCTTTTGGATTTCTCCATATATAGATCATTTTCACATTTGACATTTTAGCTTGTCACATCAAAAAGCACAGGTGATACGGATGACATTTACAACAACTGCATGTCATTTAGGTGAGGTGGTTCATTTGCACTGGTATTTGCACATGCTGGGCCTCTGTCATGGCTTTCTGGGACACTTGATGGAGCTAAGTCACTGTTAGGAAAATTTGTTTTACCTGAACTTTCCCTGCTATGACAAGTCAAATTGCCTACTGTGCACACTATTGAAGCCGTGTGCTTTTTTTTCTAGCTTTACCAAAACCAAAAAACACGAGAGAAAACATGTGAGGAATGAATTAATTGGTTATCCGCTCTAACCAATTGCACAACTCCATTAGTTTGTGGGGTCGTAGTTTATGTTGAAAGGATTTCATGTACCCATCATATTTAAGATCAACTGAAATTTCAAATCAAAGTCAGCCCTTTTAACAAACAGCTAAAATTAGCTTAGTTAGATAGAAATCTGCCATTGAAAGTTGTCATTTCAACCTGCAAAATCAGGTGTTGCTGACTCAAATTTTACTAAAGAAATTAAGCTGTAAATCTGCCACCGTCACTGTAAACTGTATATGTACAGGCAACATTTGGTGCCATTTGCTCTCATCTTCTCATTGTGCCACAACTCCATCAGCTATGCTTTTATCAGCCCTTCAGCAGCACAGGTTTCCCTGCTGCTGTGACCTCCGAGTTTGCCTCTCCTTGTTCCACAGCACTGCATTAACCAATCCAGTTTGCCCCCACACCTGAAATGGTTTAATTAAATCCAGGGGCCTTAACACCATCATGAATTTCAAAGAGTGCAGGGATGCGTGTATGTACATGCCAAAAACCTTCACCAGCTTGGTCCTGCCAACTAAACGTTTGATCGTCATTAGTTGATATTCATGCAACACACACCACACAAGTCCTAAAATTGAATCTCATATTCTTTAATATTCCTGTGTTCATCAGCATGCATATTAATCACAGAATTTAAATCATGGGAACTGGTTTGTCGCTAATGGACTGTACAACGCATCTTTATCAGTTTCCTTAATTCCTATTCTCCTTTCAGGTGCTTAAGCTGACATGAGACTACGTAATTAATTCACTTAGTGTATAGAAGAAAAGGCAATCAGTCAATGTGAGAGAAGAAACATTAGAAACATTAATGAAATTGTTCATAAGCACTGAGAGAGCTACAATATAATAAATGACCCCTGCACAACGGGAGTGCATACATTATTTCTGTAATTCTAGTCTTCAAAATACCAGGGAGGAATATGTATGAATACTGTATTGAAACTTAAGCCTCGCTTCATGGTAGTAGCTGTGTGTTTCCTGTATGGTTCTCCTGGATCCTCTGGAAATTTCAGCCCTCCCTATTCTGAACTGTTGTGGGGGAAGAAGGAGGGAAAGACAGAAAGCGAAAAGGAGTGAATTACTGCTAAGCTGATGCTTAGTGATGCCTGACACTAATTACATTTTGCTGCTGTTTTAATGGAGTTTACATAAAGTCTTGTGGCAACCGTATGGGGAGAAGAGGCACCTTGTTTTCATTAGATTGATCACTGATGCAGAAAGCACCTATAGTATTTTATAGTATTTCAGTGCAGAGCTGCTGGTGAAATTCTTGGAATTCTATCAGATCAGGGCAAGAGAGACTGAGCACAGCAAGATGCACTGGTTATTCACGGGATCATTAATGCTCTTACGAAACTCTTTTGCTCCGCAGGATGCTGGTGTGCATCTTGGGGGGTTCAAGTGAAAAGGAGGTGAGAAAAGGCAGATTTATATGATATGTTTGGAAAACCATGAATGGCGATGTGAAGCTTCTCCCCTGAGAATCTTTGAGTCTTTGATGTGTGCTCTAATTAACCTACCTCCTGTCTTTGATCAGTAATTTTCATTAAGACCTCACATGTTCTTACTCACTCAGTCTTAACATGACAGCTAATGACAGTCACTGTTGTAGAAAGCAGGGCTAAGGCCACTCTCTGTTATTAGCCTGGTTTTGTGCTGTGATCCCCTCTAATGCCACAGTGCCATCGGTCCACGATGGTGGTCTACACACCATCAGAATATTCACAGTTTGCATAATTCGGCTCACATTCATAAACCTGGACAGCTTGTGCTGCATCCACAGTGACTGCTGGAAATGAAAGCTTGCTTTTTAAGTTTTCATAGCCTATAGGCTGTTTGAGCTCGACCTGTGTCTGTACTGCAACTTTTCCTCAGAATGATGTTTTGAATGTGGCTTCATTTGTTCAACTGTAAGTCTGTAAATGAAATCATTCAAATACAAACTACTTGGGCTCATTTGACTATATGGCTTCATGTCACACTAATTACAACCTACTACATCCATGGCATCGTCTCATACCACTTAGCTGGATGTAACTGTAACATGATCTCAAAATACAGCTTCGCAAAAACACTTGCATGGCTTTTTAGTCTTAATTAACTCCGACTGCTAAACCTCAAGGAAGAAACGTCAGTAAAATACTGAGCTGAAGCGGTCACCTCTTTCCTTACACTTGATGACAGAGCCACACACCCACTCATGTGTGGCTTGACACCAACATACAGCTGATCTCCCCAGTATCTATCATTACACCTCCATAGGAATATGATGTGTCCTAATTCCATTCCTTTTTGCATGTATTTTTGGTTTGCCCTCTTCTGACGTAGTTAAATGATTTTACACAAACATGTCTGTTATTATAAACAGGAGATTTACTGAAAGTCTTTCTGTATCAGCTGGCATCTTACCATCCCAGATGATAAGAAATCAGAAACCTAAAACAGAAATGAAGGTTACTACTGGGTTGTGAGAGTAAGACCTTGTTGATAGAACAGGGGTGAAATCTTGCAGATATTCATCTGTTAAAATATTTAACTATGGACATGTGATACATCTTTGAATTGCGTTGACATTACTTATAGATTTCTTTGCAGCATGCACCTTAGGCTAGTATTACTAGCTGTCGGTGCTTACTATAAATGGTAGCAATTTTGTGTCACCAAAAAGTGCACTAGTCAACATATTTTGGACCTATTCTGTATGACATGTCATTATTACAGATGAGCTGATGCCTGCTGTTGCTGGACAGCTTCACCTGTGGGAGCAGAGATTAAGTTTTTGTGTTTTGGGGTTTTTCAACTGACACTTCGAGAGCTGTGATGGACTCTTCTGTGTTTGACTACTGTCCTGAATCAATGTCTTTTTGCTCATTGAAATAAATTATTGGAGGTGGTTACTGTACTGTGATTTTGTCGACTGGGATTTTGTACATTTTGTATGCTTCCTCTAAAGTCTTACTTTGAAAGGGATTAAACATGCCAACCTTTTGTTTGCTGTAGGCCTGCTCATCACATAAAGTCAGTTCACTTAAAAGTCAGTCGTGGTGTCAGCCCGGTACATTTCCTTATTGATTTTACTATTGTCTATCAGAACAGGGTTAATAAAAGCATTAATAAATGAATAAAAGCTTTGAAATCTGACAACAATGCAGTTCACTAACTACTGAGCTGTGTAAGTTCAAGAAACGTTCTCCAGTATAATTCTACATTTACATAATACGATTATGATATGAAAGACATTTTAGTGCTAACACTTCTACTAATAATAGTATATATATTATTGCCACAAAGAGAAATTCTATTGCTACAGTCAATAACTAATAGCATGTCAGTATTACAAAGCGACACAGACAGTAATCTGCTATGAAATTCATAAGCATTTCTGTGGGAGGAAAAAAAAAAAAAGCACACAAAATGATTCCAGTTCTCTCCTCTCACAAGTCAAAATAAACTATAATCTGTGCCCATTCTGATTAGACTTTGACTTATTATTATCATCACACAGAGCACCACAGCAGTATGTTACTTTTCAGAGTCAAAGCTTACTCTGGGGATTTTTCTATTTACCGATCCTATCAGTAACGAACCCTTGCAGAGTCAAGCCCCAGTGACCATGCTTATTAATAGACAGCCGTCTCAACTTCCAGCCAATGAAGTCCTGTTCCACCAAATATTTGATGGGATTTGCCAAGTGACTGCAGAAAGAGAATGTGGGATGACCAGACTGCATATTGTTTTTCAGCAGTGGATTGAAAATCAGAGCAGAGATTGAGGAACTGAAAAATGCTTTCCTTGTTACCTTACTCAAAGTGAAGACTGAAAAGCACTCAGAGGAGAGAAGCTGAAAAACATTTGTTCGTGACTGCAAAGCGCCAGTTGTGCAGTTGTCGGCACCTGGAGCATCAAAACCAATTCGGCTGCTGAGGTCTCTACATCCTACCGACAGTGGGTGCTGCACTGTGCCTCCACACTGCCTGCTGCCCACTGTTGGTGAGTGTGCAACGACAGGAAGGCCCATTGTTGGATAGGCATGTAAGCACAAACACACACACTCTTTGATTAAAGCTTCTGACTAACTATGACTCTAACATCGACCATGTTCAGTAGTGGTCAGTGGAACAGTAGGACTTGTTCAGCACATATTTCAGGTGCCATGTAACACACACATAAGGTGATGGATGTATAGTTTATGCTCGGGGCTGCACTCCATGTGTCCACCCACTGGTGTGATATGTGGTATGTGCATCTTGTTTTGATGTGTACACAGCATAATGTTGATCTTAGTCATTAATAAAAAATGGCGCCATCTGCTCCCTGCCTGTGCCAGTGCTTTGCACAGGATATCTGTCTACTCAAGCACTGTTATGATGGACAGCTATTCAATAATCCACCTCAAAAAAAGAGCATTCAGGCCAGCACCAGAAGGTGCTTTCTCCTAGCGTGAGCGGTACTGTGACACATTATGCTCCCGCAGGATGCTAGCTGACCCTCATGCGATCAATAGTGTCATGGGAGCAGGCCTCTAACATCCTCTTCTGGTCTGCTAGATTTGACTTAGACTTCAATTAATCAACACAGCAGTTTATTGATTAGTCGTAATATGCTAAACAGACTGCCTGTACCATGACAGTTGTTTAGAAAGGGATTTGGGGCATGATTCATTTGAAGAATTGACTGAATTCATGCGCAGCTATCAGCATATATCTCTCCATCAGTGTAGGCATTTCCATAGTAAATGTCTTGAAATCATCTCATCATTCATGGCCTTAATCTAATTAAATGTGTTTAAATGTGTTTCCACCTCAAAAGAACTCAGAGAGCAGGGTAAAAGAACAATTTATAGAATATATACAGTGACACAAATTCAGCAGCTGGCAGATTATGATCAAAAGTATTCACAGGGACCATCCAGATTTTGCAGCTATATATTATCTTGGGATTAAACAGTGTTTAGCATGTTTTTAATGGAATATTTCTAATAGATTTAGTTGAATATGTGCATTAAAAAGCAACTAAACACCAACTGAAAGGCTTTCATTTCACTGGTTGGAGTGTTTAGAGTTTCACGTTGGTTAAGTTTTTGTCTTGCTCACGACTCACTGATGCATTACCACCTTCAACTGAATAAAACAATGTCATGTGATTACTTAACGCATGGCCTTGTCCAGTGCAGCCCACCTCTGCAGTTTCTTCGTTGTTTATTTGCACCTTCCTCACGTTTGACCTTGGGTAGATGGGCAGATTGTGATACCAAGATGAATTAGCTCCAGGAAACTTGGGAAGAAATTCATCTTTTGCATCAGATCCATGAATGCACATAGATCTACCAACACTGTGATTTCATTCACACTGTCCCAAGAACATTACAGAAAAGCATGTTCTAATTGCAGTTCTGTGTATATACTAACCGCAGATAATCTTATTCATGTGCACCTGTACTTTCACCTTTTGGGACGTTCAGTATGTGAACAAATTGTTATCTGATGTGTTTGTGCTGTCAGTGAAAAAGATGGAGACTCTCCTGGAATTTTTTCTTGTAAATTAGTCCACTGTAAGTGTCTTTTGAACAAACATGGGGAGGTGTAGGGTTATGCTTCATCTCCAGTCTACACTGACTTGGGTAGTCCGGAGTTCACAGATGAGTCATGAGATCACCGGAACCACTACTCCATAGCTCACTGATTGACCAAGCTTCCAGCTGCTTAGCCAGTAGATTGCTTCCAGACTAAAATCCTGCAGCAGATACTGTTCTCACGAGATCAGGGTCCACTTTGCAAAGTACTGACTATCATTTCTACAGTCATAGGCTTTTTAATTTTGTGCTGAAGTCAATAAGAGTCATTACTGAGCTATTTGAACAATGAAACACTATTTATTATCTCAGGGTTTCCAAATGCAGTTGGGTGCGTGGCACACATTTGAATTGCTGCTCCAAGCACTGATGAATATTATATTAGTTAAAAATCTCATCACATTATCCATGTGCAGATTAAGACAGAATTTTTAATGCAAAATTAAAGAGGCGCTGCACCAGTTTTAGACATAAAGAACAATTTACTCAAAGTTGATGTTGTAAAAGCTGTTTTAAAATTCTTCTGTGGACCTTGAATGAACTTTCTAAAGTCTGATAAAATAATCCAGATATCAGGGTAGTCATGGATGTGACGTGAAACTAAATTTGTTCAACAGGAAACCTGCATTATGAACTGGGGACATAAGGTTTGATGTTACCAGTATTCACTCAACAAAGGCAACTCATGTTCTGTACGTTCACACTAGACAATTACATGTCATTCAAGCTAGCAATGGCTACCATCTTCCTCAGTGGATGAGGTGATTATTAAAAGAAATGTCAATACATAGACACATAAAGTGCATTTAATGTTCATATCATCCACGTCTTCATGTCAGACAGGGTAAAGGAGATGGAGACTACTTTTTGTCCTCCCTCTAGTCTGTATTCTTCCCTCCAGTCTTTATTTCAAGCTAATGGCACATGGAGGTTAAGGACCATTAGTCTGCTCCCTGGACTATAGCTGCACCTATTATAGTGCTACAGCATAGCTTTTTTCAATGGGCCAACCCTACTTTATCACTGCTTACCCAAGACCTTTCCCAGAAGGTCAGGCTTTTCTAATGACTCGTGACTTGAGTCATGAGGAGGAGAAGAAAAGTGAATGGGTAAAATTGCCTGTAGAGAGAGACAGAAAAGACAGAGCAAGAATGAAAAACAGGGAAGGGTAGAAAAAATGAGGAGGGCAAAGAAAAAGGTTAGTGTTGCTGGGGAAGGATATATCACAGTGAGTCTTGTGTTGATACTGGATAACTTAGAGAATAACTTTTTTAGTTTTAGTTTTAGAGGTCATTGTGATATGTGGTAATTTGCTCAGGGAGGAACCCACATTACATTTTAAATGATCATCATAAACTTCATTTTCAGTTTTCACTTGAATGCGTTAGACACTGCACATCCAGATTTCTTGATTACACAACCACTGACCCAATTTTGGTGATCGAACTAAGACAATTATGATTTTGACAGGGGATAAAAAAATAATGAGTTGCATTATATTGTGAAATGTAATTAACAATATTCTGCCATTATGTTCATATTAATGCTGTGGTATTAATATGATATGATTTCCTATTGACTTCTTCTGAATTACTGACCAGAGCTGGCAGGGGAAACATATGCAGCTGGGTATATTTACAAATTGAGACATATAAGATGAATTTTCAAGGTGTTAATTTTGCTCCTTGTCTAAATCCTTCACCTTGATTAAAAAAACTGGGTGATCTGTGATTCAGTCAAGTTCCTCTTTAATGAGTCTCACTGATTAGTTACCAAGGAGTATTACAAAGAAAACGTGCAGAAATGTTTAGCTCAATTTATACTTCTCTCACTGACCTACTTAGAGCTGGTTTCCCCAGGTATTCTGCCTTTGCAATGAGAGCTGGACAAAGGGAAATTCTTACTGACTCTTATTATGAGGAATTCATGATGGGTAATAGAAGTTACCATTGCTGGAAAATGGTAACATACAAAAAGTGTTTTTTCTTGGCATGTGGTAAACTGAACATTAAACTAAAATGTCAGCTCTGTTATCAGCTCTGGCATATTTGCCAGTCCCAGTTTCTAGAAAGAGAGTCAGCTCTTTTCTAGTCCAGTGACTAATGGTTGGATATTTTTCAGAACATCCCACAGGATGTCCAGGACGCAGCTGTGTCAAGACTCAGTTTGATGGCTAATAAAGTGATTTCACAGCATCCATTCAGCCTATTAAAACAGCATCGGTTTACCTTTAATTGAAAACAAATAAGCAGGTATAAAAAAACACTGTCTTTATCATTTCTAAGTTTGTTTCTGTGAAAAATCACACTGCACATTACGTAACAGTATTCACATTGTGCACACTGTGTATAGGATAATGAAACTTTGCATTCAGCTATGATGGTTTTAATGTACCAGTGATCATGGTGGGTGGGGGTAGATTCATGGTCTGTGCTGCTTAAACTGTTGTAAAGTTCAGGGAGACTATGATCAAGAAATACATTACACACAAGAACAGCAGGTTGTTTATTCACAGCAAATGATAATCATTAAAAGTATATTTTAGCACATATTTTGATCAAATCTTCCATATGTTCCACCTTCGTTACATTAAAGGCACTTTGAACCAAGAACGTTCAAATGTCTTAATAGAATACGATACAAACACCAGACTGAACTTTATCTTGGTTCTATCAGTTAGTTTGCCATGTGTCTGACAAGCTCATGTCTGTGGAAAGTCTGGTTACCGGTTAATGTTATTGATGATGTTGGCTAAACAGTGTTTCTCAGAGACCGACGTTAGCCAAACAATGTTAGCTTGTTTTTGAGGGTGGTGTTGGATGTGTGGGTGCAGGTAAAGAGGGGGGTGGTTTTTGGGATACTGTTGAGCCTTCTCGGCGTCGTGGGGGCCAACTCAATGAAACAGCAGTTCCCACCTGATGATCATAGACTTGCCTACACTCTTAGCTTCCCACTGAGCTGTATATCGAAAGTTTTCTTCTTTTTTTTTTTTGACTTTTGAAAGACTCGTCAGAGGTCATGATTCATGTGAAAAGTTTCTGATATTGAAGGGGCTGCACATTAGTGACTGTTTATAGGACTAGTGGAAGTGGTCATCTGTAGGAAGATGCAGGAGAAACAGCCAAATATCTGCTCGTTGTTTGGGTAAGTTTAGGTTTCAAAAACAGTTTAAAGGAACATTAGAGAGTTATCATTCAAAGTGCAGTTTAGGTCAGGGTTAGATAATGGTGTCACCCGTCAGAGGGCTCAGCAGATTTATAAAGGCACAGACCAACTCTGACTCCTAGATATTATATTTAGATTGGACTAAACTGCAACAGCAAAAACATTTTGCAGAAAATGTACTTGCTGGCTGGATTATGTTCTGAAGCAACATTTTTTTTCCAATGAATGAAGCTGCACATTTATTAATGGCAGCGGATTTGCAAGGAGGCGGCCGGGATGGACGGCAGGCGTAGAAACCACACAGCTGTCACAACTGTCTGTTTAGGGAACAAAAGCTGCTTGGTTGAGGTTAGGGAAAGATTGTGGTTTTGGTTAAATGTAAATAAACATACTGTGTCTGAAGGTAACATTTTCTGCATTAAACCAGACCATAAAAAATAAATGATGCTGTATAGCCTACACTACAAATGGATTTTGTGGAAAATATAATCCCGTTGCATTTACATTTAATAAATATTTGTATTTTTATTGTGTTGAACTGTATATGGCTTCAGTGTTGTCAAGGCAAAGACTGAGGAAAGGAGGAGGAAACTGAGGAGAGGAGAAACACAGAGTGGTGTTTCTGAGTGGAGATGTATCATGTCAGAGAGGAAGAGATGGAGAAGGAGCAGCAGAGTCAGGTGTTGAGAAGGAACATGACATAATCATTTGACCGAAATTTGAAAGTTTGAAAGAAAAAGGTGTTGTAGCATGGCATTACAAGGTTTTTATGAAACATACTTTTTGAAAGTTTTGAAACTCAACCAAAGTGTGGATAGAGCAGATTTTGTAATCTTGACTCTTTGCATGGTGAGGAGTTCAGATATCCATTAGGGACCTGGAGTAGAAATGCAGCTCTTTTGTGTTGAAAGGAGTCACTTGAGGTCATTCTGGCATCTGATCAAAATGCCTCCTGGACTCCTCCTTGTGAGCATACTGGAGGGAATACATATCCCATCTGGCCTGGGAACACCTCGGCATATACTTAGAGGAGCTGGAGGACATGGCTGGAGAGAAGGATGTCTGGGCTTTTCTGTTTAGCTTGCTGTCACCATGACACAGGCCAAGATAAGCGGTGGAAAATGAATGAATAGATGGATGGATGGGAAAAAGAATATCTCCTGCATAGAAAATAAGTAATGCCAGTCAGTTCTCTGGGTTAGCTTATCAGCCATAAGGCACTGGACCACAATGTTTCATAACCTCTGCATTTGGGCATACAGGGCATATATGGTTGAACAAATGCAACACAGATAAGCAAAGGAAAGGTTTATGAGAAAAGATACAGTGTCATTGTAGGAAAATTGGCTTCACAGCTACAGGACGCAGTGTGTTGATAATGTTAGCTGGTGATTGAAAAGTAATTGCCTGCTAATGAATTTCAGTTTTCCCCTGAAATATCACCTGTTGCCTCCCTATATATGATAATGTGTTGATGTGAAGACATGCTCACACTGAAATAATGGGAAAGCATCAGAAACCAAATTTTCTGAGCGGTCTGTGGTTGGGTAGCGATGCAAGCTCTGGCTCAAATTATTTTTCCATGTACTCTGTGGCCAGTTCTGCAGTTTTGGAGCATTATCATCAAAACAGTAGGGAGCATTTTTGTGTGCTTTGGGCAAATGGAAATAAAATTGTGTATTTTGTGACAGGTTGAGAATGTTGGACTGGGCGCAAGTCAGGATGATGAATGCCAAAGTTAAGTGAAAGTTAAAACTTTTTAAAGCAACAAATATACACACAACTTCCACCTTATTACTTCCTGCACATTCTTAAGAGAATTCACTAGATCTAAAAGTAAAAAAAAAGTCTATGACAAACCAAGTCAAGGCCTCCTAAGTAAAAGGACATATCCAGCCAAATATTTCATAGATATTACAAATTACCATTCCAGCTCTCTAAAATAGTGATATGATGTTAAAAAGCCAGTTTTCCTACAGATGTAGTAAAATCATTTTCAATAATTTGAACAATGAATTTAAAGCAATTCACTACTTTTTTATTTTATTTTTTTCTAAGCCAGTTTTCCTTGAAAGTTGAAAGCATCAAAAATCTCCTGACCTTAACCATCCAGACAGACATGAATGGACCGTTTGCTAAGCCTAATGAGTCCTTGATTTCACTCAGAGGAGGACAAACGCAGGCTTACAGCTGAAATGACAAGTGTCGCTAACATATTTTATTGTTGCTATCTAGCTAATTATGTTGAACTGGTGAAAAACTGTGGATCTGGCTGATCCGATTAGAAACAAGAACCCCGATAAAGAGCCTTAAATATGCTCTCTATGGCAACATGACACCATGATGAAGGACAAAGTCTAAAGTTGTAAGTCAAAAATTCAAAGCTTGAAAGGCCTACTGTGACAGGTTAAGGTTACTAAGCTGTGATTGGACGACTGCTGTTTGGGGGGAGGGGTTTAGTGAATGCATAGTCAAGGTTCTAATACAAGTCTTCTTAATGCGCACTTGAAGAAGGAGAACTTTACGGCACCTGAAGGAACAGGCAACTGTCATGGTCATATGTGAGCCCTTCATTAATGTTAGTGACACAAACACCTAAATTCCTCCGCACAATGAGCAACATTGCTGAAATATTTTTATTTTATATTATAAATTTGTGCACATCTCTATTTGTTCGGTCCTGACTCATTTCTGACCCGCCTTGCAGGACAGTAGGAAGTTCTGTATCTCCAAGGGGCACAGCAGTGCAGATGTTATTTTGCTGGAATTGTTTACTTGTTTTCCTTCCTTCTCGGCCAGAGGACAATGTAATGGTCTCAATACAAACATCCGGAAACTGATACAAAAACAATTCTGCAGAGTCCAATTCATGTGAGGTGCACTGGTGCCTTAAACTACAAAATAAAACCACCAGTTCACAAAAGCATCAAATTGAAGTATAAAAGTCAATAGGGAAACTTGGGAAAGCAATATCACAACATGAATGTTCACAGAACATCAAAGGAACTCATTTGAAAAACTGATTACAGTCAATGATGTTTTTCTATTTAAGGAAACCAAGGACAGGGACTTCTTCAAAATGTGTCCACGTGACTAAATAACTAAACTTTGGAACAAAACTATGTGGCCTTAAAACACCCTGTCTGTCCTTGTGGAGCGATGTTTGCACCAACAAAGATGCTACTAAATGGATTTGTGTGTGTGTGTGTGTGTGTGTGTGTGTGTGTGTGCTCACATGCATGTACCGACACACAACAATTTGTGCAATGCATTGGCAGAAAGCTGATTAAAGAGTGAATGAGGAAGTTGATTTCCACCCCACAGTGGACCAACAATGTGCAGGATAATCAGGCCCAGTTCCTATCCATGCAGGTTAATTAGGGTTAAATGATAATTAAGACACCATTAAAAAGGCAAACAACCACAGAGGACCCTTAATCCGCACGATGGTGTGCTGCAGCGGGTAGCTTTATTTGTTTGTGGAGAGGTGAGCGTATGCAGGAAAAGTGTTTTGTGCATCATATATAAATGGCCTGTCAATGATGTTTGTCTATGTGTGATGTGTTTACATGTACGAAGCCTGCGTCAGTTGTCTATGAATAAGTCTTATTCCAGTTTAATATATTCGTTTGCATTTTCTTTTCAAGCCTCCTGAACCTGGAACCTTATTTTAAATCTCACTGAAGGAATGTAAGTTTTTGTGACTGTGCAGAGATGAAGATCATGGCAGACAGTGTAATTCTAACTAATACACCCTTGAATAATGAATTAATGTATTAAAATACCTTCAAGTCAAAGCCAAGGTTAAAATACCTCAGCAACAGCAAATTTATAGCAGAAAAACATCCATATGTAACATGATTTTTTTTACAACACACACGCCACATCATATTAATCACTGCAGAACTGAACTGCTTCTGAAAAGTTCTCTGTAGTGAAAACATAATCATGACTAATACCCAGAATGCCTTGCACCATAACTGATGGGATGTAAATGTGTCAGGATTGACCTGGAACATCCTCTTTGTCCCATCTCAAATACAACAATTTGCTCCCATTTTGTGCTTGCAAATGTGACACCAGGATGTTGCAGTGACAAATTGGAATTGATTGGAGCCTTGGCTAAAATGTCTCAGGTTGTGACCCCTGAAGCTGAAAAGCATTTTTCCATATTAGTATTCTGCACCTCAGAGCTCCTACCTGGCAGCCAAGGTCTTAGAGCACGAGCTGAATCAATCTGCATTACTGTGTCTTTTCACTTTCCTCCCGCTCGTCTCACTATTTTAGTTAATTGTTTCTTTATTATTTTTATTATTATTATTATTATTGTTGTTGTTATTATCATTTGGTGGTTAGCACTGCTGCTTCACAGAGAGGTCTCAGATTTAAACCTCCAGCTCAGTATAAGTGGTGAAAGTTAGTTGTCTGAGCTCTTCTTCACCACTTTAAATCATTGAGGAACTGACATCAAAGAAGTCAAGGGAAAATAATTAAATCCCCCCATAACGATGACGATGGCGTGATTTAGAAGATGTGCAGCCCTCAAATTCTTTTTATTGCTATTTTAATTTATTGTAGCCTTCCTTCATTCATTCATCGCTGTTAATGATGGATATCGCCATTACACAACCCGTGGCCCTGACAGGGATAGTAGTGGTGGTGGTTTGTAATCCTCTTTAGGGTCTCCAAATCTCTAGGGCTGGCACTGAACTCTTTTGCCTCTGCAGCACCCACATGTACACTAGGTAAATTTATCAGCACAAAACACCCTCGGCATGCCTGACTGAAAGCGGGAGCTTAGCGCTGATAGTACGGCTGTAAAGTAGCAGTGGGTATTTTATTCCATCTTATTTTTATTTTATTTCTTTCTTGGAAGGTTATATCTGGGGGCCTCCTGTGATCTGACTGCAGCCTGACTGAGTAATTCCTGAGCTGCGATAAGGGCTTGGATAAGCATAATGACATTTGGAGGTGTGAAGTTTTTGCTCCCTTTAAATGGAGATGGTGATTGTCTCCTTACACCTCTGTGCTTATTTAGAGCCCAGACTATGGCAAGGAATTTCAATAGAGGCTCTTATTCACTGACAGGTTTTTCCTGTGTGTGTCAGAGTGCAAGTGTGTGCGTGCCTGTGTGTGATCCACATTCTTTCCCCGTTTTACCACCCAACTAGTGCAGTTTCTTTCCTGAACAGGCAGTGTCATTCCTTGCTGAGTTGAAGGGTCACGACTTCTCTCTGCTTTCCCATCCAGCTGTTTCAGCACTAGCTATGTTTGAGCACCGATCAGGCACAACATTAAACCTCGAGACGGCGATGTTGATCAGTTGTTCGGTTCACCACTTCAATCCAGACGGAAACTTTTCAAAAGCTAGTCGAGTGTTTGCCGTGACTAATTACTTTGATGATCAAGAATTTTGATATAGACATCATCAGGTCAAATTTCAGATTTAGTTGTCCAACATGTTGGTTTATGTCCAAATACCTGCAAACCAAATGACACTCCCACCAGCCTGATGTGGTGTGAAGTGATAAAAAAAAATGCACAGTGATAACATGTGAAATGACTTAAGGAAACATGTTATTCATACGCCTTTTGGTGAAACCAGTCTGCATGCTAAAGTTAAGATTCAGCCCAAAGCACTGCTGTGGCTGGAGTGTAGCTGTAGACTGGTGCCTCTACTGTTTACCTCTCATAGAATGAGGTCTTGGCAGAATTGACAGAATACACTTTTCTATGGAGTTCAGCTATAGGGAGATTTGACATGCACATGTAGCCACTAATTGGTACTACAATTACTACCAAATATTATGTAAGTGCCACTTTCTGAGGTGACAAGGCACTAGTTTCAGTAAAAGCATCAGATAAATAATTCTGACAAATCTTTTGCTAAAAGTACAGGATCCATTGTCTGTTTGTGAATGTTGATCTAAATAGACTAAGTTTCAGTGGGTTAGTTCTTCATGTGCATGAACAGTGTGAGTGGCACGCTGCAAAGATCAAAGCCAAATGTGGAGCCTCTTTTTGGCTTTTCAATTTTGCAAACACAAACCCGCCAAATATCATTTTGGAGTATATTTCAGTGCCTCAGGCAGACGCTGGTGTGTTAGAGGTGCTGACAGAGTGGTGTAAGACAGAAGTCAGTATAGCAGTGGTGGCTGCAATATGAGTAGTAAAGCAGAAACAGTGGCTCTGAGGGTGATTTACTACTACTGCTTTATTATAGGGCGGTGTTGGATGCGTGAGTATGGTGCATTGACACGACTCAAGTTGTCTTCACAAACCACTGTACCTTCACAAGCCTTTTTTAACGTATTATAACTTAAATTTATCAAACATTTACAACATCTCTTCTGAGCAAAGAAAACAATGGCATCCAGTGAAGGCCTGTGAGCGATAATGAGAAAACCACACCTGGACAGCACCACAGATTCGAGCTCAAGTTATCTTTTTTATGGCATCTTTTAGGAGTGCATTGTACCTTTCTAAAAAAAAAGTCCCGTTGCAGCTTGTAAACCCTGGAGCCACAGAGCTTTCATAGGAGAAATCGCTTCATGTTGATAAAACATCTGGAGCAAATGAAAGAGGAAGGGGGAGCAGCAGAAGCAATTTTATAGCTGAATTGCAAAGAAAAACACAATTACTTGGGGAGGAGAGCTGGAGAACAGCTGAGTGATATGCATTAGTGAGGATGTTTGAACCCTCTGCATTGACTGAGGTTGAGGTCCCACCTCACAGGACTGATTACAGCAACAGAAAATATATTGACCATCCCTCTCACAGCAAGAACTGTGAGTCGCTGGTATTTCACACAGATATTATAAATATCAGTTCCAGTTTGGAGGCACAATCATGCTAAATGGTCCTCAAGGCATTTTACAATTTGACTTACTGTATGCTAAGATCAAAGTGTGTATGACACTTTTGTTCATGCATTTTGTAGATGCTTTTGATTTGGTTGAGTAAAAATTAGTTAATTGATGAAAATAATTGCTGAGGCGGCAGATATACGTTGCATACAAAGCGGCAGAGGCGTGGATGTAAAGGTGTGTGTGCACACGTGTTACAGGAGAAAAGCAGTAAGACAGAGATCGCAGGTGGAGTGGTAGAACCTTAGCAACACAGTAAACATAGAGGCATAATAAAAATTAATGAATTCACATCTAGGATAAATTATTGTATTGTATTGATATCTGCTTACAAATTTGGGTTCATTTCTCTTTAATGTATTCCTGCTCAAATGGTTTGTTTTAAAATGAATGAAATACTAATACTACTACTTATCCAGGAATTTGTTTTATTTTCCCATGTGATGCCTCTGTGCATACATTAGATCCACTGTACCAGACATCCATACCATTTAATATATTAAAGATTTAATCTCTTAGACGGTCTTGGTTCGGACCTTTGATCAGCTGTCATTCATCCCTGTCAACATTTTGTGTTACATGGCTTGGCAAGTTAATTGGAGTCAGGCGAGGTTCAGAAGGTTGCTGGAAAACACTGCAGCAGCTGGCATCAGCTGCCACTGGTGGATGGTGTTCCTCAGCTTTCTCAGGGAAGGAGCCATAAACCTGAACTCCATCACACAAAGAAAATGTTCGCTTCTGTTACAGTTTAACGTAATTCATCTCCAAATCTCTAACCTATTATTGTGTGGGGTTACAGTTTTCCTGGTGTAGTTTAGATTGTTCTGGAAACACTACTTTCTAAAAATGCTTTTGTCCAAATTTTTGTTTTGTTTATGACCAGATTGTGATGCTTTCTCAGAATAAAACATTCCAGCATTTTCTGGCTTTTCACTAAATTAGACCACAGGTCAAACTGCCTGCATTTGCTGTCTGAATCACTTTGCTTTGATTGCCCTCATTCAGAGCATCCACTCAGAGTGCATTGAATGCCCTGAAGTATTGATTGAATTAGACAAAGAACCCTCATGAGGAGGAAAAAGACAGAATGCAATCATATTCCCATTAGCGCCAGGCTAGATGGGAGAAGCGCGTGCTGGCCTTTTTCTTCTATAGCCTCTCTTATTCAGCATTAATTACTGTTCATTTCACACATTCTGTTCTTTCACTCTCCCCATTTTACTACACTCCACACCATTTTCAGCCCTGCTCATCAGGTTGGTTTCCCCCAACTCCACTGAATCAAACACTGAATGAGGCATCTGGCGACGATCAGAAGATTATGTGGCTTTTTGAACCCCCCCACTTAAATTCTGAGGAGGAGTTAGAAATGAAATTCATAAGTTTGGAATTAATTTTTTGACCGCTGTGCACGTAAACATCGCAGAGAAAGAGTGGTCTCAAAGAGCCATTGAAGAGGACTACGGTGAGAAATACTTAGTGTTATATGAGCACTTATGTAAGGATAGAGAGTGTTGTGTCGTGTCCTTTCATTCTGCCAATGGCACCGAAAGCTTTTGTCTCTGAGCAATTGTCTGGCTGTGTTTTCATCACTGTCACATACCCTGCAGATTTTACTTCAGCTTCTGTCTTCACATGTCTGACTCATATTTCCAAACGTTGCAGCAAAACTCTTTAGCTTGTTGGTTGTAACCTTGATGGAGCGCTGATGTGCTGATGTGCTTGAGGTTTATTTAGCTGAGAGGGTTGAGGTGGAAACCAGTCTGATCAGGGATGATACACAAAAACTAGGTGGGCAAATGAAAGTCAGATTTTGAAGCATCTAAGAGCAAATCGTAGACATAATCCAGAAATGTGCTGCTCCCATCAAAGATGAACTTGTTTCATAGTGCAACAGTTTTACTCTGGCAGTGGCATTAGACAAAGAGGAACTCCACCAATTGTTCACATCTCAGGCTGTTTACAGGTCTTGGGGTGTACCACTGCAAGTGTGGAAAAAAAAGTTAAAGCCTCTTGTGGCTTCAAAGGGAGCCGTGTAAAATCTAATAATTGCCTCGAGTGAGGCTACATTAGCTGCTGTTAGTTTAATGCTATGGTGTAGGGAGATATTGTATTTTGGGTGGGCCAATACACAAGTGAGTGGGCTGTGTTTTTCCAGAAAAAGGACTAATAAAAAGTGGTGAAACATGAGTAAATCAACAGGCCTTACCTTTGTTGTTGTCGTCATGACCTACAAAACAAAGCACAAACACCAGGGTTTAGTGTTGAACACAGAGATTATCTTCAGGTTTTCCCTTTCCCCCAAACAGACATAGTCAAGTCACTAATGACACACAACCTTTCCTCTAAAGCTTCAGTGAGCTTCAGCTTCATGCACGACTGTGATGGCTGATGTTATGTCATGTTTAGTGACTGAAAACCATCTTCCTGACAGTTTGTAAACACCTGACTCCTGATGGACTGCTGCCTTGTTGTTATGGTAACAACTACCTTCAAAACAGATTTTGTGTATGTGTGTTTTTTCCCTTTTCTTTTTTTTTTTAACCCCCTCCCCCAGGTTTATGTTCATTATCATAGCCATGAGGCTATCCATCTCGGGAATGAAACATCTGCTGTTTGGGCCTTTTGTTCAACTGACAATTATCCACGCAAAGATGTTGTGTACAAACATTTGTTCGTACTAATCCTTTTCCCCATCATCGCACATTCATCATTCCTAGGAGTCTATTGGTGCAATATTTCAATGTGATGCCAAAAATGTCAGTAACATAATGCATATATGAGTTTGATTGTTTTATTTTTCTTGCAAACGAACTATTTGGCACTCATCCACAACTTAAACAGCTCTGATGCTTTGTGTGACATTTTCGTTAAGGTAAACCACAGTATGATTTGCAGCAGACTGTGTGACTCAGGGCTCCATATCAGTAAACTAGGACTGGCATAAGCAAGGAAGGACAGACCTGTACTTACATCACTACTTTGAGTGACTCAAGAAATGAGAGAAAAAAATGTGTCCCATTTTCATTTGATTGTGTGCAAGCAGATGCAAACAGCAAGAGAGAGATTACAAAACAGAAACTGTTTCCAAGTTAATGTAGATGTGTGTTTTTGAAGACAAGCCAGACGTGTCGAACATACATACTCTACATAATCGCACAAAAAGACTACAACCAACCTCTTTTATGTGATATTCTACTCTTTGGAAGGGAACTGTTGATAGGAAGAGAATTACTTCTCTTTTGAGAATTTGTCCGTACTTTGAGAGGAGTGTGACTTTTCTTAATGCACACAGCTTAGGCCTAGCACAGCAGGGTAGCACTGGGCAGACGCTCTTTGAAGAGGGTTGTACTGAAGAGCTTGCATCACTGTTTTGTCTACAACAGGGACGGTTTGTAATACAGAACCTGGGCAAGCATATTCTAGCATGGTCTACAGGGGAAAGCAGAGCTGGTCCTGACATCCCTGGGACCCAAAGCAAAATTCTCCTTTGGGGTCCTCCTACCTGAGCCCAAACCATTTTCAAATATAAAATCCAACTTATACTACAGCTTACCTGAATACTTGGTTATCATTTACTGAGAGATGTGCATCCATGTTGCCCAGTACGCCCAGCAAAACATTTTAAATGCAGTAATCAATAGTCATCGTCAATTGATTGTTTTCCATCTTGCATCAGTCCACAGTTGTAACTAAACCCTGACTGAGAAACTTTCTAATCATTGTCTTGTTTTAAAATGATGTGCTCACGTGTGTGAATGCATGTTTATGCACAACGTGTTGATCTTTTCTGTGCTGCAGTTTCATGAACACCATTGCCAGTTGGTGTTTATCAAACATAATAAATAGTCGTATTTCACTTGCACATTTGTGAGGCACAACATCCCAGAACACAACCCTGGAAATGGCTGGCAGGCAGGCATGGTACGCCTTTGTGTCCCTGTGTTTCCACGGTCTCTCTGTCTGTCTGTCTGTGTCACTTGAGACATTAATGTCTTCACCTTGTTTTAAAGATGCCTCATGTAAAAAGTGGCTCATCTTACAGCACTCTCTCCTTCACCCTCCCTTCAAAGGAAGCTTCAGAGCTGAAAGCTCCATCACACCCCGCTGGGCCTTATAATGTAATTTCTCACAAGGCAAAAGCTTATAATGTATCCTCATATTTGCTGAGGTCAGTTTAACACAATAGAGTTTTTCATTTGCTCTCCTCTATGTTTGGCTGCAGTTATAGCTTCTGAAACTGCACACGATGGAGCCACGGTGAATAGTTTTTAATGCACAGGCACTGACTTTGGATCACGATCTTTATTTCAAACGCTGTCTAATGTTATAAAAGGCTGCTCATAGCTTTTCTCTATTTTAATATATACAGTCCACCAGAAATCACTGCGGTTATTGGACTATTATCGATTGCTACTCACAAGGATCACATTGTGATTTTAGGTGATTTTAACACAAATGTTTGCCATTTATTGGTTTTGATTTTTTTTTTTTTTCTTAATTTAGATATTTTCCTAATTTTATTTAAAAGAATATTGCTTTTCTTTTTATTGTAATGCATGATTTTTTAAATTTGCCCCCCTCCTTTTTCTAGTGGAATCTTTCCCCTATTGTGTACATTTACTGAGGCTCATTATAGGCAACACCCAGATGTTTTATCTTACGGTAATACTTAGTGCAGCAGTTTATATGATTATTTCACTTAACCTCACTAAATCTCATTTTTAATTCTTCTTTAGGAAGTAATTTCTTCTAAGCCTTTGCCTTCTTTGATCTCCAGGTCTGCTCATAAATAAGCAATTAACTTAACTTTAAAAACTAAAAATATCCTTGATAAAGTTAATTCCTTCAGACTCAAGAAACCTAGAAAGACACTGAAGATAATGAGTTAGAAAGCTGTACGCTAACAGGCAACAAAATCATCATTTTATTTGATGATACTTCTCACCCAAAAAATATTTCAATAGATATTAAGCATATTTGGTTTGGGTACAAAGGCAATACTAAAACATCCAAATAAATGTAACAGAAATCAGGAAAATGGCGCCCACACTGTGATTTTGATCTGAGCTAAATTTGTGATGCCCTACTTCCAACACGTTTTTGTTTCCATACTGTTTTCTATCATCCGCCCTGGGTACAAGCCTGTGACAGTGATGGCTGGCAATGATGGATTGACATGGACAGATTAAACACTGTCTGTCAGACAGTCTCTCTCCTCTGCAGAAGAGTATCTATCCAGTGTTCTGCCTTTCTGCCTCTGTCAATTCCACAGGTTAGAAGGAATGAAACCTCTAATTGACTTCAGTTAGTGCGGGGACATGTTCAGACTGTTTGATCATTAGACGACAGGGCTCTGACACATGGAGACTTACGGTGCAGTAAAATTATTCGGATGGGGTTCAGAAAGAGGTCATTCTCAGGCCATGTGCCACTGGCTAACAGTTGACCTGCTGTGATTAAACTTTCAAGGAGAATCATGAGCTCAATTTACATCCTAAACTTTCCATATGCAAAAGTTCTGGGTGAATGTTTTAGTAGCTTAAAATGAAGAATGGAGTAGTAGGGTGTGCACAAAGGGCTGTCTACAGATAGGAAGCTATTAGACTTTAATCCGTGACAAGCTGTGCAGTTATCAAATAATGCACCATGCTAGGGCAGGGTTTGCATCACTTTCTTAAAAAAAAATAAATCTGAAAACATAATCTCTTTTATTTCAGGATTTAAAGTTTACGATGAAGGTGGGAACTTTTTAATCATGAAACCATTTGGGAAATTTTCAGTGTGCTCAGTGTGCAGACAAATTATTTGTGGAATATTCCCAAGAAAATTTTCAAAGAATATAAATATTTAAAAAAAGATTTTGAAGATGGTCAAATGTTTTACCACATCAGTGCGATCCACATAATAAATCATAGCATTAACACAAAATGTCACAGTGATTTCCGGAAAGAAATGTATTAATCTTCACTTCATCTTATGTGTGTGTGTGTGTTGAAGAAATACTTTGACATTTTGGGAAATAAGATATTTGCTTTCTCGCCATGAATTAGATGAGATGACTGATACCACTATCTGTGCGATGAATATGAAGATACACCAACGTATCGGCACCTATAAAGCTCACCAACACGTTTTACCTCTTTTGTTTAGTCCAGACAACAACTGAACTCTTAAAACTTCTGTAAACTTTCCCCTTTTTTCATATTTAAAGAGGCAAGTTTCTGACATGTAAACTAGTTTGGATACGATTCAGAACTCAGACGAATGGGCACAGTGTGTACGTACGGCATACATGAAATACATTTCTCTGATTGTGGCCTTTTGAGGCCATTTCCACTCAACCTAAAGAAACGACAGTGTCCTCAGTAAAGTATTACACACCAGACTGCTCTCCCCCACAGAGAAAATAATAATAATACATAGCTTCAGGGCAGACTGGAGCAAATTCTGTAGATAATTTCAGATGCCTGCCAAGCAGCAAAACAATATGGAAGGACACTGCTAAGCACTACAATGACACTGAGCCTTGCAAACAGCCAAACATCATTATATACAGTAGCTTCGAGACAGCTTAAAGAATGCTAAGCAATAAGCGTCGTCTGCCAGGAGGCAAAGCTGCCGTGCAAGTGGCAGTCAGACAAGTGGTTCTTGATCCTTTTAGGCAGCAAAGTGGCTTGACGTGTCATTTTGTAGCCCAGTGCACTGCCAGCATGCTTTGCAGCCTGGAAATGTTGTGACCATTATCTGGTATTCTTTAAGCTGTGAAGAAGCTGTCTACTGTTACACAGATCTCTGTATGGCTACAACAGTGACTTTCAGGCACACAGTGTTTTTAGGAATTTTGAACACTACCATGATTTATCTATAATGTCTAATAGGCTGCTTAGTTTACAAAACCTGTTCAGATTTGAATTTGTGTGATGTGCCGTCAAATTGGTCTTTAAATTGCTTGTGTTACTTCCAGTACATTTGGTGAAACAGCTCCAGGTTTAAACAAGACTGTACAGTTAAACTTTCACCGATTAGATAGTGGAGGATTCACTGCCAACACCAGGAACTGTGCAGGGAAAAACAATGCAGATTCTGTGTTTTACTTAAAGAAAAACAATGGCTTATGGGATGGTGAAGCTGGCAAGGGTCAAAACAGGAGAGCAGTCCAAAAAGGTGAAGTCCAGGAATACAAAGGTTAAAATCCAAAATCCAAAAAACAGGCAAAAGGATCAAACTTCAAGCAAAACAAGGAACCAGGACAGGAAGAACACAGAACCAAAGGAAATGGTTACAAATACACTGAGGACCAATTAACTGATGAGCAACAGGTAACAAAGAAAACTGGAGGGAAAAACACAAAGGTGGGAAGTAAAACAAAAACAGACACGAAAGGAAAATAATTTCAAAATAAAACAGGAAATAACCACACCAAGTCCAGACAGGAAGTGACACAAGTTGTGACAGCTGGGAAATTGGTGTTGCAATGTAAATCTATTTATTCATCATTTTAAGATGTATTCACAGCTTTGCATCTAAGAAAATGATTTATCAATGAAAGCAAAGCGATTACAGCATATACCACCACCTCAGATGATAAAATGAATCATGCATGATGTGTTAAACAATGTCCTTTAACTGACAATGAGAAGCCTTTTCTCCTTCCCAGGATTTATTTAAACTGGCTTCTCTGTACCTTCATCCCTCTGTTGTTCACGCTTCGTGTCATCAGAGGCACAGAGAGCAGGCTGATGGAAAACTTTTGTCACCTAAAATCTCAAACATTTTCAAAGAAGTTGTTTTTTTAGCTGTTGTGGACTTGCAGTGACACTGTGATGCCTCTTTAGTGCCTTGATCCACCTTTTTCCTTTCAGAACTCCAGCTGAATTAAATTACAATTCATTTAATTCGATTAATATCAATGTATTCATTCCCTAAGGGATGATTAAAGAGTAGACATGTTAATCACAGATACACAAAAGGAAAAAAGATGCAATTAAGAAAAAGAATTACCTGCCAAGAACCTGTTAGGTAAATTACTGCAGACAGAAAGGTTTATTGCAGTTTGAGAAAAAGCTAAACCTTTAAGGATAATCAACATGCTCAACATGATGCATCTCAAGGATCCCCTCCTGGAAAATCATGATCTCTGATCACAGTCGTGTTTGTTTATGTCACAGTGTGAGCTAAAAACTGGAGCAACAGAAATACTGGAAAAAACAACTTTGTTGTTTACTGGTTTTTGCTTGTTTATCATTTTAGCAGTGTGGTTGTGGATAGTGACCGGACACCAAATGTGTCTAATTCATTTTTTTAATCACATTTTGGAGGTTACTCCTTTTCTGACTGATGACAGCATAGCATGTAAAATATCAATATGAGCCATGCGTAATAGTTGTCACTGGCTGTCAAGTAAAGGCAAAAATGCCTGAGGATTATTTAAAAAATGTGAATGTTATAATAAATCCCCTCCCATATGATTCTAACATGCTGAACATGCTTTATATTTGAATGGCATCAGCGTGTGTTAGGGTTCATTTTTTGTTTGCATTGCATTCAGTATAAGAATGAATTGCAAATGATTATCTGCATGTTACATGCACAATGTGCAGCTTAGGGCAAAGTAATAGCTGGTCACTTATTACAGCACAGATATACATAAACCGTTTCTGGGGAGTTCTGTTATACACCTGATTCAACACCAACATAAACCCTGACCTTCATTCCAAACATCATTACCTCCAGTTGTTTCTGCCATTGCTCCCATTAGTTAAATAAAATAATGCACATTCATCATGTCTGACAAGCAGCAGTGATGACTGTAAAACGTGTGAATGTGCTGCCCATTTTACCTTCACATGAGACAGTAAAATGAAATATATTGTTAATCCATTTAGAGCTTTATAACAAACATTCAGGAAAGGCCAGGAAAGTGTTAATCACAAACTGCACTGAAACAACGCTTGGTGAAATATGATTTCTCTTCACAGAGAGAGAATAGACAGCTCTCTGGTGGTTTTATTAGTCCGTGCTGTAAGCTGAGGGAAATTTTATTGTTCTGTATATGTATGATATACATCTCAGCATGCAGGTTTCTGCGAACAGAATGAGCAGGAGATTTTTTTTTATTGCTTTTTACCTCACAGTTTTGATCACAGTCTTGTGAAAGCAGTGTATCTCCAAAACATCAACTTTTCATGAGCTAAGAAGTAAGTTTTCTATGGTATCCCATTTCCAACAGTGTGGTGAAAAAGAAGATCATGATAACGAGAAACTTTCTCAAAATAAGTACTGAGTATTTCAAAATTATGACTTGGTATCTCAAAATAATGAGAACATTTCTCAGTATATCTTCACAAAGTCATGTGCTCTAACTATCTTTCGGTCATTGCAATCAGATAAAAAAAACAGCTTTATTTAATAAGCAAGAGAATTTTCTCAGCACATAAAGGAGCTCTTAATCCTTCAGTTTAAGTGAAAAATGTATGGTGTTCACTGGGCAGTGACTGCATTAAGGATCATCATGCCATTTCTTTATTTTTATTTTTTTTAGTTTCTTTCCAGTCTATTTAACAAATTTATTAACATTTACAGAGGACCCTTCATCCATAACAAAATATGAAAGAAGATGGTGGCAAAATAAAAGCCCCTCAGATAAGTTCAGGAGTCAAAACAATGCCCTGTGAAAACAACCCCCTGCAAACCTGCCCCCACCTGTACGTCCGCTGCAGTAATACCTGTACACAGCGCATGTTCCTGGAGCTCTTACATGATAATACTAGAAGATACATAACCATTGTCCTACACAGTAGAGATAACATGCACTGTCATTACAGTACATCACTTTTTCCAGCCTTTCCTTGTTTATAATGTACCCTTGTGGGCAGCAGAGTTGGGTTTTCAAGGTTTTTTTGTTTTTCAAATTCCATTAGAGTGTGACTGCAGCATATATAGACATGGCTGATTGGTGATATTACCAGATATCTGTATGTTTGAGATTCTGAGTGCCACACTAATATGACAGTAGGAATACTGATTAGCTTGAATCAGGGGTGTAAGCTTGACATTGATGTTATGCTAATGCAGTGCCACTCTCCCGACAGTGTCCACACACACTGAGCACCTTCTAGCATTAGCCGTGAATTTTCATACGATCCACCGATAATGGAGACTCATTTTATTCAGAGGAAGCCGTGGAGGACACCAGGCATAATCATGGATATGTAAATAATAAGCTTATACCTATTCATCTTTGTCTTTTGTCCCTCCTAACTCAACTACAGAAACATGCAGCAGCCTTCAGGGACATTTCAAGCACTCTTGGGGGCCCTCTGGTGGCCTTAGGGGCCCCAAAGAAGCTCTTAGTTTGCTAACGTGCTGAGACGACTTCACAGCGGTCCCACTGAAACACATGTTTTATAAAGAACAATATATGACCTTTGATTTTGCACACAGAACACAACATAATGCATTATGAATCCAGCTCAGGAATATAAAATATAAATCACAAGCATGTGTGTTTAATTTTTAAAGTGCAAAGACAAGATTAAACTTGCCCTCGCTGTGGTTGGTAGTAGAAGGTCAATAACGGAGAGACAAACAATTGTAATCAGTGTGACAAAAGCCTCACTGGGGTAATCCCGAGGGAGCGTCACTGTGATTTTTATTTTAGAAATCAATTTATCTTGCACTCATAAGGCTTTCGCAAACAAACCCAGCATTTTAGCAGATGCAACAGCCTGCTGGTTGGGACACGCTGTGTCTTATATGTCCTGATGGAGGATGGTGTGTGTGTTTCTGCGTGTTTGTGAGTGAGCCTGTGTGTGGAATAACTCCTCCAAAACAACTTTGTGACAAGAAACTGTTGATTTTACACTTTTTTGTGTTTGACATTGGAGTGCAATTATTCTTAATCCATTTAAAGTTGTATTTTCATTGATCCCAAACATCTGAATCTCATTATAATTGAATATCATCTTCCCCAACATATATTTCTAGTGCTTTGGCTCTGAAATTCTAAGAGGGGGCTATAATTTGGATTATGGCTTTGGCTTTGGATCTCATACCCTTGTACCTCTCTTTCTCAGCAACAAAATACACAAAATGAAAAAAATAAAGGCAGCAACCTCATGAGAGTGCACATTGTAAAACCAGTGGTCAGGAAAAAAAAAATCTTAGATAAATACTTAGATCAGTAAATAAAGGAGTGTTTGAATAAATATGTTAATTGGGGTTATCATAGGGGTGTTTTCTGCATTATGCTAAAACAGCAAGTCAGTCTGATTATAAGAAACATCTAAGATAAAGCATAACATCCTCTGTCCGTTCCCATTGCACTAATATGCTGAATAAAGCAGGGGATGTGAACGTCTTAATTACTGTGCACTCTGAGATAATGATAACATTTGCTTTCGCCTGCTTGAAGAGGCTTGCACGAATGCAAGTACACACACAGACACACACACACACACACACACACACACACACACACACACACACACACACACACACACACACACACA